>JAPKLX010000020.1:859566-1002223 GCA_026898415.1 Leonotis leonurus | reverse complement strand
AGACACACACACACACATACAATTAATATATTTGTACATATACAAGATTTATACAATATATATGTGATTATTACATTTGTTCTTATATCATTAGTGATTATTTTTATTATAATTATATTATTCATTTGAAAATTATATGAAGTAAATTAAATTAATATCATTTTTTAAATAGTTTTAAAATAATCTTGTATGAGAATTATACAACAAATATAATATAGTTTCATTTTCTCATTAGTAGCACTATAATTTTTAAAATAATATATTTGTTTAAATAATATTTATATTATCTTTATCAACTAAGACTATAAAAAACTGAGACTTAATTTTTAAAAACAATTTTTTTCTATTTGAGAATGTAATTGATGGTCCAATAAGAAAACATGACACACTTTTAACGGGACATGTAGAGTAATATTTTTATTACCCAAATTATAGGTTACATGTATTCACTAAATATTAAGTCTTCAATTTTATATAAATGATTGTGTTTTTCTAATTTTATTCTTTATTTATTTTTGTCAAGACCAAATATATATGAATTGCTTTACGAAAAAATATGTTCATTGTCGAATTGTAAAATCGTCGTTAATCTTGATATTTTTATTCCATAAATTTGAATTGTCCGTTTTAACCGTAAAATAGTTTATATGTCATCTCACTCTTTTTTGCATGTAAATACATTTAAATTTATTACTCATTGGAATACTGGAAAAAATGGCGAAATTATTAAAAGTGATTTAAAAAATGATGAATTGTTAATCGAAAATAAGTAATTTATAAATAAAATACGTTATCAATTTTATCTATTATATATATTTTACAAATCAAACAGACCGTAATGTACCACATATGTTCTTACTCTATAAAAAAGATTCTTATATGAAATTAAAATGAGAAAATACATTAACCATATATTTGGATTAATCTATTAACTTGATGTTAGATTAAATATGGTAAATTAATTAGCATGAAACCTAATAAATCAATTATATTCTTTTTCTTGCATGTTATATTTGGTGTATAATAAATATTTAGTTGTAACCATCGTGCTCTACTAAAAATGTGAAACAATATTACTTTTTTTTTTAACTTGAATTTGTATGAACCGTTACACGAGAAGTATATAATTGTGTATCTTAAATAATTATAATCAAAATTATTTATATTACTTTTAACTCTTTTCGTACATCGCATGGTTACACAAACTAGTGTGAATTATGATGATAAGGGAGTGATGGAAGAAGCAAAGATAAATAGGGAGTGACGTAGAAAATGCAATGAAGCAAAGGATAAGAATTAATTTTATATACTGACATTTATTTGAAACAAAATGTCTTTTCAAGCACACCCATTGTTAGAGTGTTCAACTGTAAATGATTACGGTTAGAATAGTAAGGATCGTCGATTTATGGTTTTGAAATATCAAAACTGTAAATGAACGGTTGAAAATCGGATCCAGACCTGGACCCAAATCGTTAATTAAAATATAAATGGTTCATGTCCGGAAGAATATTCATGGGTATTTTTGGGTATGGGTCACCATGGGTCTTCCTAAGTTTTATTTATATAAGTATTCTAGTCATCAATTCGTTAAAACGAATTCGGATTCCAAATAAATTAATTAAATATAAAATATTTAATAATGAAACTTCACTCTTATTTTATTTAACTATTATTAAAAACTCACTTAAATATCCTAATATTTTACGGACTTATATGTGTTTATTGTTTGGGTACATTTATTATTGAATTAGGACGTATAGAGTGTTCGTCTACGATCAAGAATGTAACACGAGATATTATAAAATATCAATTTTAAGATAAAAAAGAATTAAAAATAAAAATGAAAAAAAATTGATCGGGCCAGGCCGGGCTAGAACGGAACCGTACCTTATGGGTCTGGACAGACCATGAGCGGGTTTTTACGAATTTAGAACTGAAATTATAACTTTGAAATGTGCGAATTTTGACCGTTTACGAATCTGGTGCGGATAAAACTCAGAACTCTAGTCAAATGCTAACGTCCTTCAATTTTAGGACTGTTCCCACAAGTTTATCATTAAAAAAACAGTACTGTTAATTCCATGAAAGCACGCGCGTATTTAAAATATGTTTTATATTTAAAAAATAAAAAAATAAAAACCAAATACCGTATGCCTATAAATAGTTGAAAGCTTTGTTTATATTCTGCACCACTATCAAGCAATATTTATACAAGTGAACAAATTAATCTCGTACAATAGAACTCAGTTTACTGCTTACATTAGAGCAATGGCAATGGCAACTGCTAACGTGCGCCCACTCACCAGCTCTTTCACTCCTACCTTGTGGGATGATTTTTTCACTACCTTCTCTTTCGACCATCAGGTACTTTGTTTTATTTATTTATTTCATCCTATATGTGTTATATATTATAAAGATATATTGTTTAATATATATGTTCATCGATCTATATATAATATATGAATGTATGCATGCATGCGCAGTTGCAGGAAAAGTATGGTGAAGATATTGAAGCAATGAAGAAGGAAGCAAGAGTGATACTAATGGCTGCAACTTCTGCTAAGCTTATTGCATTAGTCGACAAACTCGAGCGATTGGGACTTGCTTTTCACTTTGAGGAAGAAATCCAACACAAGCTCCAACAAGTTTATGATGCTCAAGAACAAGATCACGACTTGTTCACTACTGCACTTCGCTTTCGTTTGCTCAGACAACATCAGTATCATGTGTCTTGCCGTATGCCACTTCTCACTATATACACTTCAATATTATCATTAAATAATAATAACTTTTACTTCATTCGCTTCTATTATTTTTGGTTTGTGTTTACTAAGATTTTTGTGTTTTTATGGTCAAAACATGCTTTCATCTCACTGCAGACAGAAATAATGGAATAGAGGGAGTACTAATTTTAGCATAGTGAAACTGAAATAATATGATAAAGGGAGAAGAACTATATATGTTTATGTCTCACAATCAAATTTTTATTTTTATTTTAATATTATATGATTTAGCTTAATTTTATACATTCTATTAGGATTTATACCAATGAAACAAAGTATATATATAATATTAATTAAAATGATAAATCCATGACTAGACACTAACATATTGAATGTGAATAATCTACTTAATGAGTAGGAGTATTTGACAAATTTGTGGAGGGAGACAACAAGTTTAAAGAATGTGTTGGTAGCGATGTTGAGGGACTGTTGAGTTTGTACGAGGCAGCTCAAGTACGGATTCACGAGGAGAATGTTCTAGAAGAAGCTGCAGCATTCACAGTCCATCGCTTGAATCGCATATTACCAGAACTAGAGAATTCTTCCATTATCAAAGAGAAAGTGCAACTAGCTCTTAATCAGTCTATTCATAGGAGTGTTGTGATCTTGACCGTCCGCTTTTATATCTCCCTATATGAAGGAGATGGATCGACGGAGGAAGTACTCATGAAACTAGCCAAACTCAATTTCAACTATTTGCAGAACATGTACAAGAAAGAAATCTCCCAACTTACCAGGTAACTTAATTTGTAGAATTTGAATTTGAGTCCAGTTTGTCTGCCCCAATTTATATCTCTCATCAGTCATCACCTTGCTTTAGTTATATTTTACTAATATTAATTTCTAAAAATATGAATATTATTACATAATAAATTAATTAAACCCTGATTTGTAAGAATAAACTCAAATAATTAAGAACTTTAACTAAAATAAAAATAAAAAATCATAGTATATAATTTTATATTTACCAAAAGGGACAAAAACTGAGTGTAACTTCGTGACACATCTAGTAACTGATAATCGATTTTATTATGAAGGTGGTGGAAGGAATTCGACCTAAAATCGAAACTACCGTATGCAAGAGACAGAGTAGTAGAAAGCTATTTCATGGGCATGTCATTTCGTTTCGAACCTCAGTACAGCTGTGTTCGAAGAGATGTCGCAAAAAGTGTACTCTTAGTTACCATTGTGGATGATACCTATGACAATTATGCTACACTTGAAGAAGCTCAACTGTTCACTGACATTGTCCAGAGGTAATATTATATGCATGTATTTTCTCTCTTGATCATATAATACTAATAGATGTACAACCTTCTATAAATTGCCTGATAATTAGGTGGGATTTGAAGGAGATTGATGTACTCCCTGATTGCATGAAAATAGTTTATAGATTCATTATGAGCATCTTCGAAGAGTACAAAGTTGAAGCAGCAACACATGAAAAACCATTTGCAGTCCCTTATTTCAAGGAAGCAGTAAGTAGAGAACAAAAATATCACGTATATATATTTCTAAATTAGACAAGTAATTAGTAGGTAAAGATATATATGTATGTGATATTGGGGAATGGTGAAATGCAACAGGTGAAACAACTTTGTAGAGCTTACAATCAAGAGCTGATTTGGGTGATGAAAAGGCAAATGCCTAGCTATGAAGAATACATGAAGAACTCAGTTATTACAAGCTGTGTTTATGTGATGTACACAGTGTTTGCTCCCACCATGAAAGCTGTTACTCAACAAACCCTCCAATGGCTTTTGTCTGAACCCAAAATCCTCATATCCATTGCTATGTTAGGCAGGCACTTGCAGGACTTGGCTAGCCATGAAGTAATTAAGCATGCACCACCACCACTATATATACTCGATCTCTCTCAATTCATACACACACTCACACACACACAAAAATAAAATCATCAATATTTGACGAGTATTGAAATGAATTAATAATGTGTGTTGAAATCAGAGGGAGAACAAGGAAGGAAAAGTGCTGACGGTGGTGGATTGCTACGTGAAAGATAAGAATGCAACAAAGGAAGAGGCCCTTTCAAAATTTGGTGAGTTGATTGAGAGCGAATGGAAGGATGCAAATGAAGAATGGATGAAAAAAGATAATGTTGATGTGCACAAAATATTTGTGGAGACAATTGTGAACCTTGGGCGGGCAGCGGAGGTGCTTTACAACAAAGACCACGACGGCTTCACCTGCCCGGAAAAGCTTCTGGCTGCTCAGCTCGCCGCTCTCTACGTCGATCCTCCACTCCTTTGATTTCTCTCTGTATTAATTATCAGCTTTGATGCATACCTATAAACCTTATATATTTCCTCCTTCATGCATTTTGAACTTAATTACTTATCTTTGATGACCTGCAGTACTCTTGCATGGCTGCTTGCTGTATCTAGGGTTGCAAGGCAATATCGTTTGTATTTGAAACTAGTATAGTAACTCGTGCTGTGTGCGCCGTATGTTATGTCATAAATATTGGGATGGATGGAGTAGAAGATTTACGGCAAAGATATCATGTCAAAGTCCAACTCCCTTTCCAGTACTAATGAACAAAGAAATACATTTATGCATAGCAATGAATTTATGAAAACGACTAACAACTTAAACCAAACTAAAACTCAAGACTTCTGTCTACAAACTGTAAGCGCATTTAAACCCAAACACCCAAAATTACATGGAAATGGCATTCCACAGAGACATCAAAAAACCTTTTGAACAAAAAATATTTATTAAGTCACTAGCAACTGTACAACAGATTAATGCAATTTGCACCACATAATCTATACAAAATAAATGTCGACTGATATGCCAGGAAGACCAAACAATCTTGGACATGGATCTTGAAGTACTATTTTGGCTCCCTGACCAAATCCACTCACATAGAATTACTCGTTAATGGTTGATCAAATTTGATGGATTCACCCTCTGAAACAAGAATTTATGGTCCTGAGCGGATAATATTAACCACTTCACGTCCATGTGATATCGTGAACCATGCATGTTTTATCATCGTCATCTTGTTGACCATCGCATGCAAAACCAACCCTGTAATAGAGAATATGATGGAGAAAGAAAATATATTCATTAAAATCTTATTAATCCATCTATCTATCTATCCTTTCTGCTACTTTAGAAGAGTAAAGATGCTGAAACTAGTTGTATACCTTGGCGTTTTCGTTTGCTTGATTTTGAGTGTTGGAGCTATATGTTTCATTAGGCATGACAGGTAACTTTCCTGTGTCACTGCTTTTCTCTTCTCTTACTCGATTGAAGACTTGAGTGTATCCTTCCGCTGCTGCAGGATCAGTCTCATCCCAGTCACCAAATATGGGAACTGCAGCGCTTCGATCAGGCTTCCATAAGCAAGAGAAATTCAGGAACTCGTAAAAGGGCACGAAAGATCATCACAAAAGAAGAAAAAGCGCTTTAAATTTCCAAACACTCAAACTAAAATGTAATACGTTCATACTTCCTGGTATCGTAGGTAGTGAATCTAGAACACTAGTTCCTTAAGCATGTATAGTAAAACATTACCGATTCATCGCCTCGTGTAACTGATCTCAACCGAGACCTTCCAGGAGTAGAGGGTGCTAGTCCTTGGATACCATCAGATGTAGCTTTCCTTTCCCATGAAGGAGAAGAAACTCCAACACTTTTCCCTCCAACTCTTGCCTGGGACTGCGAATGCAGAGGCGAATGATCTGTACTGCGATCGGATCCAACACTATTCCTCGCATGCCTCCTAGGTGTGTCACCAGCACTTGAGCCACCATATCGATGGTGAGGTGAGTGAGAACTGTTTCTTCGACCTGCAGTCTCGTGACGCAATGGAGAATCAGTTACCCTTCTCATTTCACAGTCTTCTCCACTAGAGCGTCGATCATGCCTCGGTCTATGAGTTCTATAGCCTTCAGTGCTTCAACTTCCCGTTTATCACTTTCAGATTGTGAAGAATTACGCCCTTTTTTAGATGATTCATCTGCGGGATTATGATTGACTACATTAAGGGAACCAGTGGATTTCCTTACTTCGGCCTCTTCTCGACTACAATGTTTGCTCATGCTTAAGCATTTTTGTTTCAGATGTTTTTTGGTCCTTCAGTTCAGCCTCAACACTCTTCTTATCCTTCCTTGCATTATCAAAGTACATAGTGTAGGGAATTTCTTCAGTTTCCCAGTCACCAAATTGAGGTACTTGCGGTTGCTGCTCCAAAATCAAGAAGCAATTATCAGGAATAGGTAAGTGATATACCAACTTACTGAACTTTCATCAACCATATTGAGCAGTGAGTGAGAAGAGAATATCTAAAGACGAGGGTGAAAATGTCGAAGCATTGCTAACTGGTCCTCTGTTAATTTAGTGTAAGTTCGAGAAAAACTATCATATTAACTACGAGTGATCATTTCTCAAGTCTGCATACATGGCTCCTTTAGCAGGAAAACTACGAGTGATCATTTCTAAAGTAAAGTATTTTCTAGAATCTTTACAAGGTCATGCCATATTAACAGTGGAAACAACAAACGGCATCAAAATGCAAGCTAGAACTTGGATATTTTCGTTTGTCATCAACTTGCAGCACGAATACCAGTACAGTATATATTTGTTATGTGTATACCTCTGGACTTATTTCAGGTCAGTTAGTGGAAAAGAAGTTCCACCCAAACTGATATCATGTCTATACACACACATATTTTAAGAAAATGGTGTGCAAGCAAGATAACAGCCACCATCATATTCATATCTATCTACCGTTTTCCATTAACTTCACGTTGCATGATTAGATCTACTTCAGTTATAGCCTAATGGTATCAAGAGTTGTGAATTGTGATATGATGAATCGCGTACAGCATATCAGCAGAAAGGCTAACAGAATCTATTATAGCATTAAGATCCATACATATTTATGTCTCAGAAGGATCTAGACACACATTTATCCACATTACATATATTGTTCAAATTAATAACAATGATTGCCAAAGTAAATTAATTGTTAGTTCATCTTCTACTCGAATCTCGCTTCAACGTCGCTTACCTAACCTCCTAAAACTAAATCTAACTATCCTTACTACAATTCAAACTACAGAAATAGATCAATACAAGTTCTCCTCGTGTCAGTCCGAAACATAACAAGAATTCCTACATCAAAAAGGCCCACTAGCAAAATCACTACAGATCTCAATCCCTATTATCAACTGACATATTACATTGAATGAAACAAACAAGAGTAGCTCCACCTCCTAATTTAAAAGGGCATTCATTATCTTGTGGTTCATATCATTGCTTCCTTCATAGATGTACTACTTCTAAGCAAGTGCTCTAAGCATATTTATGTCTAATCTTGTATATATATACAATGTAAAGGCAAAGCATGGATGGAGCGATTTGTGGATCTTTTTACCTAGTGCTTCTATTTCTTTAAAGTCACATGTAAGTTCTTCTTTCTATATCGTTTATGAGACTTACATAATTTAACTAGCTATTATAAAATTTTATGGTGATATATGTTTTTGAACGTTTCGTAGTTTGAGAATAGTAAATATTCTACTATGGATATAGATGATGTGCGTGATAAATAGGCAAATTTGATGATTCTTTGTCTGTAGAATGATTATACGAGGTATTTACTTTAATATTTACATATAACAGGTAAACTATATAGTTTATATTAGCATTTTTGATTGTTTTATTCATATATATATATATATTATCTTTTCAGGTTAAGGGTTAAGGTAAAAAGTGGATTGGTGGAATTAGAATATGCGTAGTTGACATGCAACTGCAGTTTCATATTTTGGATATTTAGCATGTACATTGATCATATATATATAACAGGTGTGGTTTATGAAACCGTGGTGTAGTTTATATTAAACCATACACTACAGTTTTTTAGAGAACCGTAGTCTATACTGAATCATACACTACAGTTTTGTTATAATCATAGTCTATACTAGAACAAACGCTACGGTTTTTATTAAAATCGTAGTCTATAATAACTCTTACACTACAATTTTTGAGAAAACTGTACTCTGTATTGAATCATACACTACAGTTTTTTCAAAAAACCGTAGTCTATACTAGTACAAACACTACGGTTTTTATTAAAAATCGTAGTCTATAATAACTCTTACACTACAATTTTTGAGAAAACTATAGTCTATACTGAATTATACACTACAGTTTTTTCAAAAAATCGTATTCTATATTAAGACAAACACTACAGTTTTTTGAAAACCGTAGTCTAAAGAACTCTGGTACTACGGTTTTTAAGAAAACTGTAGTCTATACTTAATCATACACTACAGTTCTTCACAAAACCGTAGTGTATTGTAACTTAAACACTACGATTTTTTAAATAAACCGTAGTCTATACATACACATATACTACGATTACATGAAAAACTGTAGTGTATAATTGTACATACACTACGATTGAATGTTGGATTGTAGTAATTGAAATGAATACACTACAGTTTTTTCTACATACATTACGGTTAACAACCGTAGTATATTCTCAAAATAGACTACGATTTGAGAACCGTAGTGTATAATTACGGTTCGGAAAGGACATAGACTACAGTTTAAAACCGTAGTCGATGCTAATTTTTCTAATAGTGGTAACAAAATAAAGAAATGAGTAGATTTGTAAAAAGTACTATAAATCTAAAATATTGAATCAATTTATAAAAAATTAAGAAGGATATATAATTAGACAAATCATATTCCCTAAACAAGGTCACTTTAAGCATAAGAACTTCAACGGAAGCATTTACTTATTGAAATTGATAATTATGCAAGAATAACTTCTTCAATTACTTGTGAGGTCAAAGGTCTAGTATTCATATCTAATCATCACTCAATCCACTTTACTTTACTTGTCCAATCATAAAATGAGAAAAAGAAATAAAAAAAAGTGGTTAGTGTGAATTAGCCTCTTATGAGTTTTGAGGGTTTTTTTTTTTACCATCCTAGATACTAATGTGTTTAAAACATGTTCGACTCTATTTGGATTATAATGGAACACGTTCAGGGTGGATATTGCTTTCTTGTGTTAGCCGGCGACCGAAGCCCCGGTGAACGGCAGCCGTAACTATAACGATTCTAAGGTAGCGAAATTCCTTGTCGAGTAAGTTCCGACCCGCACGAAAGGTGTAACGATCTGGGCACTGTCTCGGAGAGAGGCTCGGTGAAATTGACATGTCTGTGAAGATGCGGACTACCTGCACCTGGACAGAAAGACCCTATGAAGCTTGACTGTTCCCTGGGATTGGGTTTGGGCCTTTCTTGCGCAGCTTAGGTAGAAGGCGAAGAAGGCCTCCTTCCGGGGGGCCCGAGCCATCAATGAGATACCACTCTGGAAGAGCTAGAATTCTAACCTTGTGTCGAGACCTACGGGCCAAGGGACAGTCTCAGGTAGACAGTAACTCGTTTTAAGAATTAAATCTTCAAACTTGTTTAGATTGGGATGGTTGTGGGATGTAGATTACATAAGAGGAGGGAGATATCTATCGAGTACCAGTCAATTTTTTTTTTTTAACATAGTATATCCTTCGGACCATTTGTATTGATTTATTTTATTATTATAATACATCAAGTTGAATAAAAAGTGAGCATGTACATAGAGACCAGAGTAGTAATTCTTTTAGAAAAAAAAATTAAGAAAAATAATTACAAATAAGCTTTTTTGAAAAATATTTATAAAAGTTTTTATTCAAATTTTGAAATCTCTTCTGAAAGTTGGTATTAACTCAGGGTGTGATAGTCTAACTTTAGTTTTGTTTTACGAAACTCAAAGGTTATGGAACTTACATTTACATGTAGTACAAGACTGAAGAAATTAAAGAACGAAGGACCCGAACCTGAAAGTTAACACATTGTATACTAAAAGACTTTAGATGTGGCTACACTAAACTAGAGCTTTATTAAAAGTGAAAATGTTAGAAGTGTTAAAGTTGCTTCCTAGTCAACATAAGATTAATAGTCTAAGTTCAAAAAAGTTGTACTTTAACGCCAAAGTCAAGTGCGTGATATATTTTCACTTTAGGCAAAAAATTTAGAGTTGCCCATGAAAATTAATTTACATGCACAATTTTTGGAAACAATGATAAAAGTTGTAACGAGAATAATTTTAAATTAAGATCAACGACTCAATTTCCACAACGAATCTATTCTATAATGTGTCTTTAAAAGGATCAATAATTCAACATTTTCAACTTCATGATACGTATGCGATCAAATAAATGCACAAGCAATCAAACGCTCTCAATGCAAGCTTCCAAATTTTATGAGTTCTAGACTCTCATATTTCAAATTTTATGATACTTGATCTTATTGTAAATCTTTAAGTATTCATTAAAGAGTTAAAACATCAAACTATAACAGGGAATAGATCTAGCTAAATGATAGTCTTCATACAAGCTAGATGTGCTCGAACTCATTGAATTTCCAACTTGTAAAAAATTGATCACTATAAAAATGCATATATATCTTATTTGGTACGAAAAGCTCGATTAACATTGAGTCTCGTGAACATAGGAATTTTCTTATTGGAAACACGCAAAATCAGTCATGTGTTATTTATCTTTCACGCTTTTACTTGTTTCAGTTTATATTTGCGACTGATGATTGCATCAATACCCTAAACTATACAAGGTTTAAAAATGAAACGCTTAACGATGGATTTGATGACGGATTTTCGCGTGCCATCATTGCGCAGCCTCCATCCTGCACCAATGCTACCGTCAGCCATTGCCTCCGAGTTTCTGTGATCATATAAACCTTTCGTATGGTCTACACTTGTTTATTTTTTGAATATCATGTTAGTACTCAGCACAAATATGTACAAGTCAACCTAGTCCATGAATATAATATAATATAATAATGGCATAAAAGTTGTATAGAAATATAATATATCATACAAAGCTTCACACAGCACACCATTAACCCATGTATAATGGTGAGATCATTATTGGTAGTAACAATAATCACTCTAGAAAATTAAACTAAGTAAAGAAAAAGAGATGACTCGTCTTTAAATAAAAGATGGTCACTATTATTACATGACAGCAGCACACTGATCCAAACAGTAATATCATGTTTGGCCATAGATCATATGGGGATAGGGTTGAGCAGGAGAGAGGCAGCAAGTGGACCTAAGTGTTTCTCTGGGTCAGTGTAGCCATCTTCATTGTTGTTATAAGTAATCTCAGCTGCTCTACCATAGTTGAGAAGTTGCTCAACCATTTCCTTAGGCACTGAACTGTCTTTCCCTTTAGCCCACTCTGCACTTACATCCTTCCATCCAATCTCAACCAATTCCTTAAATCTACAAAGTGTCTCTTCCTTTGATACTCCTTTGTCATTCATGTAGCAATCAACCACTGTCGCCAATGATCCTTCCCTATTCTCACGCTTTATTTGCATGAAATCACCACATTTAGTAAAGCAATATATATATATAGAAAAGAGTACAGACGCGTGCCTTACTTACTTCATAGCTGCCCAAGTCCTCGATGGTTCGACCCATTTTAGCAGTGGATATCACGATCTTTGGCTCGCTGAGTAGCCATTGAACATCTTGTTCGGTAACAGACTTCATCCCAGGCACAAAAGCTATGAACATGGGATATATGCAGCTTGTGAAAACTGAATTCGTCATGAACTCTTCGAATGGAGGCATTTGGCGTTCCATGATCCACTTCTGCTCTATGTTGTAGGCTCTACCCATCTGTTTCATCTGATCAATTTATACATACATACATGCATGCATGTTGTTAATAATCCAAATTAAACTTTGAAATAAATTAAATGTTGAAAAATATATAGAGGCATTACTGCTTCTTTGTAGTAAGGAACTGCAAAAGATTTTCCTTGCTTTTCTGCTTCAGCTTCATAGTCTTCAACTACGCTCATAATGAATCTATAAACAACTTTCATGAAGTCGGGGAGCACATCTATCTCATCCAAACTCCACCTTAAATATATTAAGAAATATATATTGACGATTAATATTCATTAGTTAAAGAGATACGGTTATATATAATATGTATAAACAGTGATGTGTAGGGAGGTACCTCTCCAAAATAAGAGTAAAAAGATCGTCTTCTTCGAGTGTAGCATAGTTATCATAGGTATCGTCCACAACCGAAAGCATTTGCATGGTTTTGGCAACAGTTGCTCTTACATAAGAATATTGAGGTTCCGATCGAAATGCAGTGCCCCAAAGATAACACTCTACTATTCTATCTCTTGAATATGGCAACTTGTTTTTTAGATCAAATTTGTCCCACCACCTAATTCATTTATAACATTAATATATATATATGTCACTAACGAATTAATACCCTTCTAATAACACTTGTATATATAAATATTTTAGTATTTATATTACCTTGAGAGTTCGGCTAGTTCTTTCCTGTACATGTTCTGCAAGTAATTGAAGTTCAATTTGGCCAACTTCACAACCACTTCCTCCGTCGTCGATCCATCTCCTTCGTGGATCGAGATATAGAAACGAACGGTCAAGATCGCAAGACTTCTGTGGATGGAGTGGTTGAGAGACTGCTGCACTTTCTCTTTAGTGGGAGAGGGCTCTAGTGTTGGTAACATACACTTCAAGTGATGGGTTGTGAATTCCACAGCTTCATCTAATATGTTTTCGTCGCGGATTCGGACATGAGCTGCCTCGTACAAACTTAAGATGCCTTCGATGTCAAGCTTTTCTACTTGCCATTTTCCGTCTTCTCCAACAAATTTGTCGAAAACATCTGTTTCATTAGCTAACATATCAGAATGTATATTTGAAAATTAATTATACTCCCTCTCTCCCTTCCGTTAAAATAGTTGAGTGATAGATCGAATAGAGTAAATTAATTAAACTTGACATACTGCAAGAAATATGATACTGGTGTTGTCTGAGCAAACGAAATCGAAGTGCAGTAGTGAACAAGTCGAGATCTTCTTCTTCTTCTTCAGCCACGAGGGAATCGTAAACTTGTTTGAGTTTGTGTTCGATTTCGGTGTGAAAATGAAAAGCAAGTCCCAAACGTTCGAGGTTATCGATGAATGTGAGGATGAGTTTGGTACAAGTGGCAGCCATTAGCATGCTCCCTACTTGTTTCTTCAGTGCTTCTATTTCTTCACTGTACTTCTCCTGCAACTGTAGTAGATGCATTGATTCAAATATGTATATATATAGTTATAAAGATGAATGTATAAGCAAAAGATATATAGATACCTGAGGATCGAAAGAAAAGGTAGAGAAAATGTCACCCCACATGCTTGGTTTGTAAGAGATGATGGGAGGTCGAAGATTCCTAACATTGACATTGTTGGTTGAAACATTAACAGAAGCAGCTGCCATTAATATTAATGCTTAATACTCAGATAGATAGATAGCTCTCTGCTTAATTAATATGAAGACTGCTAATATTGCTCTGTATTTATGGAAACACATGCATACTCGTTCACCTATTTATAGAGAAAGGCGTCATTGAATTGCATGCAATATCAGTAAGTATTTCACTCATCTTACTCATGTCTTAAAATATGTATATCTATATCTCTACTTTTAGAATAAAATAAATTTAATTTGTAGAATACTAAGTCCTGTAATTAGTATATGAATGAAAAACGTGTAGGTGAGGAGCTAGCTGGCCAAAGTTGATTGGAAAGCTGAATCTCATTTATAAATAGGTCTGTATTAATATTTTATGGTATATCTATCTGAATTTAAGCATTCCTTATAATTTTATTTTATATGAATGATTGATTGGATGATTGAGAATATTATTTCGCAGGTGTAGAGATATATATATATATGCATATTGATTCCATGCCATGTGATTTTGGATCTTATGATCTTTGTTTTTGTACTAAATATATTTATTCACATTCTTGTCTCTGCTTATATCCTTAATTTGTTTCTTCTTCTGTTTTTCTATGCCATGTGATCTGTATTTCTAAGATCCAATACAATATTAGCTCATCCCAAAAATTTTGTGTCAATCCACCCTAAATGCAAATTCAGGATCCGTCATTGCACTTCGATAAGAGCAAAAAGTTTCCAAAGATAAAACGACTTTCATCTCGGAGATAACAACAATGTGGACCTTTGAGCTCCGGCGAACTGGAAGAAAGCAAGGATAGAAACCCGACACTAGAGTGCCAAGGTCCAAGGCCCGCGGTCTCGGCCAAGGCCGAGGCGGGATGACGGTGGTGTCGGTGCACATGTGTGTGGGTTTTATCCAACTAATCAATCTGTGAAATTATGTTGAACTTATTAAATACGTTATTAATGAAAACTTTTTAATCAATGTGAGACAAATATTAATTTCATAGTAATTAGTCTCTTAATCACGTAACTCCATAATTTAAATGACATACTTTAATTCATTATCTCTCACTCATCGAAAAATCGATTTAGAAAAAATAAATGTATCAAAAGTAAAAAATGTAACTTCGTAAAAGGTGTGGAGTCTTATCACTTCTATAACTTTTACACTATTTTTTACGTTTTCTAATAATCATATTCATAAAAATTGTATTATATGTATTATATGATTATCAAAATAGATCGATTGTAATAGTGTTTATATTTTCATGAACTAACCAAAATATAACATGTATATTTTTGTAGGGGAGAGTAAATAAAACCAAAGAACCTTTCATGTGCATTTTCAAAATGATAAAGAATGAAAGAATATTTCGAAGTATGTGAACACTAGAATATATATATATAGTAAGTTAATACATATATTTTCAGGTGAATAAGCACCTAATGCCAAGAGTACAATGGCGTGGTTACCCATGAAATCAATATATATATACACATATTTATGAATATGATTCACGACACATTTGCATATAAATATTCTCAATCATCCAACTTTGATTGAATGATTACATATAAAATACTTAAGAACCCTATTTTCACTCACTGGTATGCTATACCTACTTGGAATCCCATAATCATTCAACTTAATCTTGAAAAAGACTCAGTACGCCACGAAAAAATTTTGTCGGTAAAGAAGCAATCACGTTGGCAACTCATATTGCTGACGTATTACGAGCGAATAACAACGGTCGTCGACTAGTGTGTTGGTGACGGTGGCGGACGCAGAAAAAATTATGAGTGTGGTTGAGTTTTGATATATAAATTTAAAAAATAATTTTTGCTATAATTTAAAGTGATAGTAAGGAATTTTGTATAAATATTCGTAAAAATATTGATAAATTTACAATCTTATAAGTATAAAATACATTAAAAAAAATTAGAAGGGGCTCCTTGGTTGGCTGTAGATCCGTCAATGGTTGGTGAGATATGTTTCCGACACTGTTGGACTAGGAGGCATCCGTTGAAATTAGCGTAATAATATGCTAACTCGCAATGATTTTTAGTAGATTACATTTTATTGTTCCAAACCAAACACGATTAATTATAGAGTTTTTACTATATAGACATTTGGAAAAATAATACATCATATTGATACAAGTAAGTACTTCTCATTAGATATGGTAGCCGTAGCAGACCTTTTCGTTTGAGGCAACTTGTACTCCCAAAATCTCGTTCGGACACTATACACAAAGGACCTACCTCCAAGAGTGTGTTGAATGCCGCATTTCAAACCATCGACAATCTAACAACATGTTACCAACAGAGTTATCTGTTGTACGACTTTCAGGCCGGGCACTCAAATTAACGGGTGCCAATCTTGCAACAGCGAGAGTGCCTATAAAATTTGGAGCAATGTGACTGGAAAAAATGAAGCCAACATGCCAAATTGCATTTAACCTAGAAATAGAAGATATTCCTTTATGGTTGTCAAACTTTAGAATATCAAAAATTGAGTCGTATTAATTTTTTTAAAAAAACAAAAGTTTTACCTTTATAATATTAATTCTTACTTTTTTAAAACGCAATATTTTATTTTATTAGTTTTCGTGCCGAATTCCTTGTAGTCGTTTTTAGCAAGACGGGGAGATTACCATTTTTCTTCTTTATAATCACTTCATATCTTTTTCTAAATACCAGTGGCGTAAAGAAACGTGCCTAAGATGATGGGACATAGGGAATATTAATGTATTTGTAGCTATACACCATCTTAGATTAGTCTTTTGAGATATATACCATACTCGTTTACATTGAATGAGCTTAGGCTTCTGGATTTGCAGGGTATATGATAGGGTTGGTCACAACTCAGAAGCCTCTAGTCTTTCAGTATATGCATGCCTACTTCCACCATTCTTATTAAATGCATAAATCAAAAGAGGATTAGCTCAAATCCCAGCACCATTCAGCTACAAGAACAATACTTGCATATATCAAGATTGTAGCAATTCTAATAAATACATCTTGAAATATGAAGCATCGGATAGGATCCCACCTCAAGCTTTTTCAGAATTAGCATCCAGATATGTATATGTAGCAATTGGTTAATTTCTTGTAGACCTTATGCACTAGATTTAGTATTATTCTTATCATAATAACTTAGTTTTGTCACCGGTCAGTCGCGGTAAGATACAACTTAGCTGGCTGGTGGGGCAACGGCAAGGGACTCCAGCTCTGGAGCCACTTCTGCTCCCATGAAAGCATTAGACTGGTGCTTGTCCAAACTCCACAGCTTGGAAGATTTCACGTCGTCCTTTGCCATTTGCCTCGAGAAGTCCTCGTGGTCGTACTGCAGTGTAGCGTTCCCTCCAAACTCCGTAGGGAGGTTGTCAATGTCAAAATATGACCTCATGAGTTCTACGCTGTCCTTGTTCTTCGGGTAAACGAATTTCACCTTCTGGAATGTTTTTGGATCCAAGAAGTACTTAACAATCTGCAATATATATATCTATGTTTAGACATCGTAGTTTAACAATGGACAAAGCATAATTTACAAGCAATGTGATGGTAACGGTTTCCAAACATCAAGAATCGTGGAAATGCTAAGACTATAAGATGCTTCCAAGAAAAAGGGTGCTGGAAAACAAACAGTTTATCGAATATGGAATGTAGCACTCTAAGGTCATAATAAGTGATGACACCCATCAAAAGCCACCATTTAGTTGACAAATGCAAACAATGTAATATGGAGTCTATAAACAATGAGAAATGTCGCATCAGAGAAAGGCAAAACAAACCTTCCAAAATGTTTCAAATAAGCGAGGGGGGCTGTACAGAAATGCCACGCCTAGTCTCTCTGGGTAATGATTTTGTAGTATGTTGATAGTATCTCGTGCAGACTTAATAGGGATGTTGTTGCTTATCGACCAGCCTGTGAAGTCGATCAACCATGCCATCTGCTCCTGTCCTTCTGGAAGATTAAGTATGGCATTCTCAATGAGATAAACCAGATGTTTCATCTGATTATCAATGGATGTCGTATTCTGAAATGTAAAACAGCAGAGTTTCAAACAACTCTAGAAAGAAAAAAAGGAGAGCAGTCAAATAGAGTAATAAACTCTTTTCGTATACCTGAAACCCTGGTTTCATTATAAGAACAGTCCTACCGTGACGATCGTGAAAGTTTGCTCTGAATACTTTCCCAGTCTCACCTTCCATTGCAACTTCATGCTAGCATGAACAATGTATATGCTCAGATTGGTTTAAATTGATAAACCAAATTGTTGTAGAAGTAAATATACTCTTGTAACTCTTGGAACAAGAAAGTAGCTACATGGAACAAAATCCATCTTTCTTACCCAACGGATTTCTTCCGGTTTAAAACTTGACCTCCATCTCAGTGACTCTTCCAGCATCTTCTTTGATTTATCTACATTCCAGCTCCGTGCTTCCAGATATCTCTTCAAACATGCATCCGAGCAATACTGCAGATTGCGACCTGACAATGGTCCCAAGGAGGCTTTTAGCTCTTGGAACTGCAATTGAGTCAAACACAAATCAGATAAAACTGATCCATTTGAGATAAGATCTGCATACTTCAAATGAAATAGCATGAGACTACCAACTACATCACAATAACCAAATAAAACTAGCAGCTAGTTCTACTTAATTACCTTGCTAGGTTCACAAATATCATATCATATCAGAAAGGAATTTTATCCTTACCTTGCGCTCGTGCTGCTGCTCAACGCTCTCACCCTCATGTGAGGAACTGCTCTTGCGGAAAAACATGATTTTGTCTCGAGCTACTCTAGAGTAGCAACTGGGTTATCTGTCACGTAAAAAATCAGTCAAGCTATTTCAGTTTGATTCATCAACATCTACACATAGAGATACAAGTGAAAGCAGCCCAAGGTTAAGAAAACCCAGTAAACTTATGGGTGCTCTTCTCTTTCGATCCGAAAACATTTAACATTGTGTTCAACACTTTAGAACTATTTTCTAAGAAACAGAGGCAAAAACAAACTAAATCATGTAGTTCATCTTCTCAAACACAACAATAGCAATCAATACACTAACAGAAGAACCAGCATCACCTACCAATAAAATCACATTTTGTATTCGCAGCACAACCCATTATATGTCTATATCTAATAAATCCAGGTAATTGAATTTCACAATTCATTTCTACTTTAATATAAATTGGTAGCTAGTTCTTAGCAGTTCCATTATTCACACTACTTAAATCTTCAAACTAAAGAATTCCAATCTCTGTAACACTTATTAAGATTAAAGAAGGCAGAATTTCCTGATCCAACACTCCCAAAGAGCAGATTTGGCTCTTTACAAAAGCCAAAAACCTAAATTAAATTAAGAATCGATTAATCTCCAGTCAAAGTCCACAGCACCAGTGATCAACCAAATGACCAATATAAAAGAAAAGACTTTGATCCATCAATCAATCAAGAACAACGCCCCCCCCCCCCCCCCCCCCAACAGATCAAATAAGTAATACAGCAGCACTAAGAAAAAACATAGGAAAATGTAACATCAAAAACTTAATTTTAAGACTTGACTAAGAAAGAATCAGAAGTGGCACCGAAAGACTATGGTTTAGTAATTCACCTTCAAGAACAAAGAAATGGAGACAGAGAGAGAGAGAGATTTCCTCTGAATCACCTTGTGGATTTAGTCATGCAAACTCCCGCGCTAATTGTCCTCACACTCACACAAAAAAAGACACCAAGCTCCCAGTAATGCGCGAGCTTTTATACTCTTTCTTTCCTCATAAAAGATGACTGTTTTTTCTTTTTGCCGTGGCATTAAAATTGTCTTATTTTTATAAATAATAAAAAATAATTTTTAAAAAATTATGTACTCTATCAACTTTCTATTTTTTTTATAATATTCTTTAATTAACATATCTAAATAAATAAATAATTTTAATGAAGGGGAGGAAGTGTATATATATCACGTACTGTGTGTTCGGTGTTCTTGTGCTTAAAGTATATACCTTAATTGAGTAATAATAATATTAACAATGACCTAATAATAAATTAATAATCATAACTAAATTACAAGCATTCAATGTTTTCTGGTAATTAGACTAAGTCAAGTGTGCCGAAAGCATCCTTCTAGAAATAGGGAAAAAAGTATAGAAATCCAACCATACGTTTAAACTTGGAATATTTTAGTATTTCATTTTCATACAACTTCCCCATTTCTATTTATCCATTGTATTAATTAAATATTGAATTTTGGGAAAATGATAAAGGAAAAGTGAACTCTATTGTCCTAAATACTTGTCACTATATTTTTGTTAGGTATGTCCCAAAGTAGTTATAGCATTATTACTATGCCATTTATTTTATAAAACGATTCTACCGAGATAATAATTAATGTTCTTAATACCCTTCAAATACCATTTATTTACGTATTCAACTATCCATTTTACTCTCATTGTAAGTTTGTAACATCCATTCTCCAATATCCACACTATATTATTAAATTTTAAAACTTATATTGTTCGAAATAAACATAAATATTGGGATACAATAGAGTATATAATAAGTAATTATTTTAAAATAAAAAATAAACAAAACTTATCGCCAGTACTGTTGTACAATTCAATAAATAGAATTAAAAGCATGCTCAAAGGCTTGGCTTGGGCAATAAAGATATTAGTATGTAATTAGAATTTAGTGCGAGTAATGAGAGATTAATAGTTTCAAATTTAAAATTTAGAATATTAATCCATTCAATCTCATTATTGTTGGTCATTTGTATGAAGAAAAAAAAATTGTGGACTTATTTTAGAAAAATGACGAACAATAATGATACAATCCAGTAAAAAAATATGGAAGAAGTAACATTTTTCTAACATTTGAATGGAAAGAAAAATAAAGGCGTCAATTGTAAATGGGATTCATTATCATATTATATGTCTTACGCTATATTATATTATTATTCCACAAGGGAACCATACGAATTATTAGGGGTTGGACTTAGATCGATTCAAACCGAGTTTTGAATAGTTAATGAACTTTGTTAACGAGTTTAATCACGAACTTAAAAAACGAGTCAAACTTCAAATAGTTCGTGAACTTTATATACGAACTAGTTTACAAACTTATCAAATTAATATAAAAATATATATATTAACAAAATAATTTAATAATCGAGATTTTTAATGAACTCGAAATTGAATATTTAACGAACTCGAGCCAGGTTCGGGGTTCAAATTTACTATTAAATTGAATAATTAATGCACCGAACTCGAACCAAACTTAAGCTCAATTTTTATTTATCGAATCAAATTCGAACCTGACTGTATTCGGTTCAATTCGATTTGAGTTCAACATTAATAGAAACTGCATAACAAAAAAAATCTTTTATTTTGAGAAAAAAAGTTTATTTGATTGTATTTTTCTTATTGACTGCATAATTATTCAACTACATTTTGTTTCGATTTTGGTGTTTATCGGAACAAGTGCCATAGAGAGAAACATAGGACTGATATAGAACATGCGAAGTTTTACTTTTACCCCCTATCTTTTACTCGAAAAGCTTGATCCACACCAACAATTCGAATTCATTATGACTCTCTCTCCAAGAACGACATAACCTATTAATTTTAGGACACAAATATAGTATTTCAATCCCTCAGTTTATAGACTATAAACTTGAGTTCTTGTATATTATATAAATGACTGTATATTGACGTATATATAATTGTATATGTAACCGGTGGAAATCATCCCAATAAAAAAATTAATTTTTGTTTTTTAACGACGTTACACAAGCGTCATGAAGGAGGGTTTAGGGAGAGAAAAACAAACAGTGGGTAAACAATGTATTGCAGTTGAAATGATTTGTTTAAATCAAAAGAAGAAGATAAGATGGGAGAAGGTTGATTTTCCAAATTAAAAACTTTATAATTGGATAAATTTGTTTGATTTAAAATAAGAAATTATATTAATTAGATTTAGGAGTAGTATACAAATATTTGGAATACCACCTCTGACTACACGACATATATATCTAGAGAGTTGGAAAAGTTAAAAAGTCCTTCGGTCGCCACTCGCCACTCGCCACGTCCTCATAACCTTCCCCAGTTCTTCCGCATGCTATCTATCATTCTCATTAGAGGTGCGTGGAAAACTTTTCCTTCTATTGCACTTGCTTTAAAATAATTAGCAACAGCTGTTAAATCACAAACATACAAATGTAACACAACCCATATCATAAATACAATTACAAGTATGCCAATCCACACTTTCAAATTGCTGTCTATTCACACCAACACCATTTTTTTCTAAAACCAAAATAGAATACTAGTGATTATTCACCACGCGATGTAACCACAGTAATTATTTAAATAATCAACTCTAATCATACTTCAATTCCTTTTTATATATGTATAAAGGTAATAAGATGTTAAAGAAAATATATTTTTTTTAAATTCTAAATTAAAACACCATTACTACCGCTTAACTTATACTACTATATGTATGAATAAATATTTTGAACAAATTTATTTACTAAAGACAACAAAGGGGATCCAGGCGGAATCGAACCGCCGACCTCTCAATGCCAGCTAGCAATTGAGCGCTCCCCCATTCGAGCTTATAGATCCATCCATCACAGGCATTAACTTTTTCACAACATCCCATTTGTGGAAAATTTATCTTAAGATAATCACTTCGACGTCCCTCAATTACCGGAAATTCAACTTACCCATTAGTAAAAATGAGCGCGAATTCCAAAATCCCTTACCTTGGGTTCATATACAATGGTAAAAATTAAAGTTAATTTCATCCAAGTTTTTCAATTTGATTATAAAGTACATAATTAAGAATCCCGACACTTCACCCTAGCTATATTTTTGGGTGTTCACTAAGAGAAGACATATTTTACTAATATGATATTTAGCAAGGATAAACAGTTACGGAAAAACTTGAATATTCCACTATATCTATGAATACTTCACATTTGGACGACAGTACAACCTTAAAAAACAAGATACGATTGACTAACAACAATGGAAAAAGAACAAGTCTACAAAGTTCAAAAGGCCAGATCAAGTATAACATGTGAATAATAAACTCTGCAAATATGAAAATATGAAAGCAATCAAGCGCCAATAGCCGCAAAAGCTACCGCACAGATAAAACGAAAGCAACAGCAATTTTACCCCAGAATCTGTAAAAACTATCCACCTGGAAATAAGACTGACAGAACGTTTAAATATATTAATCACCATCTAAGAGCTTTAAGGGGCAATGATAAAAGAACAACTGTAATAAGTTCCTTGCAGCTTACTTGACAACATCAAGCACATTGTGAGAGGCATGCGTTATAAGGGAAGTCAATATAAGCTGAAATCCCTTAAAACTCCACCAGTATCATCGTCGAGCATCAGATCAAGCACCAAAGCAGCTGAAATCCGCTAACTCCACTATTATCATCATCAAGCATCACATCAAGCACCAAAGCCACAGCTGGGGAAGCTGCAGCAAGTCGAACTTTCAAATGTAGAAAACCAATCAAGAAGCACCAACTTCACCGGCAGGAAAATCAATCAAATCCTCGTCGACCACAAGCAGCATAGACGATGATATCCAAAGAAGCTTCTCAATATAAGAAACTCCAGTTGAAGAAATCTTCAATGTCCAAAGGGCGTTCACATAGCGAGTAGCTGATCTATTACAACCAAGCTATACCTTTATACTATATATATACACTACATCGAGAAAATCTTATCCAACCATACTATAGGCGGAGATGAGCTCAAAAACCTCAATAATCAACAATGATAAGAATAGCGGCCAACAATATTGCACAATAGAAACAAAGCATGCCTTATTTATAAAATAACATAGCAAGTAAAAGGAAATATTGCACTGTAAAGTATGAATCAGCAAAGTTGTAAGCCAAGAAATTGCCTCCATGTGTTTGCTCTGGTTTATTGAAGATGAGTTCATTCAGAATTCATGTTAAACATTAACTTAATAAATTAATTCTGATGTATGGTGAAAATAGTACCTTAGAAATCTTGCAAGAGTACGTCACTCGAGTAACATATGTATGTCTTAAATGAGTTAATCAAAGGCGAAGGAACTAATTAATTATATTAACAAGACAGCGAACATTTAACCATATTTTGAAATTGCTTCAGAAGTCGATATTTTTATATTAAACTTTAAAAGTCCCACAAATGAAATTTTACAAAAGTTTTACTATGAAATAAATAGGAAAATATAAAGAGGATTACCTAACATTGACGTATTATTTAATTGTTGATAGGTTAATTAAAATAGTATGCAATTGCAGAGTATGTACTAATGTTAATAAACCGAAAAACTTGCGAATAATTAAAAAATGTTAATATTAAAGACATTAAGAAAATGCAATTTAGTACCTCTGATGTAGTTGGGGCTGAGAGAAGATTGATGCCTCAAATTGGTTGAACCCATATTTTGCTCTAACATGCTTTGAACGTGAATCAGTTGTATAATATGTTGGCTATACAACTCATTCAAGAAGAAATTCATCTGAAGTGATTGAATTGCTGGATTCGATAGTTGTATGCGTGGATATTAAAGACACGTGACAGAACGAAAGAGGGAGAGAGTTGGGAAGAGAGAGAGAGAGAGAGAGAGAGACGATGAAGGGAGGACACCACACACGGGGGAGAAGCCGAGCAAGTCCCCGTACCTTCTCCCCTCAAACCAAAAAAATACTTTTATTAACTGGCGACCTGCCATGCGAGCGCACCCATCATGGCAAAGGTCATGCAGACAACCACACCTCACCTCACTTTTCACATGTTATCTACCTCATTTTTTCTCTTTTTTACAGTATCTAGTACACAGACAAGGACAGAAGTAAAAACAATATAAAACAATACACTTCCCTTAAATCACTCGGCCGGTCATTCATAAACCGCAGAACTCGAGTAATGGCTTCACCGCTCGGCATCGTCGATGCTCGAATCAAAATCTTGTTTTGTCGAAATCGGAGCCCTCAATTTTCCAGATCCACGAAAATAATAATTCAATCCATCGAATAAAACCGAATCTGCGTAAACCATCAATATGCATCAGCCATGAAACCATAATAGAACGAAAAAGAGTTTATAAACAACAAAATCCAATACAAGAAACGCATCACCGACAAACAATAATCGATTCAAAATAATCCGTCAAAAAAAACTAGCTAAACCAAAACAAACAAACACGAAAAGCATGTTAAGAAGTTACCTTCATAGATCCGTAGGACACAGCAGCTTACATACCCAAACCTCGGCGTCTCACGTCGAAATCCGCCGCCAAATCAGTTCAACCGACAAAAAAGCGACGGAAAACCATCGGAGCAGCAAAACGGCGAAAACATATAGCCAAAACGTAGATCGCCTCACGATCTACACGGATCTGACGGAATAAACAAGAAGAAAACAATCCTTCTTGAGAAAAGAAGAAAAGAGAGTACTGCCATCAGAGGCGGCTAGAGAGATGAATGGATGCAGAGAAGAAATGAAATGATAAAGGCGTATTTATTGATGAGGGAAAATGATCCAACGGCTGAAATGGATGCCTTGGTGATATAATCAAGGGCTGAACACGTCGAAACGACGTCGTAATGTTGGGGCTAGGAATAGTATGCAAAAGTGGGTGGAATAATCGTACGGCTGTGATTAGATCTCGAAAAGGGAAGGTTCTGGATGGTGTGTGTTTGACGGCAAAACGAAAATGAGGGACAGTTGTGCAACGTGTTTCAGCTGGCCACGTTAGTCTTTGGAAATTTTATATTCAGCCCTTTAGCTTTTGTGAAATTATATTGTGGCCCGGAATTAGATACGGTCGGTGCAACGTGTAAGTTGGGTCGGTTTCTGTGAAAATGGGTTATGGAGTTGTCAATATCCGAATCCATTTTTCAAAAGAATATACTCACTCTCTTCCACTAAGCATGACATTTTTTTCTGACACGATTATTAATCAGAGTGTATAAAGTAGTGCAAGAGTCATAAAAATGTTATTCACACTTTTTTTTAAGGGATAAATTTTATTATTTTTTAAACGGACGTAGTATATATACAAAAATAATTCACCACACTTCTGTTTTGATTTAAACATACCAAATTTGAAATTAAAAGGTGACGTACATATTAGGAATCTCAATTGATGATTGATTCTCAAGAAGAATTAGTTTCGGACCGACCGAATACTAATTTTGATAAATAATTATGTAATTGATTTTTAAAATTTTAAACTTAATGATACTTGGATAGTCGGAACTAAATTGTTACCGAATTAAGTACCAATTCATTATATAATTATTAAAATTAATATATTTATATTTTATAAAAAAAAATTACTAAATTGGATTAAAATATATTTATGTTGAATTATTATTAAAAAAATATTTATGTCGAATTATTATTAAATTAAATTAATACTTCATCCATCTCATTAATTACGACTCGTTTTCAATTAATTTTGGACGTACAAGTAATAATGATTTTTTTCCTTATTATGTAAGATTAGCATATGTGATGTTTCCTCACTTTTGTTTTATAGACATTCATTAAATGTTTATTGGTAGTAGTGTAAATAAATAAATTAGTCATTATTAATATAACAGATTGATTATTTTGGAGTATATGAAAAAAATTACAAAAAATATATATATAATGATTCCTTAATCGATTCTACCGATTAACCGAATGTGTCAAGACTCTTTAATCGGTAGAAACGACAAATCCCGTATTTGATACCATAAATCATCACTTTTCTAGTTATGAGTAACTGAATAATCAATTTGAACCAATTCACACCCTTAAATACATAAATGAATGTGGAATAGAGCAAATAACAAACTCGAAAAATGTGAGCTACAACAAAATTAAAAATCAAAACATGTCGTAAACTTGAAAAGTATAGCTGGGGAATGCCATTTTTTCCTTTTGCCAGTACTTACGGTCAATGCATTTTCTCCACAAAATGATATTATACGTAAGAGAATTAGCACCACAAACTTAAATTTAAAATAAAATATATTTTTAAAAATACAATCATGGAAGTTTATTAAAATTTTATATTTTAAATATGTAATATTATTATTATAATTATTTATTTAATACATCACTAATTAATTTTTTACTTTACTTAAAAAATATGGTATTTTAATTAAATTTTACATTTTTTGGAATTTTATCATTCTTTTGATGATTTTTAGTATTTATTATCATGTTTTTCAATGATACGGTTATATAAAATTTGGGTGATTAAATAAGGGCATATATCATACATTTATATGATAAAACAAAATCGCCGTCTGTGGGAATCGAACCCACGACCACGTGGTTAAAAGCCACGCGCTCTACCAGCTGAGCTAAGACGGCTAACGTACATATAGTTAAGTATTAAATCCAAGTTTATTTAATTATCAACAGATACGAACTTGCTAACTTTGAGTCTATCAATGAAGAATGCAGTGCTATAGGAGCTATGTCGAATGTAAGTTTCATTGATCGTACAATTAATTAGATGCTTAGTTAAATATCACCTGCCTATGGCCACCAACAAGCATATTCTTGTTCCAAGTTATTTGGGATTGTTCGCCAAGGTGTTAGTCCCTCATTCCTAGGAACTGGTCTTTGTTGATGATCACAAGATTTGATTTTGAGCTTTGTATAACATTTGGGCTCCTGGGTCTTGCCAAATACTGTTTCTTGCTTGGGTTTTGCAAGAAGCTTATTTAATCAACATTATTATGTTTCTACTCACCCTACTTCGTGAGGGTTTAAAGTAAATACTGCATTTTTAGGTGAGAAACTCAGTCAAGATGTTCCTAATCCTCACACTTCACACAGGGACATAGCTATCTTAAATGATCTTTCTAAGGGACTTCTATATTCTTCTTGGCCCTATTTCGTGTCTTGATATATACGAAGTATATATGTTGCTGGTTATTGCAGTTTATGTTGCTGCGTTGTTATGTTTCTATGCTTCATGTATATGATTCTAGATTCATTTCCCAATTTCAAAATGATGCAAAAGAAGTTAGCAATAACTGTGCATTCACTTTCAAAACCCCCTTTGTTGTGATTCATCATCCATTGTGGATCTGTTGTATATAGACACAAAATCAAATCATGGCTCAAAACAATCCAATCTAAACATTTATAGTTAAGAGGTCAACGGTTATCTCGTCAAGCAATCCATTCAGCATCTGTCTTTCTACATATTTTACGACATCTTCCATCTCAGGAAATAAGGACGTCATTCTGCTCCATTCGAAATCCCACATACAGTTAACATCAGGGACCTCGTTGTAGATGTCGTTGTTGAGCATTTTATGTATTCCGGCTGCTACATCACACTCATCACTGCCATTCATGCCATAGGACTTTAGAGCTTCCAAGTCCTTGCAGAGTTGCCTGACCAAATCATCCAAGGACCTTAGTTTTATGTTACTTATGGCTTTCTTCATGTAGGGATTATACTCAAATTCGTGCCGCCTTGCTTTTCTCTTCATGACTTCATATGCAGAGTCTAATATGAGCTTCCTCCTCCCCGAAACTTGATTCTCATGATCACCAGCATGAAGGAAGCTGACAGGTATGTTGAGCTTGAAGAGCGCCTCTGCCGAACTTAGTAACATGTGACTTTTTATTACCATCTCTTTGAGGTCCTTTTCCGGTTCTGTCAGTTGCTCTTGTCTATTCAATGCTGGAATTTGCATGTATGAATGCCGAGGAAGATCTATTTTTTCAGTGCTTTTGTCATGGGTGGTTTCTGCATTATCCAGTAGCAAATAGCAAATTTAATATGTTATGAAAGAAGAGTATGGTCTTTATGAGGATAATGAATTAGAAGGTTACCTCTACTTTGAACACCTTGCTTCAGCTCTTCTTCATCCTTAAATGCAGGAGGCTGTTCCTCCGTCTCGAGATCATCAAAAACATTTATAGAATACGAGGCTGTAGATTCATTCTGTAAAGCCAATAAAGCATGCATGAGGTTTCCAAACCATAAAAGTTTTAATCTAACCCATTCAAATTATCATGAGAACTTACATTGTTATCGAGATTGAGCTTGTCTTGTCTGTTCTTGTTCTGATCTTGAAGTTCATCTTTAGTTTCTAAAGTTACTCTCAGTTTCATTGGTTCGGCAATAATTTCAGATACATTGATGACTTCTATCCCTTCTTCGGCCATGCTGCTATCACTTGCTTCCTCCATTTTCTTGGATCTGCGGTTTTTGTTTTGCATCTGCTGTTTCAGATCTTTCAACATATTGGCTGGTCCTTTTGCAGATCTTGCAAGGTGGTTACCAGTTGCATTTCTTCTCGTCATCAGTACTATCTTTTCAGGAATCTCTCTTCTCTGAACTTTCCCAATAACAGTTCTCTTCTGTGTGGCTGAGACTTCAATTGGCTTCTCTTCACTGAGCAGTTGATTGCTACTTCCCGTATCCATATCCTTTTGTTGCTCGCTCTCGTTTTTAGATGCTTTTTGGCTTTGGACTAATTCTATCTTGAGAATTTCTTGATGATCTTCAGTCTTCAGCGAGTTATCAATCGCGAGGGAAGAATCTTGATGTATTCTGTTTGTGGGATCTTTTGAGAGAATCTTTTCATTTGGTTTGATGAATCTCCGATCACCAGGAATGGCCTTGTCACGTGGCGTCTTCTTCTGCAAAGCCATAGCTGTACTTCTCTTGGATTTTGGAGCATTAATGTGCTCCACTTGTTGGCCCTCACGGCTCTTTGCCACCAGATTCTGTTTGTGAAGCTGCCTAGCTTTTCGGTCATCAGAATGATCAGCTATTCCGGGCACCTGTTCTTGAATCAGTTCATGTTGATTCTTTGCAAGATAGTTGTTTCCTTTCCTCTTTTCTACCGAATGGGCACTGACCTCTCGCTCGATCCTATTGCTTGTTTTGTCCTCATCTTTGAGCTTGTTCGGTGCCCTTTTCTGCAGCTCAGCATTCACGGCTAGCGTTTTGCCTTCTCTCTCAACGGCTTTGCCTTGCTTATCCTCTCCATGAGTTTGTTTCCTCGTGCTGTCGTCAAAGCTTTTAAGTCCATTGACATGATTTGTATGGATTTGTTCTTTCCTCATCACTGTGCTTACTTGTTTCAGGTTCAAATCTTTCCTTGGTTGGTTCCTCTCAGAGCTTACCATTTTCGTCGTGCCGGTTGAGTTGAACTTTTTATTGGTGCTAAGATCAGATCCATTCCTACTCTCTCTACTCAAAGGTACATTCTGCTTACTACTTTCTCTTGAAACTTTCCCTTGCTTACCCTCCTTCAGAGGAAGTTCTTCGAGCCCCATGAGTTTAGCTATGACATTCGATATCCTCGCCTTCTCTTTAGTGGACTTTGATGAGCTAGAGTCATTATGCGTGGCGAGACTGAACTCTTGGACATAGCTATTAGACCTCCTATGAGGAACTAGCTTTGAGTTGCTGATAGGTTGTTCCAGAGTTTCGTGTTTATACGGTAAAGCTAGTTGTTGTTGTTGTCGTTGTTGGATAATTCGGGTATTCCCCGAAGTTTTATCGAAGGAGAACCTAGGCCGACCCGGTTTCCACTGCTCAACTCTTTTCTCCTTGTCATTCTCTTCCTCATCCTCATCCTCCTCTAGTAACTTTATACGACTCGTCTTCCGGGAGCCATTGGCGTATTCTGTAGCATCCTGCAAGCTCACAAGCATTCTCAGGGACTCTTCCAAATCAACGGCACCTTTCAACAACTCTCGCCCAATCTCAATCGAGTTTCTGTCCAAGTTAAGGCCGTTCGAGCAGGCGCTTAGAATCTGGTTTATCTTGTGAACTCCTTTCGATATCTCATTAATATGCATGTTAGAGCCTCTAGGAAACTGACCACCTGCGCTGTTGTGGCTATATAAGCTGCTAGTCTCCTTTTTCCTTGAGCTTGGCGATCTTCGACCGAACCGGTTAAAGAAGTTTACTAGAGGATTACTGCTGGAACCGCCAAGATTTCCACTATTCTCGAAGGCGAAAGCTATGGCCATCGACAGATCCCTGACTTGCCTCGAGCTTTGCCCACCCTCGTAGAGAACGATCTGGCTCGAAGATTCTTTGATGTTAACCAATGCATTGCTTCCTGTATTCCTTCTGCTCGTGTTTGCTGTTGTAGAACCAGTCTGTCGACCGCCTCTCGATGGCTGCACGGGATTTCCTCGTGCAGCTGCCGGTTTAGAGATTCATGAGATCAACAAGATAAAGGCCAAAAACTATGTGATTTCCTTTGATTCGTGTTTGTTAGCAATGATCTATCTCTAAGGTGAATGGTTCCTAGAGTATGAGTAAGTGAAGAACATCTTTAGTTAGGTTATATGCTATTCTCAATCATTATTACACTTGAGAATCTGATACATATTTGATAAGGTCTGAACTAAGTAAGCATCATCAAGATATACCACAAAAAGCATGCTTTGTAGAACTCAATCTGAGTTAGCTCATAGTGTTGCTTTGATTCATTAAAGTGAAAAAACAGCATGCTATTCTCAAGATTAATGTTCATCATCTTGTTATGAAATAAGCATGCATATAACTCATGATCATCTTACCTCTAGACGTCTGGCTCGAGTGTCGGCTCGAACTCTGAGCACCACCCATCCTTTCCTTGCGCAGACGCAGATCGTTGAGCAGCTTCTGTGCAAAATCGGGCCTCGTTGCCATGTTCGTCGTACGAAAAAAACCTCCCAAGATGAATATTAGATAAAAAAGATGGAGTAACTAAATGAAAAGAGGTGATGTTGAAAAGTATAAAGTTTGTGCATAGGAGTTCTTTGGTGAGGAGGTTGTGTCAGTGCTTGGTGAGATGGGATGTGGGTGGAGGAGAATGCAATTGCAATCAAAATGGAGACTGAATTTCTTTCTTATTTGATTGAATTTTGATATGTTTTTTCTTTTGAAGTTTTGGTGATTGGTGAATGTTGATGTGAAACATATGATGATGAGTTGGGAGTTGCTCTTGGTGGGAGACTTGGAATAAATTGCTTTCATTCCACTCCAAGCAATAGAGAGCTATGCAGCTTTTAGTTTTTGCCTTATGGGTTAAGATTTCTTCTTTCATGTCTACTCATTTTTAGATTTGGAATATGATCTCTATAAATTTCATTGCTAGTATGTTTTGCTGTACCTTTGTAGCTTTCTTTTTGTAGATTGGATGAGTATTGCTTGTAGATTTTCGATTGTATTTATGATGTCACCCGATATAATGGAATATATATTTTGATAAAATGGATCATTAGGTTGAGAATTAATGATCATTAGGTTGGTAACGTAGCAAGTAAAAATCAATCTAGAGCGTTGATTTTTGTATGAAAATAAGATATCATATGTGATGCATCAAAATAATATGCATATGTTTTGATTCATATTTAATACTTGATTCTTACCGAATCTTACTCTTGTACTGTGATACTCTATTTGTTCACGATTCATATTTAATACTTGTTTCTTGCTGAATCTTACCCTTGTATTGTGATACTCAATTTGTTCACAAAAAGTGAAATCTTATCATTCATTTGAACAGTGAACAGATAATGTACTCCCCATGTCCATCAATGTTTTTAATATATTTTCTTTTTGGACTGTCCACCAATGTTTTTAACACTAAAGCTTTTCATTTATAGTAACTATTATATACAAACAATCAATTTAAAAATTATAAATCATGTGAGATCCAAATTTCACTAACTCTACTTTTCTACACATATCTTAATTAATAATTATTATAAGTGAGACTCAAACTCCACTAACTACATTTTTCTACACAAAGTCAAAACACTACATTAAAACATGTGTCAAGTCAAACCGTTAAGAACATTCATGGACGGAGGAGTATTATTTCCAAAAAAAATAATATGATATCTTAAAACACTCAATATTTTAAATATTACATACTCCCTCCGTCCACAATTTATTTATTTGGACGTCCCCACTAAGCTTGAGACATTCATAAAATAGTATAAGTTATCCCTTAAAAAGGTGTGGACCCTAGCACCTTTATCACTTCTACATTATTTTATACACTCTCCTTAATAACCGTGTCTAAAAGTTTTGTCACATGCTTATTGGGACGGATAAAGTATTATATTGTGTTTATTTTCACTAAAAATACATTTTTTTCAGTTTTTTCTTAAACTTGTACCGATTTTGGACTCCTTTACGATACATTTTTCATGGACTCGAGGAACATCTGATCCCAACCCAAATTCCGATTTATTTTGGAACATAACTTGACTTTCAGGATTCAAGACTCATCTAATCCCAAGCTGATTCTCGTCCATAATTATGATATGTAAATGAGTTGTTTCCTCTTTGAAGTTGAAATTACAAAATTATTGTGATATCACAAACTATGAGTTTATGCAATTAAGACGTCATTTTCGAGTTGTTTAGCTTCTAATATCCTCAACTTTTTTTATTAATTTTCTTTTGCCTCAATTAGATGGAGACCAAGTTTTACTCAAATCATAAAACTACTCATCAATATTGCTCAAATTTTATGTCTTGACTTAGAACTTTAGAATTGATGACTTCTACTATTTAATTTTTTATTTATGGGTTAAATGTAATTTAAAACTGATTGTGAGTTGAACTGTGATCTCAACCCAACCTTTGAAAATGTTGGAATTTAATACTCAACATTAGAACTTATTTTATTTACAAAGATCATTTCATTTTCTGAAAGGAATTAAAGTTGCAACTTCAAATATTTATTACTAGATTTTAAATTTAACTCAATTTATTATATTTAGTTAAATCATGTTTTATATTCAACTCAATTTACCCATTTTGATAAGTAAAAAATAAAAAATACTCACTTAAAAGTAAAAGATAAAAAATACCCATTTTTTACAATAACATGATGAAATTAATCATATGTTCATGTTATTCAAATTTAAAATAACTTGAATAACATGAGCACATAGTGAAATTCATTGTAAAAAATATCCATTTTTTATCTTTTATTTTTAAGTGGATATTTTTTATTTTTATTTTATGAAATTGGGTAATTTTAGCTATTAACGCATAATAAAAAGGATAACAAATTTTTGAATGAAGAGTGCAGAAATAATAATAACACCCAACACATGTTCGACAAAATGACTAAAAGAAGCGAGATAATAAAAACGACATTTTCCGATTAAACTAACATATACTATTATATATAGAAGAGGTAAAACATCAAATCTCCGGCAAATCAAACGCCGGTGGATCCAAACCCGCCGGAGCCACGGTCGGTGGAATCGAGATCGTCAACCTCAGTCACCCCGGGAGTCGCAATCTTCTCAATAATCAACTGCGCAATTCTATCGCCCACCTTCACTTCGAAATCCACATCAGAGTGGTTGAACAGAATCACCCCCACCGGCCCCCGGTAGTCGGCGTCCACCACCCCCGCCCCCACGTCGATCGAGTGCTTCCACGCCAGCCCAGATCTCGGCGCTGCATTTTTTGAAGACAATTTCTCATGAATAATTTACTCATCGGAACAAAAAATGGATGAGAAATGAGAATGTGAAATTGAGGGAAGGGAACAAAAAATGTTACCGATTCGAGCATAGGTTCCCTCGGGAACAGCAACGCTTAGATCGGTCGGCACCAGAGCTTTTCCTCTCGCCGGAACCCTAGTCTCCGTCGCGCTGTTGAATTAAATGAGAATGTGAAATTGAGGAAAGGGAACAAAAAAGGGGAGAAACTGAAGTGGTGGTATATCTATACATAGATGTAGATATATACCTAGAGAGATCATAGCCGGCCGAGAGATGGGAAGCCCTAGTGGGCAAAACCGCTTTCTCTGAGAGGCGTTTAACGCGTAGGAACGGCGGCGGTTTAGCATCCGAAACGCCGTTGGTGTCGTGGATCTTCTGAATCTTCAGCAATGGTTCCTGGACTTCGGGATTTTCCGCCGCCTGCGGCATTTTCAGAGAGTTCGACGAGATTTTGCGGTGTGGGGTTTGAAGGAGGTGTTCGCAGATAGTGGGGGGAAAGAGAGCGGCGACATGGGGATTAAATGGTGGAGGGATTCTTCGGTGACTGTGGAAAATGGTGGCAAGAATTCCCGCCATTTCTCTTCACACGCGCGGGGTGAGGCTTTGCCTTTGCTTTACTAGATTTTGACTGTAGCAGGCCGGGCCTGGACTGGGCTGAGTTTAGCAGGCCGGGCCTTCTGTTAAAAACATATTCTTTTTGTAATTGATTTAAAATTTCAATAAAACCAATTACCAAAGGTAGCGTTAATTGAGAGGTCAGAGGAAAAAGAAAATAATACTCCGAAAACGCTAAGATGCGCATGGGGAGGAATAATTAACCTGCGCCATCAATTTACTATTTTTATTGGAGGCAAATTCATAGCAAAATAAGATAATAGTCACTAATATAGAGTATAGATCATATAGAAAGTGATTTTAAAGTAGGAAATAGGAAGTAATCACAACCATTCAATTATTAGATCTAACGGTTATGATTGAAGATGCAATTACAAATTTTTAATTCCTAAAAAACGTGTATTAATCAAACAATAAGGTTAAATGAGTAAATTTAATTAAGAGAGAGAATAACCCATTAAAGTAGTGGTTGCATTATATGAGATATTTCAGAAAATTAACTTAATCATACCATAATTGTCGCATATGATTATTTATTGGAGATTCAGTTACAATAATTAAGGGATTCGTGAATTTAATAGGAAAATTAACACTCAAAACGTGTTAAGAGATTTGATTGAAAGTGAAACAAAATTAAATCGTTCCTGGTGATTTAGAAATTGCATTCGTCGAGCAGGCATTGTTGTATGTGTTAAAATGCATCAATTTATTTTTCACCATGCATTGTTTAAACCGTTAGTTTATTGTATATATAATTTATGTAATTGAGTTACAGTTATATATAGAAATGCATTGTAATTCACTTTTAGTTGCATCGTGAATATGATACACTAGCACTTATCCATTTTTTTTTTATTTGAATGTTTTTTTTAAATATAGAAATGCATTGTAATTCACTTTTAGTTGCATTGTGAATATGATATCTGCATTAGTTTGTTGTTAGAAATGCATTGAATAATAGTGTGTTTTGCATTATAGCATAATATGTTTTTGAATATTAGGTTAATGATATGTACAATGCATTTATGTATAACATGTGATGTATAATCTTGTTTACTATAATGCATATGCTGTAAAAATAATTGGCTGAAAATTCCGACGCATCAGCATTGGTATATTCATATATATTTGACATTTGTGATATTTAGTTTTACACATGATTATGAATTTAGTTTCATTGGCACTTCTTGTTCGCTCGACCTGCATCCTAACTTCAGTTGGTATTGTTGGAGTTTCGAAATAGTCGTCGTTGGCTCCGGTGGAAATGCGTCGACTAGATATTTTTCAGAGTAGTAGAACTTTATTCTTCCATGTCTAACTTGCATCGTATCTTGAGTGCGTATGTACGGAGTTAGAAAGTCATCATGTGTTATTGGCATATTAATTCACGTGTATTATTAATATGCACTACATATATAATCCAAATGCATTAACATACTTCTAATAATGCACTACTGGAAATCGTCTTCTTCATCGACAGTCGCCGGTCGCCTTCCTGACTTATCACCATGTTGGTAAACGTGAATTAGAAGATTTTTGGAAAGAGAGATTTTTTTTTCAGAAGGTAAGGATTCTTTGGTGGTAACTTTCCTTTCCAGTTACGCAATTGATGGGGAGGAAAGAGTTTTTTGAATTAAATTGCAAAACTGCCACATGTATTGTTACCTAATTACCCCTGTGTATTGTTCCACAACGATGCAAATTCCGTGTTTCCCTAAATAATTATATTTTGCCTAATTAATCTGACGCGTTGGATTATGTTAAATCAATGATCAAGATCTCTTCCTATTTTCTACTTTAATACCACTTTATACCTGAACCACTCCCTTACTAATATAACATTATATAATTTTTAGTTATTTTTATTGTAGATTGTCAAAAATACCCTATTAGTTAAAATGATACTCCTTCCGTTCACGAAAAAATTGTACATTTGTCCACTTTATTGCGTACACGAAAAACTTGCACACTTCTATTTTTAATAATTATACATATATTATTGGACCCACCATTACCTTTTTAATCACTCACATTACATATTTAACTGCGACCCTCATTTCACTCATAACATATTTAATTTATTTATCAATCAATTATTAACTTTTTTTCACTCACATATACATATTTAATTAATAAATACTATGAAACTCTTATTACACTCACAACACAGTCAAATCATTCGTTAAAACCCGTGCCGGAGCAAAGCGTGCAAATACTTCATGGACGGAGGGAGTATTTTTTTATTTTCACATTTCTGAATTATTATTTCGTATACTAGTTATGAAATATATCTTTCATACTTATGTTGTATGAATCATACATTTCATACAAATGTGGTATGAATTACATGATCCACATATGAATGACATAAATCATGAAAATCATACCATTTCATACGCTTCGTACCAAATCGGACCACTCATACCCAATTACAAAATTTTAAAAATTCAGCAGTGGGGAGGGGAAGGGCGGCGAGTTTGGGAGAATTGTGTTGTGCATGGAAAATGCGGGGGTAAACGACAATGAGGCAAAGAAGACAGTGGGACAAGGTGATAGAGGGAGACATTGACGGAGGAGACGTTTGAGCAAAGTTTGGAAAAAAACCGGTGGAAAAATAGGTAAAATAGGTTAAATTAATTTTTTCACCTTTCAAGTATTATAAGTATTCAAAAGTATATATTTCTCCCAATTTTTTTAAAATAACTATAATTTATATAATTAACTCATTTTTTATCTGTGATTTATCTTTTGCCTTCAGCTATTTTTGTCTGTGCAGTGTGCACCCCCTCTGCAATCGATCAAAAGGGTTTTTGTATTCTCCTAATCTCTCTCGCCTCAATAATCAGTAGCGGACAAGACTCAGTTTGATTGTCGTCCTAATTTCATTACCTAAGGTTCGCATTCATCTCCGTACACTCTTATATATTAAGTGTTTTTTACGTATGCCATTCAATGGATTTTCGTCCTGGTCATCTTCGTCGTTTAATTTCCTCTTCTCCACGTGTTTTGTTTTTGTTTCGTGTTTTGATAGTGTAGTGAATGCCGCTTTTGCGTGCCTCGAATTTTGGCGTCACTGTGGGTTTAGTTTCAGTTCTGTTTAGTTGAAGCATGGAAGTTACTTCTTGCTAACTATTGTCAAACTCATTCAATATGCTGGCAAAAGCTTTCCGTGTTAACTTCTCAACCTTTTTAACGCGGGGTTAATTTGAAAATTTTCATGCGATGGTTATTTAGCTTTGAAGTTATCTTCCATCTTTCGGTAACAAGATTTCATCTTTGTACTAATGAAGGTACTAATTTTATCAAACAAGGGGCTAACTTAATAAAGAAAAGCGCCAGTCAAACGCTAACTGGGTTCAGCAAATTCTTCTACATCTACGCTAGAAATCTTGGGCTTAATTTTTAAAGGGAAAAAATCGTTCTAATATTTTGGTGTATTTTATTCGAACTATAGGAGCAATGATGAGGATAAAGACCCCCAAAACTGGCAGGGTCAAGAGGGAGCTTGAGAAACGTGCCCCTAAACTCGTGAGTATTGAAAATTTCTTCTCATATGATGCTCAATTTTTAGAAAGTGATTCATTTTTGGTTTGATGGTTCAACATTGGATTGTTGCAGGTGGAAACAAGGAAGAAGACACTTATACTAAACGGCACTAAAACGAGCAGTGCTTTAAATTCAGTGTTAACGGAAATTTATCATTTAAAGAAGGATTGCGCTATCAAGTACTCTAGGAAAAATGATAAAATCAGACCATTTGAGAGTGGTGGTGAAACTTCTCTGGAGTTCTTCTCGCTCAAGACAGATTGCAGCCTGTTTGTGGTATGCTAAAAGCTTTTACATTGTTCTTTCTTCCCATGTAGACTGGGATTGGAAGAATTGAGCTTGTGTTCCAAAGTTGGCTTCATTATTTTTTTCCCAGTTATTATTTTGCTTTTGTTGACAACTCAATGTGCTGTAGAAACTTCTTAACAAGTATATGTGCACATAATCGACGGATACCTGAAATAAAATTTACCAATATTCGAGGTATTAGATTCTATGAATAGTTTTAAGTGTATGACAATGAATTGCCTGATGTGTAGTTCCTGTCCAGTATAATTTAATTGCACAAATACTTAGTAAGCCTTTGAAGAAAATCTATGTTGCTAATGAATTTGTTTTCTTAGACTCCCATTGGTCTTTGGGGTAGGGGAAGCTTGTCTCCGAAGGCTGTGGATGCAGCATTGTATCTAGCATGAGTTATTGCAAGCTATGCAGTATTGCTGCTTGATATTAGAAATTTAGAACAAGGGACTGGTAGTAGAGGGATTACATTTGTTTTTATTGTTAGTGTCTGTTGATTTTTTCACCCTCTCTTGACCAGTTCTTATGTGTTGCCATATAAGCATGTCCTTCATTCCTGAAATTGATATTGTTGGCTTGACTGCACGACTACTTTTACATTTTGAATTAAAAAAAAGTGTTGTTTTAGAGGCATTTTCTAAAAATAATCTATTTTGCTCACGAATGTGCCTGGAGTATGTTGTACTAAGGCCGTTTGTCTTGTCCAAAGCAAGTAAATAGTCCAAAGTACCAAAAGTGATGGTGCCCTATGTTTGGTTGTTCCCGTTTGTTATGCTTTGAGTAAATTATGTTTGCAATCCATTTCCATTCCTTTATGTGTTTTCTACAATTTTGACTTGTGTGTTGGATGAATCTGACCTTTAGAGAATTGTCTTGGTCGTCCTTATATATGCTGATCATTTTTAGGACAATATGATATTGATTTTTCCATACCACTTTTTTCTTCTGCAGTTTGGTTCTCACTCTAAGAAGCGACCAAATAATCTTGTACTCGGACGAACCTATGACCACCACATATATGATCTTGTAGAGGTTGGCATTGAGAATTTCAAAAGATCTGGATCTTTTTCATATGATAAGAAGTTGGCTCCTCTGCTCGGGTCAAAACCCTTCTTTGCTTTCATTGGAGAAGCTTTTGAGAGTGTTGATGAGCTCAAACATCTGAAGGAAGTCTTACTCGAACTATTCCGTGGGGAAGTAAGTTTTAATCATTTGACTTTGTTAGCCCAGATAATTCTCTCTACTGGTTTGTTTACCATGTCTTGCTCATCTAGGTAATCACAAACTTGAATCTGGCCGGACTAGATCGTGTTTATATGTGCACAGCTTTGTCATCAAACAGAATATATTTTACTCAATGTGCGTTGCATCTTAAAAAATCTGGCACCAAAGTACCAAGGATAGAACTTGTTGAGGTTGGTCCCTCCATGGACATGATTGTTCGTAGGCATCGCCAACCTGATGACAGCCTCAGAAAAGAAGCAATGAAGATGGCACCTGAATCAACTAAGAAAAAGGTCTGACTTGCTTAAACCTATATTTGCTATCTCTACAATCTATGCAAAATATGAAACTGTCATTTTCTAATTCTTGATTATTACTTTCAGGAGAAAAATGTTGTCAAAGATGATGTACTTGGTAAACTTGGAAAGATATATATTCCGGACCAGAAGGTATACAACAACTATCACATTTTTTGCTTTTTCATCTTAAGAAAACTGTCATAGTGAAGTTTACAGAATGGTTTTTAAGTGCATGTTCTGTCATCGGACTAAATAAACGGAGTATATACATACATACATACATATATATCTATTCATTGCTAGATATACACTTGTGTTGGGGGTTGACCCGATTCTTCATCTCTGCTGGTACAGCATTCTTATGCGTCTCCTATGTAGTATTTTTTAAGATTTACAACTTCCACTAATGTTTTGTTAACCCATATAGGTTGGGAGCGTGCCACTGGCTAATAAATCGAAGGGACTGAAGCGGGAGAGACGTGAAGCTAAGGCGAAGGCAGATGGAGACAATGGTACAACAACTAAGAAGCAAAAGCAGGATTCTGAATGATTTTTTCAGCAACCATACTACAAATTCAAGACAAATATGATTTTTTCATTGTTGAATCGGTGTATGATTCCCCAAGCAATCGGTTGTGCGTGTTTTTGCCTTGTGATGAATTTTGAGCAATATATGATAAATCTAAAATTAGGCCAGTTATTAGTTCCCCTGTGGGATATTCTGTATTCATAGCCACATAGAACAAACTTGTGACCTATTTAAGCTGATTACAAGCTCCTTTTACCTTATATTAGTGATAATGTAAACTTGTAGCTATGAGCTTTGTGCTGTGCTTTCTTAGCAGTGGTTAGTAGTCTTAAGACCAATCTGAAGTTACAGTTGAGAATCCTAACCTCACATAACACTCTTGTGCTCATGTGTCTGAAGATTTAAACTGTTGTAAGGGAATCAAAATTATGGTCACTTATTTAGTGTTAATTGAAATAAATTGAGGTTAAAAATTTGAAATTGCACAGAACATATTTGTAATTGATTTGAATCATGAGTAATCACAAAAATAGTACTCCACACCACAACAAACTATTTTAATTTAATAAATGACTATCGTATTAAGAAGGTCCTCAAGCGTTAGGTCAAAGAAAAAGAAAAGAAAAGAAAACAATAGAGATTTAGATCGTGTCTGAAAATAAACGACTTATCTTATTATAATATTAAGTATGGTCCGTATGGACTATGGAGTTCTAATCCCATTAATGCGACAGATAAATTAATTTTATATTCTTTTTATTTAAATAACGTAGTATTAAGTGAGTAAGGAAAAAGAAAATATCGAAAACGCTAAAATGCGCAGGGTGAGGAATAATTAACATGCGCCATAAATATAGTTTTATTTGTGATTTATCTTTGCCTGTGGCGTTGCCCTACACTTCAACCCGCCTTCGGCTATTCTGTCTGTGCACCTCCTCTGCAGTCAATCAAAAGGGTTTTTGTCTTCTCTTAATCTCTCCCACCTCGATCATCAATGGCGGACAAGACTCAGTTTGATTATCGCCCTAATCTCATCACCAAAGGTTCGCATTCATCTCCGCACCATCTTATATGTTGCGTGTTTTTATGCCATTCAGTGGATTTTCGTTCTGGTCATTTTCGTCGTTTAATTTCCTCTTCTCCACGTGATTTGGTTTTGTTTTGTGTTTTGATAGTGTAATCAATGCCGCTTTTGCGTGCCTCGAATCGTGGCGTCAGTGTGGGTTTAGGGTTTTCAGTTTTCGTTTAGATTAAGCATGGCAGTTTCTTCTTGCTAACTATTGCCCAACTCATTCAATGTGCTGGAAAAAGCTTTCCTTTTAATATATGTTTGTGTTAACTTCTCAACCTTTTGAATGCGGTGTTAATTTCAAAATTTTCATGCGATGGTTATTTAGTTTTGAAACTACTTTACATCTTCCGGTAACAAGATTTATCTTTCTGGTTACTAACGGAATAATTACGGCTGCTGCTGAATGCTTACATTCGATTTAAGTCGCTACTTCTTTTCCACATTTTACTTAATTCAGTACTGTTTTTGCCAAATTATTTGACCGCCGGCTTATTTATCAGCAGAGAAAGAAACATCTTTAAGCTAAAAATGTAGTCATATTTTGCTTGAGTCTAAGTAATAACTAGAAGATCTGTGTTATGGAATTGTACCATCATTCTTTTATTTTCTACCCTGCTTCTGAAAATACAAACTTTGGAATATTTAGTAAATCATGCGCTATAAGTTCCTATACGCACATTGTAGCTTGTAAACAAATATCACTTGCTGCTGACTTTGATTTCACAGGTTTTATCTTCTTCGTAGAATCACAGATTTTCGTGCTTTATGTGTATTTTGCATTTGCATGCAACACCCAATGCTCAATTAAAAAAATCACCTGGATCTGTTTCGAAGTAGGAGATTGTTTTCAAGTGTCAAACGTTCAGTATCTCCATTTTGTTATTTCTTTAATCCGGTTGTTGTGTTCGGCTTACGGTAGCAAGCATTTTTGGCCTTTAAATACGATTGAATATCAAACAACATTTCTGAATAGTGTATTTAGAATTTAAACAACTCAATTGCATGTCTGAATCTCATCTCCACCAAATTTCATATTGTTACTTGAGAGTTATCAGGTTGCAGGTTTGTTTCTTTCTTCTTTTTACCAACTGGAGCATTTTAGGTTCATCGCCTTGCTTATTGTGTTGACTGCTCTCATGATTTTAAGATAACATGCTTGGTATACAACTAGAAAGCTTACTAATTATTATTTTCTGTCATTCTCAGTCCACTAGAAAATGTTAGTTACCCCTTCTCTCTTTTTACTTTTATAGATGTTCAAGGAGCTGACAATGCCATTCCGCTATCACCACAATGGCTTCTGCCAAAACCAGGGGAGAATAAAGTTGGAGTGGTTGCTGGGGTTTGTCATTTTATACTTTGTCTTTTTATGTGATACTTTACTTCATTCTATTTGTACCCCTTAATCAGACTTATGTTTCTGAAGGTAAATAGAGATTTGATGATTCTTTTTTGTGTCTTCATTCATGCCCAACACTTTTGTTCTGGTGCAGGAGAACCATTTTAGTCCATCCAATTCCCGAGAAACTGAGGACTTGAATGATAACCAGAACAAGAAAGATGTTTTCCGTCCATCCATAAGGGATATGGAATCTGGTAGGCGTGATCGCTGGCGCGATGAAGAAAGGGATACTAATTCATCTGTCCGTAAGGACAGATGGAGAGAAGGGGAAAGAGAGCTTAGTGGTAATCGCCGAGTGGATCGCTGGGCTGATTCTCCAGGGAAACAATTTGCTGAAGTGCGCCGTGCTCCAGGAGAACGATGGGCTGATCCAGCAAATAAAGAAGGTCATGAACAACGTCGAGAGAGCAAATGGAATACTCGTTGGGGGCCTGATGAAAAAGAGGGTGATGAAGTGCGTGAAAAGTGGGGGGATTCCAGTAAAGAAAATGATATATCTCTTGACAAAGTGTCTTCTCAGCCTCGTGCTCATGCAAAGGATGAGAGGGATGGGGAGCACTATCGACCGTGGAGACCGAACTCATCATACAGCCGAGGTAGGGCAGATCCTCACCACCAAGCTGCTATGCCACACAAACAAGGCCATGTTTTTTCACATGGCAGGGGACGAGGAGAGAATCCTCCATCAACCTTTTATCTCGGTAGAGGAAAGGTTAACTCTATGGGGAGTTCCTCCTCCAACATAGGTGGGAATCTGAAATTACACGGTCCTGTCTTAGAAAAAGATGATGGCTTTGATGGTGAGTCTCGTACTCAAAAATATAGCAGGACAAAGTTGATTGATATCTACAGGAGAATTGATATGAGATCTTGGACAAAGTTTTTGGAGGGGTTTATTCATGTACCTTCTCTTACACAAGAGGAATATGTTGAACCTATGGCCTTTTATGCTCCAACTCCAGAAGAATTGGTAAATCATGCTACCTATTGGCATCATAATTTTCTTCAGGTTGGTCTATTTGAAAATTGATTTTGTAAGGTTTTCTTGTAGGTTATCCTCAAGGGGATTGAGAAAGAAGAAATTGTCAGCAGTGGTGCACCTCAAATCACTAAAGATGGTTCTGCTGGCCGAACAACTGCTGACTTTATGCATTCTAGAAAGACCAGGCTTGGTATTGTGTTTTATTAGTACATATAGCTGCATGTGTGCATATTTTATTAACTTACAGGTAGTTTTAGCAGACAATGTTCAGCTAATTCAGTTTATATTTCTTTGTATTAGCAGGCAGTAGAGATGATCTTGATGATTCTAAACAAGATCTTCCAGAAGGTTTGACTGATGAAAGACAGATGTATTCGTGGTCTAGTGCAAAAGCAGAGACCATGCAGGACTATCAGACTTCTGACTACAAATTGAATGCTCCAGGTAAATTCTTAATGTTCGTTTTTATAATTCTATTAGAGAGCAATTAAGTGCTACCTTAATGTTTAACCCAAAGAATAGTTTAATACATCTGACCAACAAAGCAAGCAGATCTTTCAAAACTTTGGTGATACAGAATCATTTCTGAATCATTGCTTTAATGCGATTTTATTGCTCATCTCTTGGCGTTTGGATGAGTTAAGTGCTAGTATCTTTCTTAATCTTTATGATGGGCAGAAACATGAGAACTAACATTGTTTAATGCGTGATTTCTTCAGCTTTGAAAGAAAATAGCAGCATTCTTGGCTCCAGAGAATATAGTGCCCCAGGACACGATGGTCCGTGGAGATCTTCATCTTTTGCAGAACGCTCCCGTACTATTTCTCAAGATTCGGGAGAGTCATTTGCTGATACTCAGAGAGATTTTAATAGTGCTTTAGAGAACAGTTCGATGGATTCCCCTAACACGAGAAAGGGACCTCAGTGGCAGTTTGGTGATCATCCTGTTATGAGAAGGCAAACATCAGCACTGGACAGAGAGATGGAGGCACGTAAAATTTCCCAGATACCTCCTGAGGACCTAGTACTCATCTATAAAGATCCGCAGGGTGAGATTCAAGGTCCTTTTTCTGGGAGTGATGTGATTACTTGGTTCGAGGCTGGGTATTTTGGCATAGACTTGCAAGTTCGCTTAGCCAATGCACCAGCTGATAGTCCATTCTCTGTACTTGGAGATGTGATGCCACACTTGCGTGCTAAAGCTCGGCCACCTCCTGGATTTAATTCACCTAAGCCAAATGAAATCCAAGATGCATCTGGTAGGCTTAACTATGGAAACTTGGGGCATCTTCATCCCATTTTAAATGAGGCTGACATGTCAAAAGGTGATTCAAGATATATGCCTGGTTCAACTGAGGCTGAAAACAGGTATCTGGAGTCACTCATGGCAGGCAGCATGACACTCTCAGAAGGTTTGCCTATTTTCTTTAGAAACTGTTCACAATATTATTTCAACATGGTCCCTGCCACTTCAGTGCCGTAATTTATTTTATCATTTAACCTATTGTTTTGTCATATTACCCTCCTTAATCTAATAAAGAATATTATTTGCAGCCATGCAGGGTTACACTGGAAATAATTCTAATGCACCTCCTTCTATTGGAGGTAACAGTGGGGATGATCCATATCTGTTGGCCAAGAAGATGATGCTGGAGAGGCAGAGGTCTCTTCCAAGTCCTTATTCAATATGGCCTGGGAGAGATGCAGCTGGTATTGCTACACAGTCAGATTTAATGGGTGATGCATCACTGGCTCGCCAGAACCTTTTATCTTCTACTGCAGACAATGCTCATGGTCAGAACCATTCACAGAATGTGGACTTATTGTCAGCCCGTCAGGGTGTAGCTGAAAGAGCCATCTCCAATGTCAACAATGGTATGGGTGGTTGGTTGAATTTACCTGTCCAAGGGGGACTGAACCCACTTCAGGATAAGTTGGACATTCATCAGACTCAAAATTTTCCACCACAATCTGCAATTGGAATGCAGCAAAGGCTGCAGCTGCAAAATCCACCCTTGAATACTTTACTGCCCAAATCGATGGATAATCAACCAAATCTATTAACTCCAGATAACCTTCTCACATCTAATCTGTCCCAAGATCAACAACTGCTAAGTTTGTTACAACAACAGTATATGCTGCAGCTTCAATCTCAGGTGCCAGTTCAACCACAACAACCATCATTTTTGGATAAGATATTGCTTATTAAGCAGCAACAGAAGCAGGAAGAGCAGCAACAAGTACTGCGTCAACAGAAACAAATGCTTTCACAGTTGCTCTCTGAGCAACATCCTAATCAGCGACTAGGTGATCCGTCATTCCAGCATTTGCAAGCGGGAGGTTTGGCTGCAGGGACTACTAATATTGACCATGCCTTATTTCAACAGCCACACGATTTATATAAAATGGGTTTCCAGCTGCAATCCTCAAATGTGCAACATGAAAATATTAATGCCTCTAATATTGTCTTACCTAGTGCTGCTCCCAGTTTTACTCAGGGCTTTAGCCCAAACGTTGCTCCAGAAACATCTGTTCAAGTCCCACATCAAGCTCTTGCTAATACTGTGGATAAAAGAAATTGGAATGCCTCTCTGTCACATCAAAGTTTAGAAAAGCTTCAAGACACTTCTTCTACGCAAGCAGGTGGAATGGAAGAAATACAGCCATCAAAAGTAACAAAAAACAATCCATTGGAACCAACATCATATGATGATGAAACTTTTGGAGCTGAAACTTCTGATGCTACTTTGAGTTCTATACCTGTGGGAAATTTAGCAGAATCAGTTAAGCAGCAACCGACAGCTGTTGATATCCACAAAGATGTAAAGGCATTAGAAGATCGTTCAGCTAGAACTTTTGAATATCCACAAGATATAGGGGAACATGTCACTGTTGAGTCATCTCCTGTTAAGGAAATCAGAGTTGCTGAGGCTGTGGAAGCAAAGAAACCGGCAGATAAGAAATCCAAAAAGCAGAAGGCTTTGAAGGCTTCTGCTGATTTGACAAAGGGTGTGTCTAAGCCGCAACAGCCCAAATTGGGAAGCGAAAAAATGAACTTGTCTCACATAAAACTTGAGACAGTGACTACCTATGGAGATTCAATTGAGGCATCTATTTTAAAAAAGGAGAGGAGCAAGACTGAGAAAGTTATTGCTGATGATGTGGATTTGCCGGCCGAGCAATCATTGTCTGCCCAAAATTCTTCAGATTCTGCGGTAACAGTTGAGAAGAAGAGTCAGACAGGACAAGCTGCACCTGCTACAGATCAAACTCCTGCTGGACAACGTGCTTGGAAAGCTGCTCCTGGTTTCAAGCCAAAATCCTTGTTAGAAATACAACAGGAAGAGCAGAGGAGGAGAGCACAAGAAGAAGTGGCTGTTTCTGATATCTCAACTTCTACTACCTCTATGGCCATCTCTACTCCCTGGGCTGGGCTAGCTTCGATTTCTGATAACAAGGCACCAAATGCAACTCAGCAGGATGCAAGCGCTGATTTAAAACCAGAGAGTTCTGCAATCCAGAAGAGCAAGAAAAGCCAAGCAGAAGATCTATTTTGGGATGATGCTGCCAGGCCAGCTGAGAGGGAGATGGAAGTTTCTGATAGTGTGACTTGGGGGGTGCCTTCTAAACCAACAAATTCACAAATTAGTGCTGTTGTTGATGATGACTTTATCGAGGCTAAAGATACTAAAAAGAGTCGTAAAAAGTCTTCTAAAGTTAAGAGTGCTGGAGCTAAGGTTGCACCTGCAGCTATGCTTGATGCACAAGTTGGGTCGAGTCCAAATGACAAGGGCAAGATTACTAGGAAAATGCAGCAGGAAAAGGAAGTATTTACGTCAGTGCCATCTGGCCCTTCCTTCGGAGATTTTGTCATGTGGAAGGATGAGTCTGCGAACCCTGCTCCTGCCCCTGCATGGTCCAATGAGTCGGGGAAGGCTACTAAGCCAACTTCACTGAGGGATATTCTTAAGGAACAACAAAGGTCCATGCCATCTATGCCTGCAGTTCCAGTGCCAATTCCTCAGAAATCTTCAACAAATCAAACTTCCCGTGGAAGCGCTACCTCATGGTCCGTCTCTGGATCGTCTCCTGCAAAGGCTGCATCCCCTAAACAAGTTTCTTCAATGTCAAAAAATAAAGTGGAGGATGACCTGTTCTGGGGACCGCTAGAGCAAGTGAAACCAGAATCAAAGCAGTAAGGCTCTAAATTTATTTATAATAATCTACATATCCCACACTTAATGGTTTCATAGTATCTGTGTGTCAACAGTGCAGCTCATAAAGTTAGGTCTGTTGTTTGGATGAAATGTCTTTCATAAAGATTTGATGCTTTTCATGTAATCATGTTAGTATCTACTATTCATTTGTGATAGATTTGATGCTTTTCTTGTAATCATGTTAGATCTGTTTTTTGGATTATATGTCTTTCATAAAGTTGATATTGGGAACTACTTCTGGTAATTCATGTGGTCTAGCTCTGAGCAAAAACATGGTGCTTCATTAACATGACGTGGTACATAAGGATTGGTTAGAAATAGGAGACGCTGGGTTTGTGACTTGTTAGATGTCATAGGGAAGGTGCATATCCATTTGTATGTGCAAGTTGTACCAGCTGAAGATTGTTCTTCACCTGTAAATGTGGTGATGGTCTTTTATCTGCAAGCTTAGCTGGAGCAGATAATTGATGCATTAATAAAGTGTTATATGTGAGCTGATTAGATCGTTGATAATGTGGTAGTATCACTAGTGACACAGTAGGGAATGTGAAATTAACCATCTCTGAATTAACAACTCTCATGGCCGTGCTCCTTGAGCTAATTTGGTTGTTAAGAACATTGACACTAATTTGGTTTTTAAGCACAATTACATTCAACTTTTGATATTCTTCTCTTAGTTTTATGATGGATGGCAAAGTATTTTTTAAGCAATAATTTTTATTTATACATAAATGTTTCGATGCTGCAATATCTGCATTCTGAATATGTAATTTAAGTCTTTACTCTATTTCCTGCAGATCTGATTATCCTCAACTCGGAACACAGGGCAGTTGGGGAAGCAAAAACCAACCTGTTAAGGGAAATGCTGGAGGTTCATTGAACCGACAGAAATCCATCAGTGGAAAGCCTTTTGACCATTTGATTTCTTCAGTCGCTTCGTCCACTCAGTCTTCCCAGAAAGGGAAGAAGAATGCCCCGACTAAACGATCAGGTATGCTATTTTGGAATTGACTTGAAACCATTTATTTGTTCTCTTTTCAAAGGAAGGAATGTAAAACTGAAACCATCTCTTCCCCATAACGTGACAGAGGCTATTGACTTCAAGGAATGGTGCGAGAGTGAGTGCATCAGACTTGTAGGTTCAAAAGGTATTAATTAATTACCACATTCTACTTTGTTTGCTTTTTTTTTCTGTTTTTTTTTTTTTGAAGTGGTCGTGTGGATCCTGACTGCATATCATTGAGATTTGGTACCGTTAATGTTAAATAAATGCCTTTCAGTTCCTCCTTATGCTGAATGCATGTGTGTCCATTTCATCATTCTTGTAGATACGAGCTTCCTGGAATTTTGTTTGAAGCAGTCTAGAGGGGAAGCCGAAATGCTTTTGATAGAAAATCTTGGTTCCTTTGATCCTGACCACGAGTTCATTGACAAGTTTCTAAACTACAAGGACTTTTTGCCTGCTGATGTTCTTGAAGTTGCCTTCAGGACCCAGAACAGTGGTGAAAAGTCATACGCCTCTGGAATTGGAGATAAGACTTCGAACAACATTGACGGGTTGGGCTCAGACGTGGCTACCGATGGTGGCACGAAAGGAGGAAAAAAGAAGGGTAAAAAGGGGAAGAAAGTGAGCCCTTCAGTTTTAGGATTTAATGTGGTTAGCAACAGGATCATGATGGGAGAGATTCAGTCAATTGAGGATTGATATATCCCAATCCATCATTAGGAAATTGCAAATACATTTGTGATGAGACAGACAGACAGACTGTAAATGCTTTTTTCTTTCTCCTTTTTTTTTTCTTCTTTTAGTGAGGAATTTTAACCCCTCTTTTCAGAGCAACTGCAGCACTAATTTATCTGCTAAAGCAATTTTGTTAAAGTTATCAAGTTTAGGTCTACTTTACTGTACCGTACGGTACTGACTGTAAGAGCTGAATGTTTACTTATGCTAGCGTTGGAGTTTAAATAATGCAGCACTAATTTTATCTATTTATGCTAGACAGAGACATACCCACACAAGCTACAATTTGATAGGAAAATATTATTTAGAGGTAATATTAAAAGTTCCATTTAAATTAGGGTTAATATACCAAAATAATCATTTCTTAAACAAAAAAGTAAATTTTAGTCACCTATAAAAAAAAAATGTAAAATATAGTTACTTCACTTAGTGACCTATAAAAACAAATGTAAAATATAGTTACTTCACTTAGTCACCTATAAAAAAAAATTGTAAAATATAGTTAGAAAAAAACTTTAATACCCTAACTTTTAATTAAGTTTGCAAAATTAGAAAATTTTCTCTACATATGCTCTTGCTGCCACAATAATCTATCGTTGCCGCCAACGCCATCGCTGTCACCATTGTTGTTTGTAATTTCACGAATTACACGAGCACGACGAATTTGGTTATGTTCGTATAGTTACACGACCAAGATGATAACATATTAAAGAAATTACACGAGTACGACGAGTTTTGATTATGTTCGTGTAATAACACGAACAAGATGATAACATACAAAAAAAATTACACGAGTATGACAAATTTTGATTATGTTCGTGTAATTACACAACCAAGATGATAACATACTAAAGAAATTACACGAGCATGACAAAATTTTGCTCGTGTAATCACGCGACTAATTTTCATATAATCACGAGATTAAACTTAAGTAAATGAAAGACAATTTTATAAGTGTGGTTAATTTTTATCTTTTTTTTCTTCGGATAACTATTATTTAATTTTTTTTTTTGAAAAATGGTTATATATTGCATTGCCCCTTTAAATTTTGGAGTTTGCAGGTAATTATTTTATTTAATTTGTTAAATATGTCATGAAAAAAAACTAAAAAAATTGATGAATTTATAGAAACATAACCCAATAAAATGGTACACACATTTTGATAAAATGATACTAATTATTTTTCTACAAAATAGATACTAATATTACTATTTCAAACACAATGAAGTGCAATTCAATTAATATAACAGTTTTCTTTCGATTAATAGGTCAAGAATTCAAGTTATATGTCCGTGTGTTTATTGAAAAATTACACAATTTCATTAAATATAAGCAGATTTTTCTCTTACTTGGCATATTCACAATTTTCATTGAACCTAAATAAGTGTGATAAAAATCTAATGATCACTCAAACTTGATCAACATGAAAAAGAATATAGTAAATTAATTGGAACGAGATCTATTACGTAAATTACGTAATTATATACTCCTTTCATCCACCAAAATGATTTATATTTTGTCATTTTTAACGTCTATCAAAATAGTTTACATTTCAAAATTTACATTTATAGTAAGTGAACTCACTATAATCAATACTCACACCTCAATTAAAAAACAATAACTCAAGTGAGACTCAAACTCTACTCACTACACACAACTCAATTCAAAGCAATTCTTTAAATGAGATTCAAACTCCACTAACTACATTTGCCTATTAAAGTCAAAATACACTATTAAAGTCCGTATCGGGTCAAACCGTAAAACCAATTTGGTGGACGGAGGGAGTAATATTTACTATTACATTAATAAGATCATGATACATGACATAATTATGATTTAAGATTTATGGCACATATAAAAAACCATTTATTTTATATCAATATAATAAAAGATGTCACACCATTATCTACCAGAATATCTAGATTGATATTAATTGCTCAAAATTTGAGACTAAAACACACGAAAAAGACTAGCTATAATTTATGATGAGTAGAACAAATGAGGATAACATTAACAGACCAAGTCAATTACTCAACGAGACAAAACGTTGAAAAAAACAGGTTCAATCTATCATGTTCATAGTTATTAGTATGTTTTTAGAAGTCACAAATTTTAGTATTTGTCTTTTATTTTTGACAAGGAGTATATTGCTGAAGTTGACAAAAAGTAGTAAGAAAAACAATCTTTGTTAGCGATGGTTTCTTTCTTTTGGGATTTTAGAAGAATTCTTCAACGCAGGTTACTGCATGAGCTTATTATTAATTGATTACTAAATCATACTTGAATTGAAACATACACTAAAATCTATATTTCTCAATGTAATAAACCCTGATATTCTTTGTTTTTCCTTCCAAACCAAATTATCACCTAATATTTAATACTTTGGGTAACCCAAATTAGTGAGAAAATATTGTCTCATTAAGTTTGGATTGTTGCACAAAGTATGAGTCTTAGAATTGAAGTTTTTTAATTGGTATCTATTTCCCTTAATAATCCAAAATGAATATAAGTTGACGGGTTCATGCTACAATTATTATATATGTTATTATATATATATGTGTGTGTGTGTGTGTAAATATAGATTAATGAAATCTAAAATACATCTATAACTATTTTGTTGAATTTATTTTGATAAAGTTACCGCATAATCCTCCTATATTATCAAGTGCAAGTGATATAATCAATTATACTACAATCCATAAAATGCAGTATCACGACGATGCATCATACTACAACTAACATACATCACTCTTACTTTCAATACAACATATATTTTTCCTCTGAACACACCACACACACACATACATGATATATATACACCGTCCGGCTTCGCTGCGACACGTATAGTTTCTCTACCATTCCAACCACTTAAGAATTAGCCACGTTATACTGTCGATTGATCGTTGCTTCACATATTTTTATGATTTTATACAAGTTAATATTTATAATACATATATATACATAGACATATAATTACTACTTATATAAAATAATAATTGAAATCATATGTCTCCATCCACGTATAAAATTATATCATCAACTTACACACAATATATATTGACAACCTGCAACTATCTTCACAAGTCGCAACTTTAGGTAGCTTCTATCACTGCATGCAGATATTAATTAATATATTTTGTTACTAACTTCCTCTTAATACTACATTCATTAATCTTTTAAAGTGCAGCAAAGCATCGATCATGTCATCACTTAGATTCAGTCCCCAACGTAACTACCCATTTTTAATTTACTAAGTATAAACTGCCGGCCTCTGCCTTCCTCTCTCTCTCTCTCTTACTCTCACACACACACACAATTTCTTCTATATATAAAGATGAAGATGGCATTAGTGACTGCTCGATCAGTATCACTTGCTGCTTTTCTAACCTAATAAAGAATCATTGAGTGATATATCTATCTTTGGTAATAATAATGGGCAAAGCTCAAAAACTTAACTTCTCTTTTCTCAACTCCATACAAATCTGCCGCCCCAACGATCCATCTTCATTAGTTAAAACCCCTCTCCCTACTTCTCTTCCATACACTAACATCCACTCTCAACCCTCCAAAACTACTTATGACATTTCCTTACCCAATTTCTTGGACCCTCCTCCATCTTCCTCAACCCATTTTCCCACCATATCCAAGCTTGATTCCTGCACCTGCAACGACCAGTTTCGAGCACGACCATATTCCCCAACCAGAAGACAAGAAGAAAAGGAAAAATTGAACCACTCCCCATTGCCATCCACTGACTTGAGTGAGGGAGCACCGACCCAAAATAAAGAGAAGAAACCAAAGCCTAAAGCTAACACCAGCACTAGTGTTTCTTGGGATGAAACTGATGATGACTCATCGTCTCCTCCTTCAAGCGCCAACACTTCCTGCAGCAACGGATTGGAAGAGGAACCTCTGACCAGAAGCAAGAAAACCGCGAGGGAGGCTAGCGTTCGGATGCGTAGATTCAGACGCTATGGTTCAAAGGATTGGAAAGACGGCCGCATAGGAAGAGTAGAGGTAGGCGACGAGTCATCGGAGAAGATGGTTTCGGGTAGGTCGTCTGTGCACAGACAGGCAAAGGAGAGTTTTGTGGTGCTGAAGAGGTCAGTTGATCCATACAGAGATTTCAAGAAATCAATGCTGGAAATGATTCTAGAGAGGCAGATTTTTGAACCGAAAGAGCTGGAGCAGCTCTTGATGAGCTTTCTGTCTCTGAATTCAAGAATGCATCACAAAGCAATCCTCAAGGCTTTCTCAGAGATATGGAAGGAAGTTTTCTCTGGCCTGTTGAATTCATCTTGAAACTGCAATCACTTTTTAGAATGTACATGCATCTATATTCATGTGTTTTTATTGTTTTTGCTATATTCATATAAATAGAGTTTTGATGTTTCTCTCTCTCTCTCTCAAGCTCTGATAAGATGCAGAAAAACATTAGATACAAATTAGAAACTCAAGTTTTCTCAAAGGAATTATGATCTCATTCACAATGAAATAACGAGAAACTCCAATTTTCTCTTAGGAGGCCAAAATGTATATCGACTACGGTAAAAATATAGAGCTGCTTTACAAAAAGGTACCTGCTTCATAGAAATGTTCGATTTCATCAACACAGTGAATGTAATGAAAATGAAGAGATGTGGGAACTAGACAGGAATTGGAACACCCTTCTTCGCCATGCTATCAAGAATTTCATTGAGAGCCTGACACAAGCCAAATATCTGCCAATACATATAAAATGTTTAGCCCTATGCACTAATTCAATATGGATTAGCAAAGATAATAGATCTCGACTCGAAAATAAGTTAATCCGGGTATCAAAGTTTCGAGACACTCCTAATAGACTGGGAAACTAGATAATGATAACTTAGCAAGTTCTTTATTAAGTAATCATGCAATATGCTAACAGCATTACCTGTTGATCCCACTGCTGCAATTCTTCAGCGTCGTCCTCAAAATGTATAACAGCTTCAACCTGGCAAAGATTGTTGAATGTACAGTCATGCAGAATTGCTAATTAATAACTATGAAAATGGTACAGACAGCCTCAGTGGAGGAACAATAGGATCCAAAACAATTGGAAGCTCAGTTAGACCTGATCAATAGATCCTCTCATCCTATCTTCACAGATCATTCTTGAAGCTATTTTCTCAGCCTGCAAAAATTGATTTTTAAATATAATTCGAATCCAACAAAGTGATAGCATTATTTTGGTTAAAGATGGAAGAGAACCTTTAAAGGAGCAATACCCAGCAACGTGCCCAACTCTTCAAAGCTACACGCAAGAGTCAAAGACAATCACATTATACAGAAAAGAAGGGAATAATATTAATCCAAAGGCATGTTAACCTACCTAATATTCGTATAAAGTTTGCTAGCACTGAGGAGATTATGCTCAATCATGGCTCGATCAAGAACAGTAAAATTATCAGGCAAAGTTGCTTTCTGTCAAAATTGGAGAATCACATGTAATGATATAAACTAAAGATTATGAACAAAACAACAAAAGTTGACGAAATGGGGTGCATGTAAACCTGATGTGGCTTCAGTTCTTCAGAAAACGCATCAATTTCAGGTCTCCTCAAAATTCTCTCCAGATATACCTAAATTCTCATATATTAGAAATGAAAAAAATTAGCATACACGCATAAATTACAATATAAAGTGTCCCTAAACTGCTAGTTACTGACTCTGCCTTTTTAAAGAAAATTCGGGCGGGAGTGAGCACAATCAAGAGTCAACATATTACCTTCTGCAAGATTGGGTAAATCTTTAGCTTAGAGCAGCGTTCATCCTGATGAAATTGCAAATAATAATAAAATTATAAACATAATGCATGGGAAAACTTGTTAAGGAAGTCATTTTATGTTTTAGAGTGCGGATCAGAAAAGTACATAAATGGCCATATTCCAATCAGTTACACTAATCACATCATTGAATATTCCACAGGACACAAAAGAACCGATTGCTTTCCTAAGAAGAATATGAAACTGGCAGGGGCTCAAACAACATGCTATAATATTAAACTGTCAATTACAAGAATAAACAAGAAAACTACACATACGTTACTAGAAGAGTTTGCTGGCTTCATTTGCAGCACAGAGTGTAGAATAATGATACAATATACAGACCAGACTCTGAGCATCAACCAAGTCATGAACATGAGTAATTACATATGTTTACGGTTTTAGAGTGACAGGCACCCTTATATCATCAAGAAGTCAATACATTTCCCCTTCCAACAAATAAATGTGTGCAAGACTGCAAGGTGAGTTATGCAGTACACTTACAAGAGGAAACCTCTATCAATGGGTGCACAAATTAATTAAGCAAAGGGCAATCTTAAAATCGAGGATGCTATAACAGAACCTTTACAGACAATCGGTAGAATACAGAGAGACATGTTGAACCATGTAAGCAGTTTTTATACCTTATAAAGGGTTGCAAGAACACGGGAACGCCGAGGCCCAGCAGCAGCTAGGATTGTGCAGGTCACAGCAGCAGCTAAAGCTTGCTCTAGTGCTTCTTCATCAATTTCTCTGCAGTAAATTCATAATCCCACATACAAAGATCTCATAAGAGTCAAGTGGAAATGGATGATAATTCTATGCACAAATTTACAATCAGCAATTTTAAACACAAAACTCAGCTCCAAAACCGAGTCATATCAAAAGAAAAGAAAATTGCAATTACGTATATTATATATATAGGCTATAGGGTGTATGGTCGAAGCTTATAAGCTTAAAAAGAATCTGCATTAGTTCTTTAAGTACCGTTTTCTAAAATGTAAGAAAGAAACTATCCCAACTTCTTTCCCAAAAATAATCTAAATTTGAAAACCCCTTTAATTAATTAATTCCCGTAAGATACTCAAGAAACAGCTTGTATGATACTGTTGTATGTAGAACAAATAATGCAAGATAAACCAGATAATCAGGGAAAACCCTTTGGCATAATGGCTAAACAATTACTCATACTTACTCCTCTCCTATTTTCCGCTTTTCGATTTGGGAAATATCATAATATCGCAGTGCAGCTTCCAGAAACTTCCTTTTTAGATCTAGAATCCTAGCATAACAAACCTGACAAATAAAATGAGCAATATGAGCAGAATGTTCACAACTTCACACATCAGATTAAATATGCAAAACAGCCAAATAGTAACCTTATACTGCAAATTTAGCACTTCGTGCTGACTGTTGCTAACCAAAAATGAAGCTTTATTAATAAAAGCTTCTGCATTAACTGCATCATCATCCTATAGAAAAATGAAACAAGAGTTTACGAATCGGCCATAAGAATAAGATGGTTGAATCAAAAGAAATGCCAATAAATGGATTCTCAAAGACAATTTCAATACTAATCCCATTCACGTTTCATGCCAGGGAATTGAAAGCCATAGCAAAACATAAAAATCATACTGAAAATTATTATCCTCATGAAATGTGTGTAAAAAACACAGAATACAGCAGGCCTACCTCGAGGTACAGGCGGGCAATTTGGACACATTTTGAAAGCCTAAATGTGTCATCAATCACTCTGAAAATTCCGGAAATGATCACAAATAAGAGAATCTCTAAATGCATTATAACAAGTATACTTTATCAATGACTTGGGAGAAAAATTTGCTAGCAAACCTCATTCCAGAATCCAGGTCAATACCACTAAGCATCTGTGCAGCTTTCGACCATTGCTCTTCAGATTCAAACAATTCAGCCAGTTTTTCTCTGATTATCAAAACCTGCAAAGGTTGCATATTTTGAGCGCAAGTTAATGGTCGGTGATAGTTCGAATAGAGTGGCGCAATGAGAGTAAATATTCACAAAAGCAATCAAAGACTAAATGGCCAGCTAACAAAAAAGAGATATAGATTACATTCCTCATAACTAGAGAATATTATAAAATATGAACTAGTACAATGACGTAGTCTCAAATCGTATATAGTATATACATAATTGCTTTATCTACATACCCATATAACTACTAACCAAGGGTAATAACAGATTTCAAAATCATCATCGTTTATTGTACCTCTTAACTCTTCCTTAAATTTTATTTTAATCCGTGTTTTTTTGTAAGTTATTCTATTTCCTTCTTGGCCTAAACTATCAACGTTCACCATGGAAACGACAGAGGTACAATTTATTACTTGCAGATATTATAATTTCGCATACTTTTAAGGGTCAAACTAGACAATCTTTACTCATCAATTAGCCAGGCTTAATTAATAGCAAACCTGGCCTGTCTTTATAAAAGCATAGAGAGCCTTAAGAATCTTCAGAAAGTACATTTATTCCTTCCAGTCCACTGTCCACCAAGTAACTCACTTAGATACTCAAAATCATGAAATACATTCATTTAACTGTTTCCATTCGACATTAAATTGTCCATATGCACATACTAACCAAAAGGAACTTATAGCATTGAATAAGTTCTCAAACCAGTTAGCAATGTTCGAACTCAAGACCAACACAATATTTCATATTCTCATAACACAGTTACAAAATTGAACAAAGAAGCCACTCCCTTTCTAAGGACAAGAAAAACATAAACTATTTGAAAAACTAACCTGTTCCTCGAATGAAACAACACGGGGTTGAATCTGATTGAGAGTATAATGAGAAATTTCCTTCTGAAACTCCGGTTCCAACCTCCCCAACTCCTGGGCAAATGCCTGCAGAAGCTGCCTCGAAACCACAAGCGGCACATCGTCGGACAGCACTGATAATACACAAAGAGTGGCAAAAGATAAAACAACAAAATCAAATGTAACTAGCAATCAGTACGAGAAATCAAAAGTGGAGGATGAGTGCAAAAAACGCAACTGTGGTCCACGAACTGCTTGGCTTGAACGACATCGTTTGAGGAGAGAACGGTGGCCAGAATGTGCTTGTACTGTTCGATCTTCTGGCGCTGGTCAGTGATCGCCGACGCGCTCGCAAACGCGCTCTCCATCACTGCAATCTTCTTTCTGCTTTCGCTTCTCTCTGCTCTGAGGTTTAAAACTAATTGAACTTTCCTTCTTCTTTCGTTTCTTACCAGTAAATAAACAAATACATTAAATCAAAATTTTTACAGAGCCCGCCCATTTGGCCCGACGGGCCTCTCGTGCTTCGACCTAAAAAGCCCGGCCTGAAAAGACTCGCTATATACCATCTTGCTTAGTTATTTTTACTTGCTACTGTTCTTCTCTCTGACTTCTGCGCGTCTTCTTCGATCCCCAAATCCTCAATCGCAAACAACACTACTTTTCCACCGCCGCCGCCGTGAAGGAATTAGTGAAGAACTTTCACCAAATTCCTCTTGATTGCGGCAACTTTCAGCAGATTCATCCCCTCCTGTACGTAATAGATCATTTCACTCTTAGTCGTTGCCCGTTTTTACTTGACGATGTAGCGATTCGAATTTAAAAATGGCGGTCTTTGTAGCGTCCGCCCATGAGCTGTCTTCTACCACAAAGCTCTTGATTTCTGAAAATTAGTACTGTTACTACTACTTTGCAGTGCAGCCAAGCTGTATGTGCCACATATTCTAAATCTACAATCCATTTTTCACGCCATTTGCAGGTTCCGTATATCGTCAGAATTCTTACAGTGATGAACTGGGTTCAACGCAAGATTTATCTTTACAACGTTACTTTCGGGCTCTACATGCTCGATTGGTGGGAGCGATATCTCTTCAGTATCCTTTTTATCTTTCTAATACACCCTTTTGTGTGTGTGTGTGTGTTAGCGCACTCGCGTACTCTTCTTCTTGGCTCTTTTGACTTGATTTGGTTTGTTTTTCTTTGATAAGCTGAAACTTGGTTCTCATTTTTTTTTTTTAATTACTTCATGATTGTAACGGTTCTCTGAATTTATTGTTGATGAATCATTGTGGGCCTTACATGTTGGAAAGATACACTTGTTCTTGTGTTGATGTGGTTTGTTTTCTACAACAGTTCGAGATACGTGGTTGATTTCAGCAAAAGGTGAGCTTTTTAATCTTGTTCTGTGATCCATAGTTTAGATCATATCATCCTTTTGTTCTTGGTTGATATAATCTGTGGTTACTGGGAAATGCTTACTTCTGCTTACATAAATAATCTCAATTCCTCTGTTTTTCTTTATTATTTTTCATTAACCTGTTTATTAGTGGATAATAGTTTTATTTCTATCTTGAGGGCCGTGTGGAGCTGAGTTTTTTGAATTGAAAATGAGATAAGAGGGATGCTAGCAGTTTCAGTTGTTTATGTAGTTTCTAATTGATCTAAGATATGACAGAGAACTCCACTTGTCTGCTAATCTATCGATTTTCAGGTCATTATGTGGTTGGGAAGCTAAAACTCAGTATTTAGTATACGAGTGGTACTACACTTTGTTGGTGAATATTGGTTGCAAGTATTAATATGGAAACTAATATCGTTAGACTGTGTTACTAACTTCTAGACTCCAGAAGTTAGCTAGATAATCTTTGTTCTATTCATTTCTATTAACCATGTTGAGGACTAGGAGAAACAAATCCAAAGGAACCACCAATATGAATTGGGTTTGAATATATAATTAGGAGAAACAAATCCAAAGGACTAGGAGAAACAAATCCACAGAGAGGTTCTATAATTCTATTGATATATAATTAGTGCTATAACCAAGCCCAAATCATAATTCATAATGCTATGAAACTGAATCCCTTTTTTCCCGTCTAGCATCAAGTTTGTTGATTTCAAAATCTGGCATTGCATCTTCACAGTGTAAAGAAGCATAACATGGTTGTGAATTGCGATAGTCTCTGGTTAGAATATTTACACGTGTCGTGTGTCGTCTCTTTAATTTCACTTTTTCAAAATAATGTATTTGTTTGACGAAAATATGATTCATATAGTGAGATGAAGGCTTAATTTGTTGCAAGTACGAATACACATGTTCCTTCTAAACCATCAGGTGCATATCTGGGATAATGATATTGCCTATGGTGGAGGGTCGTTCCACTAGATTCTCATCTTTTATTCTTTTATTCATTAGAACATCAAGACGGTATTCTTGTATTCTTTTTGTTTGGCTGAAAACACGATTCGTATAATGGGATAATGGTATTGCCAATGTTGGAGGGTCGCTGGTGAATAATGCTTGCAAGTATTAATGTATCGCTCAAAGACCTTTAGATAATGGTTTATACTAGATACTTCATAACTTGATTAGTTTCTATTTAGCTACAACACATTTCCTTGAATGACAAAACATACATTTTTATAGGTAAACTCAATATTTTCATTCTAACTGCACTTCTTATTCTGATAGTTTTGTTTTTGTTTTTGTTTTTGTTTTTATTTCTGTGTCCTTTTCATCCCTTTATTCTTATTTTTTGTTTAGGTATCTGCAATGAAGTATAGCTTCTGTCATTGGATACTAGTGGGCATTATGATGTTGATGAATGGCTGAGGAATCACTGGAGATCATGCTTTAGAAGGAGATCGCTGAATTATACTAATCCAATTCTAGTTTGTACTTTCTCCTTCTCAATATTCTAATGGTAGTTTGTGAAATTACAATGTTGTAAAAGGTCATATATTCATTCATTCTGCATGACCCTTCAAGTTTGAGTCTTTGCCTTATGCAAGTTTGGTTCTGCTAATTTATTTATATATTTCCTTTTCAATAACATTTTTTGCTCAAGGTTGTTTCAGACATTGTTATTGAAATAATCTTAGGTTGAGTATTGTACTTTGTTGACTTCATTAAGCCCCAATCTTGTATATTCCTTCTTAATGAAAGTTCATTGTGTGGTGGTCTTGTTTTTGACTGCTACCATCTTGGTTTCCTCACACCATTTGGGTCAAGTCAAATAGGGTTACCCACATTTGATTTAAGATTATCCCATTCATAAGGAGCCCAATGGATTTGGGCTTTAAAAAAAAAGCATTAAAATTCCCAACTTCTGTGATAATTTGCAAATTTAAGCTTGACTTTTGAAATATAACAACCAATTTAATAATCCGTTCGTTCCACTAATTCTAGCCTATTTTGATGTAATTCTTTTTTAGCTTAAACTTAATGGCTTCTAAACTTGGATGTATGTATCCAAAATGAAACTCAAAATTGATGGAGTGCTTTGAAGCCAATTTTATTCCAAATTGTCCTGTTATTAGATAGGACTTTTAACGAAAACTTACCAATTAAATCTACTTTTTCTTTTTATAAAGCATGCCTAGTAGTAGTAAATCACCAACTTACCCATAAGAATATGCAAGAACCGAATCCAATTAAGGAAATCGATCGAATCAATAGTTTTTGATCAATTTCCATTCTGTTGTTATTTAATTTGGTTTATGGTTTATACATTTTAGTTTGGTCGTTACTGAACCGATCGAGATATAGTAATGTAAATATTTCATATATATAAAAAAAATATTAAATACTTATGTTTATATTTTGGTAAATATATATAATATATTTTATTTATAAAATAAAAACTTAAAAATATATATTTTCTAAAGATAGTTCTTATAAATATTTTTAACTTAAAAAATAAAAAAGTATTACAATTTGAAATAAAATCGATCGAAATCGATCAGTTTTAATTCGTCTATTTTCAATTCAACTTATATTATTTGAACGATTAATTCAATTAATACTTTTCATCATATTCGATTCAATAAAATTTGATACCTACTAGTAGGTTAAAAAAAAACACAGCCTCATGTTCACCATGAAATCACGGAGCGTACGACACGTGTCTGGAAAATCTTTATATTACTTTTTGTTTCTTTTTTACCACAAAAAGTCATTGGACCAAAATTAGGTGCGGACAAAAAAGTATATACTCCCTCCGTCCACCAAAATGGTTTACGTTTTGCCATTTTGGGATGTCTACGAAAATGGTTTACATTTGAAACTTTCCTTTTATAGTAAGTGGACCCACCACATCCACTACACATAATTCAATTTAAAACAATACTTTAAGTGGGACCCAAACTCTACTAACTACTCACAACTAATTTAAAACTATATATGAAGTGGGACCCTAACTCCACTCACTACATATCCCCATTAAAGTCAAAACACAATATTAAAACTCGTGTCGGATCAAACCGTAAACCATTTTCATGGACGGAGGGAGTATAATTTTATTATTATTAACTTTTACTGGCACAGTAGAAAAAAAGTTGAACTCGCTCTCCACATTAATGGAATTTGTAATTTGTTTTCACTATTGGTTTCTCCTATGGCTCTTTGAACGGTAATATGAATGGATATAAGCTTTATGTTATTTTACTATTACTATTATTATTATTATATCTTCAAAATGCATAAAGACAATATCATTACTTGATTTGAAGAAAAAAGAAATTTGTATGGGTGACAACAACTACTTTATGTAACCAACCAAGTAGGGTTACAATTGCAACACTAAGGTACCAAAGGTAGTGGTGTCATTCACCATGCATATTGAGTTGGATTTTGATTTTTCCACATGTATCCATCCCCTAAATATTGCCATTTATATTTCTCATACATGTGTTTTAAAATAACCGTAATCGTCGGAGTCGAATCGTAACCAAATTGTAATTAATAGTTTTGGAAATTGTAATTATCTCTTACGGTTTGGTTCTAAACCATAATCATATAGGGAACGATTCGATTCTGGTTTTAAATGTTCAAAATCGTGACCTGTTGGTTTCTCAACATTTATTATAATATTTTTTTTATATTCCTATTTCAATTTTTGTCTCTTATATAATATTGTATAGAATCAATGTTTATAACATAAAATTGTATTATAACTTATAAATTCATATAAAAGTACACATTTTAAGACAATAATAAAAAAATCGACAATTCAAAATTTCAACCGTTGTTTTGAAATTAAGACTTCCTGGGATGGTTTTAGTTACTACTATAACTGCAATTCGGTTACAATTTTGAAACAATGAAACTGTGAAAGCAACAATTCAATTATGATTCGTACCGTAATCATAATCGTAAACACCTCTAACTTCTCCCCTACCCTATAAAAGTTTAATCATCTAATTTTAGAAAAGGGAGTCATGAGAAATTATTGCCATCAATATTGGCGCACAATCCATCCATTATTGTTAGATTGTACGACATTTATGGATGATGTCATATGTTAAAAGATGTTTTGAAATGAAAATAAAATTAAGTTTGGATCTACGGTATGTTTCAACTAAGTTCAGGGTAATTAAGGGGAATAAGATCAGCTTATTAATCTCAATTAGAATGTATACTTTTTATTCAATTCTATTAATTACTTCCTCTGTCCTACTAAATTTGACACAATTTCCTTATTTGAACGTCCACTAACCTTGGCACATTCCTAAAATAGTAAAAATTATTCTTTTAGAAAGGTGTGAATCCTACTAACTTTATCACTTTTACACTACTTTATACACTCTTCTTAATAACCGTGTTTGTGTCATGCTTATTGAGACAGGGGAGTATCATTTATGATTTTAAGTTGAATGCACAATTAGGATTTAATTTAAAATTAACTAAATAATTGAAAAAAAATACTACAGAGTATATATATATATAGTAAGTGATGCTGCATGTTTAGAAAGTAATTTAAAATTTTCCACGAGGACAATATGATAGATTCTTTAATGCGTTTGTCTTATAAAATAAATAATCAGTTTAAGTGGTAGAATATTGGTAGAGTAGTGAGCTTTTTTTCGAGACAAAAAAAGTCTCATGTCCAAATTCCACATGTATTTTAATCTGAATTGATTATATTTGTGTGTTCAATATTTCATATGTATTTTGCATGCTATTTACGCATGATCAGGGTGAGCACAGTTTGGTTCAATTATCGAATCGAGTAAAAAATAGTACTCCTTCCGTTCCACTTATAATGACATAATTTCATTTTTTGTTTGTCTCATTGATCATGGCACATTACTAAAAATAGATTGATTTTAGTCTAAATAATTAGGACTTAATCTTGTTAATTTACATTTAATTAATTAAAATGTAAAAATTTGAATTTATAATCAAAAATTTAAAATATTTAATTTATATGCATTTTAAAAAATATTAAAATATTTATTATTACATATTAAAAACTTTTTGTATTAAACTCCATATCTAAAAAAAAATGTGTCATTATAAGTGGAACGGGGAATAAATTTTAAATTTTTTGAAATTATTTAATCGAATAACATAAAAGTAATATTTTAGAAGTGGTGGATTCTAAAAAACAACTCAACAATACCAAGACAAAGAAGAGTATGGAAAAACTAGTGAAAAAAAGATAATCAAAAGGATAATAATTAGGCTCTCACAATTCTGTACTTACAATTATGACATCTTTATTGAAATAGAAATATAAATATAAATAGAAATAGAAATAGAAATAGAAATAGAAATAGAGTTGGATGTTTTGCACTTACAGCTGTTGCCATTACATATCATGTGTTGTTGAGATTAAAAATCAATCTACTTTTCACCGACATTAACATTACCAAAACCACTGTACTCTACCCAACTATTTTCAAATCTATTTATTTTCCTTTCTACACATGATTCTATTTCTCTTTTTCGTAACAAAACTATACTCCGTCAATAAAACATGTTCCTAATTTGATGCAGTGCGATTTCACTTAATATATTATTTTAAATTGTGTTGTGTGTAATTAGTGGATTTTAGGTCGCATTTAATGTATTATATTAAATTGAATTGTGTGTAGAGAATGTGGTGGTCCACTTACTATAAATAGAAAATTTAAAATAGGAAAAAAATTTGTGGACGAACGAAAATGATAAAATAGGAAGAAATTTCGTAGACAGAGTTAGTATATATCTACACATTCCACTTATTAATTATACCTTTCATGTAACTCCAAAAGTAAACGTGTGCGTGCTCCCTCAGATTTATTGATTTCAATTATCTCACATTTTTACACTTAATAGACATACTTAAATATAAAATAATAATAAAATTTTAATTGCGTATTATTAACTAGAAAGATAAATTATCAAATTGTGTAAACATAATCCTGTTGGAAGCTGACTCTACAAATCACCTGAAACTTTTTCAAGAGGTCACTTATCATAATTTTACATAAAGCCAAACACGTTTAATTTTAAATTTTTTATGGAATTACTATCAAAAAATAAGTTATATCTTGATGATATAAGTAGTTAATAACAAATTATTTAAGTTATCATTGAATATACAGTCTAATACATTTATATTCTCAAAATATTTCTTACAATTATTTCGGTGAGTTTGGATTCATTCATGTAATCATATATTTTGAAACTTTATAAGAATCGCTCTTTCTTCGTGCTTCTACATCGACGATCACTCCTCACTTTTACCTCCAAAGTTACAGAATCTTTAAAAAAAACTCAAATTAAATTGATCTCAAACTAAGTGTAGTCAACTTGCTCGGTGGCATATATGCATAAGAGCATAAGCTACGAATGAGATATGTCATCAAGTAATAATAAACAAAGGGTGATATCTCTTGCCCTATGTTTAGAATAATAAATTTTAGTACGAGTTTCAATAGAGTCTTTAGTCTTTATTAACTTGGTTAACCGTTTTGATCATAAAACAAGAACGAAGACCAAATAGCTATTAATGAATCCATTGTATGGATTATCAACTCATGGACCTAAAACGTTACAAATTGGAACTTGACTATGTACATAAAATTTTGTTGGAAACCTATTTGCTACTTATGTCTTTTCACGAAAGATTATTTCTCGTGTGTCACATGCATATATGTTGGATGATTAAAATACGACATATCGAGCTGAGTATAAAAATTGATTATTTTATCAAGCAAACTAAACGGACACATGACAGATGTGTGTTAATAGGAAACATGCATGTCTATTATATGTATATTTGGTTTAACATTCCAAGATTTGTTTTCAAAGTGGAACAAAGAGGGAATTTATAAGTTACTATCAAAAGTTGAATAAATTAGATATAACCCAAATAGTTTGGATGTTTAGTTGAGGTTGAAAGTGATTAAAAGAGTGATCCTAAATTGGAATAGCTAAGGATTGATATATACTTCTCCAATAAATTAAATGCATCGAACAAACTGTTGGGAAGTGGACTCCAGCACCTCCCAGAGGGTGGGTCCTCCGTGTATCGTACCCGAGAGAGCTTATGGGAGTGCGGCCTGCCTCAGTCGAAAAGGGCCTGCACTACCATTGTTGACGAGAGGTTAAATAAATTGATTAGTACTACTCATACCAACATGGTGCATCATTAAGCGTGCTTGGCTTGGAGCAATACTATGATGAGTGACCTACTGGAAAGTGTTCTGGGTCAGCCTGTTTTACTTAAATTAACAACAAATAAATTGTGTGCATATTTTGTATTTTGAATCAACAGAAAATTCAGTATTTTAACGCCAATAATATTCACTATCCAAATATTGTTCCTTAATAAAAGAATATAGGGTGAAGTGTGAGGCTATATTTAAATTTTAAATGAAGAATTAGATAGCAAATGAGTCAATCTTGCGTTTTGTCATTATATATACCAACACTCATTTACAGTCCTAAATAATATTTTAAACGATTTAATCTAAATAATTCGGTTGCATAGTTGGTCAAAAGTTAATTAATTACCACCATCATTAGTTATTTTAACTGTCTATTGATTAAATCTTACATTGATCCTAGCTAACTAACATCTTGTGTTAGATATTTATTTATAATCAAACCAACCAAGTTGTCTTGAGTTAAATATTCTGGTATTTCTTGATCATCATCGGTTGTAATGTCATAATTCATTTCTTTAAGACAAATAATTGGTCCATATTATCCTACATTGGTGATTAATCATGATGTGTTAAAGGGTAATTTGCTTTATTCTTAATAAATAGAAATCTCTTTGTTTTTCTATTTGAATCATTTCACTAGAAGTTTGTTTGTTTTCATAAATTACAAAAGATAACAGAGAACCTTATTATATTTCTGTAAAATTTTACGCAATTCATTAATTTATGTGCTCGAGAGAAATAAACCAACAATAACGAAACCACAACGAAATACAATATTATTTTTACTGAATAAATATTAAAATAAACTAATTAAAACACATGATTGTTGCGTTAATAACATTAAAATTAAGTCATTCAACACACATTCACTCTGGTCACCGGCTACACATGTTATCAGTCATATATATATACACTAAAAAAATGTTTATAAAAAATGAATTAAATCATTAAAATTTTATTTACATTTGGTGGTTGGGGTATAATTTAAATTATTTATTTTATATTTTTTATTCTTTTAATGCTGCTAAATGGTTTGTTTTATTTTGGGAAGTGGATATTTATTTTTCTAAATTATGTGTCCAAATAAAATCAATCAATACAATTAAATGTCATAATTTTGATTGAATCTATCTACCATTCAGTTACTATTTTCACGAAACTAAGCGTAATTATACTATTAAAATCTAGAGTTTGATAATGGTTTAGATCTATTTTCATAGACATCATGACATCTTAGTAATTATCATTAATTAATGTGTTTAAATAAATTAAGGCATTTGTATTAATCATATTTACTCGTCCAAATCAGTCATCCACGTTCAATCATTTATTTGAGCTCATTGTCATTAATTATTAGAATTTGGTCCAAGAACTAGCTTGGCCGTACGTGACCAATTAGGCAATTAATTAATATGCAAACATATAATTTATCATTTAACTTTTGAGTTATTTTTCAGATAATGTTCCCACATTTATCAAAAATAATATTTTAATATTTTCGCTAAACAATAAAGTTAACCTCACATAAAAAAGTATTTAAATCAAAAGTTTATTACACTTCCTCACTTTCATTTAGAGTTAGCTATATTATCCTATAATTTTTATTTATATTTAAAAAAAGTTGTTTTCTTTTATATTATTTGATCATTTAACAACATTCTGTTGTTATATGATGTGATCATCAAAATTATTTGAAGAGAATGCAATTTGACAAATTCATATACATTTTTTAACGGGCACTACTATACTTTTAATTTTGTAACACCTGCCTTTCGGACTGACGGCTGACTTTACAAATCATCGTAATGTTTTTTTGTGTGCTTTGTCCTCACTCGCGCATATTGTGAAGTTTTTCAAAATGTCACTCATCCAAGTTCTAACCAAATCAAGCACATTTAACTTTAAAGTTTTCATGGAAATACCATTAGAAAAGAAGATACACCTTAATAGTATGAATAATTCATATCAAACCGTTTAAGATTTTTTCGAATATACCTAGTCTCATACTTGCATGCTCTTGAAATTCCTTTCATTTCGGCATGTTCCGATTCATTCATATAATCCTCCGTCTTGAAACTTTATTAATATTGATACATATCTCACCATAAGTAGCAAACGAGCTCCAAATGCATCTTATAATATATAATCATACTCCAATCGCGAACAATCGAAGTTTAATATTATTTCCAATAGTACAAATAAAAACCTATTGCTATGGGTCCATTGTACTTTGATGTTTATAATTATAATCTCGGGTTAGTTGTGGGTAATTTTAAATCATAAATGAAAATTTTATGTTTCAACTATATATTTCATTACATTTTGGGGGAAAATTCTCAATTTATTTCTCTATATTATACTCATAAATTTTAGTGGTTATGATAACGTTATAACGTTATTACTTACTTTTTGTTTTTCGTTTTTGTATTATGAAGGAGACAACTCATGATCATATATTCAAAATACAACATCCAAATATACAAAACACATGTATTTGTAGTTCATAGTTTTGTATTCACCATACTCGTTTGTTTTGTATATTGTCGGTTGGTAATTTATTGAGATAAATGTAAACATTTATAAACAATCTAAACTATAAATATACTCAACTATTTAATTAGTCATAGTGTGTACACTAATACTATCTTTTAGCACTTTTATTCCTTAAAAGGGATAATCATGCATATCTATTAAACTAAAACCAGTAATTTGGTAAAGATAATGTATTTACTATCAGCTTGATTGATTGATTTAATCAAGTTTCGAAATTAATTTTATAAATCGTTCCATTGGAAGTTTATGATTCAAACTTAATTTGGAGGCAATGTCACCGTGACATTAATATACTAAACTAGTCATTCTCATTTTATATGTAGACTCAAATAATAATCTTTAATTCATCTTTATCTATTTTAAAATATTTTTTTTATATACAATATGTCGTCTTTCATATTATTTTTCTTGCATTATATGAGTCTATTTTCAAATTACGATTTAGAATTCATGTTCGTAAGGCCCTTACTCATATGATGCGATATTATCCCGTTAGCAGTTGACACGTTAAGTGTGAACCGAAGATAATTTATTTTGCTAAAACTAATTTGTAAAAATGTAAAAAAGAGTTGAATGGATTGAAACGTGTATAATGCGTAATTTAACGTAGTCGTTGTCATTACAGACTACTAATAGTCAACCTTTACTTATATGAAAGTGGAAATAGTAGAATAGTTGTAAATAAAACAAATATAGAAATGTTGATATGCATGAGATTGTATTGAGAAATTTTGAGGTTTTGAATAAAAATCTGCATACATCTCCTCATACGACGCTATCTGCTGCTTCAAATTCCCAAGACCCGCTAAACGACAAACAAGTTTTGCCAGAACTAGTTAGTGAGTTTTTCCCGACAAGTCCCAGACCCCGCAGATCTCGCCACGTGGACGGTCCGATTCGGCGTGTTGATAACTTCAGGGCGAAGAAGGGGCTGAAGTAACTCAAGTCTCCCACTTTCTTAACCGCGGTTAAGGATCTTAACCGCGGTTAAGGATCTTAACCGTGTATGGTTGACTACCACCGCTTATGCGGAAGGATTAATTGCGAGGTTTATAAACAGTCTTTTGTTTTTTTTTCTTTACCAATTATTCAATAATAAATTCAGTTTAAATCCATCTCTTTTTTGTCTCTCTCTTTCTCTGTACTCTGATAGACAAAGCGCCGTCGTCGTGTGTGAACATTTGGTGCTGGTTGTGGAGGGTGGCGGCGCTAACTCAGTTCGAACTTCCAAGTACTGGTTCGGTTCTGAGTTTATTCTCTCTCTTTATCTGTATGTATGTAAGAAGCTTCGAGAAGTGATTCGGAGTTCCGATTCGCGCCGGTTTTTGAGCTGTGATTGAGAATTTTCAGCTCCATTTTGAATCTGAAGTGAGTTTGAAAAGCAATGGTAGAAATGGAGATTTTATCGTCACCGACACCGGTTTCTCCGGTTCCTGTAGACTCCGTTTTCGCGGCCGCCAATGACGATACAAAATCTGATCAAGTTGCGGAAGCAGCTCCCGCCGCAAAGAGGAAGCGCAATCTCCCCGGAATGCCTGGTAAGAAGAACACACGCACATACACGCAAAATTTCTTCTCTCGTAGAACTCCTTCAAAGTTTCTACAAGTTCTCAATAATTTTTTCACTTTTATTAATTTTTGGCTTGGATTACGGGATTTGCGCAGATCCAGATGCGGAGGTGATCGCGCTGTCGCCGAAGACGCTGCTGGCGACGAACAGATTCGTGTGCGAGATCTGCAGCAAGGGTTTCCAGCGCGACCAGAATCTGCAGCTCCACCGCCGCGGCCACAACCTGCCGTGGAAGCTCCGGCAGCGCTCGAGCAAGGACGTGCGGAAGCGCGTGTACGTGTGCCCCGAGGCCACCTGCATCCACCACGAGCCGTCGCGGGCCCTTGGCGACCTCACCGGAATTAAGAAACACTTCTGCCGCAAGCACGGCGAGAAGAAGTACAAATGCGAGCGCTGCTCAAAGAAGTACGCCGTCAACTCCGATTGCAAAGCTCACATGAAAACTTGCGGCTCGAGAGAATACCGTTGCGACTGCGGCACTTTGTTCTCGAGGTCGATTATTATTTTTTTTCTTTTTTTTTGTCCTTCGTAAATTGATTCTCTCAGATTAAGCTGATCGCATAGTTTATTTATTAATATTTGTTTTTTTTTTTTAATTTTGTGGATAGTAGGAGGGATAGTTTTATCACGCATAGGGCGTTTTGCGATGCCTTGTCGCAGGAGATTAGCCGCCCTCAGCCCCTGGTGGATTCTTCGCCGCCGCCGGCTGCTGCTTCAAGTCCGCCGCAACCTCCAGTCACTCCCTCAACACGTGTCCTCTCGCCGGTGCTGTCAATTCAAAGTTCGGGTGAATTCTTCGTTTTTATCTCATATATACTTTTGCTTATAATGTCAGCATTATACGTACGAGGGTTTCGTTTTCTTTGAATTACTTGCTTTTATTTTACTATCTACATGTTCTTCTAGAGAGAGAGAGTAGAGAGATGTTACTAATTAATTTAGGCATGAACAAATGATTTTTTTCTCGAGGATCGAAGTGAAGTTAAAAATTGGTGACTGAAAGGAGGTGTATGATTGCAGTGGTTCCCCTCGAAATTGTGCTTTTGAACATCATGTTCTTTTTCTGCATATTGGCATTAATGATTCTAAAAGATTTTCTTTTCAATAAAGGCTCGCTGCTTTTCTTAATTTTCTTATCTTTATTTTTTTCACCATAGCTGGACTGCCTGAGAATCAGACCTTCCACTCACCACCGCCGCCATCAACAGCTCCATTACCTTCTATCACCGCCACCTCCACCTCCACCGTCGCTGCGGCCACCACCACCTCCACCATCGCTGCCGCCGCCACCAAAACCACCACCACAAGTAGCTCGTCTACCTCTAGCAGCAGCCATATCCCCATCCGCAGCAGCATAGTGCCGCCTAGTATGTTCAACGCCACTGCGCCTTCATACTCCGGCCTCATACGTGCAATGACCGGTTCCACCCCTCCAACCATCGACCCCATCTCACTCTCGTTATCCTCCTCGCTGTACGGCACCTCGCCTATGTTCCAATCTGTGCCTCAAAATCCCCGGTCGTCGCAGTCCCCGGCGCTCTCCGCGACTGCATTGCTCCAGAAAGCCGCGCAGATGGGCGCAACGTCGTCCAAGTCCTCGTTCCTTCAAGGCCTATGGCTATCGGGCCCCAACCCGTCCGACGCCTCCCCCGTGGATCCCAATGCTGATCGCGTGAAGCTCGAGAGCAGCTCATTGGCATCCGGCCTGGGGCTTGGACTCCCCTCATCCGGGGAGTCGGGGTTCAGTGAATTAATGATGAGCCCGCCGACGACCCTCGATTTTCTGGGCCTAGGAATGCCGGCTGGCGAGGCCGCCCCTGATGGGTTCTCGGCCTTCTTCAGCTCGATTGGCAGCCGGATTCATATGCCGCCGGCACCAACTGCTTGGGATGAAGCAACAGATAGGAAGCCTTCCATGCTATAGCTTTCTTTTCCTCTCCATCTCTATCTATATATCTATATATACACATATATATATATATAGTTTTTTTGAGATTGAAGAGCTCTGAATTGCACTCTTTTTAGTTTAGTGCTTTGCATATACGCAATTTATTTTCAATCTGGTCTTGGAAGGTGTCTTTATGTTGTCGATATGTCCAGAATTTAGAATTATAAGTGGTAATAAAAATTATTATTACAGGAAATGCCATTTCTTTTTTAATCATGAATTTTGCATCAGGGGAGTCGTGCAAAGAATTCGAATCTTTGTATTTTTGGTTGGTAATAATATTAAACTATAAAAAAATACTCCGTATTAGATTTTAACAATTGTAGTATGTAGAACGAAAATTAAAATCAAAGTGAAGCTGATTAGTTATTTTGGAATAAAAACGACAAGTGATTTTGTAATCGGACAAAATTAACATAAACCCTCGTATCTCTCTCTTCATTGTTGGTTGTGGTGTAGGGGCTTTTAGAGACTGTTTCCCATCTTTTCATTTTCCCCCCTTTTTCTCTTTTCTTTTCCTTTATTGTATGCCTTTTTCTTTTCTCTTTTCTTCTCTTTTTTGCATTTTAACACCTTATTTTTTATTTCTGTTTTTGATAATTTATTTATATAATTATATGATTTGCGTTTCTTATTTAGCTTAAGATATTTAGAATTACTTTACTTCGATCAAATAAACTAGTTGGTGGTTTAAGTTTTGTTTATGCGTTGCCAATAATCCAATTGTTTTCTTCCGTAGCGTATGCCCTTTCAACTTAACGTCCAAACTCAAATTCATCAGTCATTTGATTAATTTGGTTGTAAAATAAGCAACAATTTTGGGTAAATTATATTTTATGGTTCCATTTTTGGGAGGTGTTCGGATTGAATTTTAAATAACGCTTATAATGGTCTATATTTTTTTATGGGCTTTCAATTTTTGTCCCAATTCTCTATATGTTTAAATTGGCTTAGACTTTTGAGTTGTAATATACTCCATCCGTCCAATAAGCATGACACAAAATTTTTAGGCACGGCTATTAGGAGAATGTATAAATTAGTGTAAGAGTGATAAATGTGGTAGGTCCGCATCCTTTTAAATTAATAACTTTTACTACTATTTTAGAAATGTGTCAAGCTTAGTGGGACAGATGAGGTACATTATTAAATTTAATGTAATCTAATTTTCAATATATGTTCAAATCATGCATACTATTTTTAATATTTTAATAAATAACATCTATATTTCATACATTTATGTTTATATATGGGGTATAATATTACATATTGGGAAAGGAAATAATAAAGAAATTTGCCAACATGAGGGGGTATAAATGGGAAATGGCCCCTCTCCCCACATAGGTTAGGCTAAGTTAGTTGAGTGTATTTGGATGCTAAAATTGGGTGAAATGAAATGTAGACAGCTAAATGAGTAGGGACATCTTATTTCGACAGATAATGGTGGAAGGATAGTCTCGTCAAATCCTTATCTTTTTTATTTTTGAAAATATCATAGCATGCATCAATGTATGTATATTATGTATGTCAATACTACTACACTACTTGTGTTGTTGTTGGTTGGGTCCTATTCTATACATTTAATGCACCTATATATATATATATTTATATGCCAAGTAATATTCCATTTAATTATATTTATTATTGAAATCGATCCAAGGTAAATTTTCAGATATTGGGTTCCTAAATTTAAAGATGATAGATATTGACTATAGCCATAATGGGTGTTACAAAACAATATTCCAAGTTGTGAGTAGTAGTAGCATAGGCCATAGGGACAACTTTATTTTTGTAATAGATTTTTCTTCACTAATTATTTTGGTGTAGACATCTTCATCTTATCACCAATAATTATTTGGGAGAAAATTAATAGTACCCCTTTTGAAAAAGTGCATGAAGAAAATACCCAAAAGTTTTGAATACATGAAGAAAATACCTATTTTACATATAAATATGTGTCCCACTTGAAAAAGTGTTTTGGAAAATGTATAGAACTGAAAAAAGTAGTTACAAACTAATAAAATGAGTCAAAAAGTGGGCGGGTCAACTTTATTTTCTCCCCCTTGTACCGCCCCATCCCCTCTCCATAGAGGCCAATGGAGACTCGTATGAAAACATTCCTCCTAATATACAGGTATATAACCATCCCCTAAACCTAATGGGACTCGAACCGCTAGACTTGGACCGCTGGACCGCTCGACACCTCTCGGCCATGGCCGGGCGGTTCAAGGTGTTCCATCTAGCGGTTCATGCATTATAAAATACTACATCGAGTTAGGAGTAATGTCCAATTTGAATTTCTCGATTTCGTTGTGTTTTCAATTTACTACATTTTTTGCAAAATGGTTGCGCATAAATGTTAAATATTGCAAATTTGGATCATTTTGAAATTTTCAGCTTCTGCCCTGTTTCGTTTTTTTATTTCCGGACCGTAAAACTATCCAATATTATGCGCAATCATTTTGTAAAAAACGTAGTAAATTGAAAACACAACGAAATCGAGAGATTCAAATTGGACATTACTCCTAACTCGATGTAGTATTTTATAATGTTGAGAAACGCAAAAATTGGATAGTTTTACGGTCCGGAAATAAAAAAACGAAACAGGGCAGAAGCTGAAAATTTCAAAATGATCCAAATTTGCAATATTTAACATTTATGCGCAACCATTTTGCAAAAAATGTAGTAAATTGAAAACACAACGAAATCGAGAAATTCAAATTGGACATTACTCCTAACTCGATGTAGTATTTTATAATGCATGAACCGCTAGATGGAACACGTTGAACCGCTTGGTATAGTTTGGGGATGTCCTGAGCAGTCCAAGAACATTCATCTAGAGGTCCAACCTTAAAACATTCACAAATATCATCGACTACAAGATCCATCATGAACCGCTAGATGGAACACCTTGAACCGTTAGAGTGACTACGAGAGGTCCGAGAGGTCCATACCTCTTAGTCTAGCGGTTCATCGTTTATTTGAACTATAGGAACATTTTAATGCAATTCGCTGATTTTTATCTTCGATATCACTTCGATTAAATCCAGATACGAGATAATTCGAGGAGATATTGATATTTATTAAAAGTCATCTTATATTATACATATGAAACAAACATAAATGTGTAAGAAATGTGTAAGACTTTTTGTACTATTTTACATTTTTAAAATAAAATGAGTATTTTCTACATACATGTTAATGTTTTGGGTAAATTCTACATCCATTTTTTCAAAGTGGGTAGTTTTACGTATTCTCACTAATTATTTTGGCCTAATATATATTTTATGATTACTTTTAAAAGGAAATGTCTATAATGCAAATTACACCACTATAAATATTCCCCTGACTAATTTCATAATGAGTTTTGGGATGTTAATTTAGAATGAAATTGTAGATTGACTAGAACATTAATTTAGAGTCGAAAGTTTATAAGTCGATATATCTTTTAGTTCGATTGAGTTGGATCAAAAATAATTTGAATATGAGAGAACTCACCCGAAAATTGCGTGAGTTAATCCAATTAATCGAATCGAATCAAAAATAAAATAAAATAAAAATCATTTATGGAATATAATTAATTTTTTATGCAAATGTTGTATTTATCATATCTATCAGTTAATACATTTTTATTAAAATATCATTACTTTTTTTTATTTTAATTTATTCAATATTAAACTTCATCTTTAACTATGAGTTAAAACTTTATTTTATTTGTTATATTTTCATTGAATTAAAAAAACATATATGTTAAAAAAATCGTAAAGATTCTAATCCGATTGGTTCAATGGACTCCAACCCAAAAAAAATAAAATAAACTTAAATTAAATAAATCAACAATTCGAACGAAATGACCTGATTAACATCCCTAAGCATATGTATCCCCGACAATTAATGTTAGACTAGACCATTGATCCATATGTCAAAATGTTTCCCATTCAACCCTCCTTGAAGAACAACTTATGATTTCTTGAATCAAAGTTGGAATGACAACAATTTAAAGTTTTGGTTGAATTTTAATTGAAAATTTTTAAAGTTTGATACTTGCTACAAATCAAGTCCAACAACTCGAAGGCATCAAAATTTATAGGTCCGTCCAGGTAGGTTCGAATCCACCAGATTTTTATACATTTTTGAGCTCAAACCAACGATAATTTAATCGAGCCTAAAACAACAAGGCGCAACTTGATCTAAAATCGAGTCAGCAAATCAAACCGGACTAATTTTGCTACCTCCACTCTCTCGCGATTGCACTAACGACGCAAGTATTGCAAAATGTGAAATTGAGAATTCTCGACCTTATTTGAGACTTCCAATATTAGTTATTGTCATTTATTGATGAATTAGGTGTTTGTGTTATAATTTTTCTATTCATAAAAAGTGAATTGTAAAATATTCAAACACAAGTTTTAAGAAAATTTGTAAACTGAGTTTTTAGTATAGAAAGGAAATCACGAAATAAAATATATACAAGCTTCAAAATATCAAGTATATTATGATACAAAAATAATAATAATAATAAACAATCTAAACAGATAATAAAATTACTCTTTTTGTAGAATGTGAAGACGATTTAGCACTTAATTTTACAATTCAACACGATTTCTTTTAATTTTATCATCAATGTTGGATGTAAAAATGAAAATTGTAGATGTTGAAATATTTATTATTATTACTTAAAAAATGAGAAAACTAATAAGGATTTGGAGCATTTTTTTTATAGAATATTTTATTTTTTAACAGTAAATGATGAAATGATAATAGCAATGTATATTTGTGGAAAAACGAGCTGAGTCGACGTTTCAGCCAATCAAATTTATTTGTGAATTAGATTTGATGAATGTAAACCACCAATCCCTAAATTGCTCTTGCATTCATTAGCGTTTTCCCTTGTGGGCTTCACTGAGACGCTCGCGAGATCCCTGATTATAGTAAAGGTGCGTTTTTTTTTTTAACCTTTTGAAGCTTTTGATTGTTGCAAGGCGCGATCTTTCAGTCGATGTTTGTGTTTTTTAGTCTTTATTGAGGGGTTTGGTTAATTTTCTCTTTATTTGTATTCTATTTTTTCCGCCCCTTCTTGGATTTGATCGTTGACGTTTTCTGGGGCTTTCTAGAATTAGTGTTTTGGTTGACAGGAAACACTATTGCTGAGGCAAGCGTTATGATGGGAACAAATTGAATGCAATACTATTTATCCTAGTTTATTTAAATTTGGGAACATATGGTGTTTTGACCGAGGATGTGCGGTGAGCTGAATATTAGGGTTCATTAACTCCATTAAGGGATATTATAAGTTTTTATGCCGGTGGTGTCAGGTGTGGCACTTTCCTTTTTGTTTTGATCCCTCTATTTGTTTTCTGAGTGAAAGCTCCTTCCTTTTTTATTCAAATTTCAATATCGATTGTATTAATTTCTTAACCAATGCAATTCTGGTAAAGTTGGATTCACTGATGACTAGTCGTTTTAAGTTACTTAGCTGTGGAACAATCTTGATATGCGGGGAATTGAGGATCATGCATGGAAATTTTATTTCTAGTTCATTTCAATTTACTTTTTAAGCTCTGGGACTGCATATTAGTGATTATATATGTGTAAAGTGAGACGTGTTGTACTCTAGAACAGGTTTAGATAAGCTTTATTTGTGGAAACATAGGAGTATCTTGCGATTAAGTCCAAATTTGTCATTATTTTCACTCATGTTGCATGCTTTTAACTTGTCAGGTACTTCAACTCAATTAACATGTTTTAGAGAGGCGGTGCTCTTGTTGTTTTCTGGTTAAGCTATATAGATTGGGATATGAGATTACCTTTACTGGGTGGTAGTTGTGGTTGTGACCTCTTTTTCAAAAGGCAACCAGATTTAGTTCAAGTGAGAGAGGGAAATGCCATCTAACTACTGCTCAAGATTTCGTGGTGCAATCTGGAAAGGACTCCGGAGATCAATACATGGGCGAGAAACTTGTATCCAAGGTCAGATCAATGACTTGATAGACCAGGGCAGGTTATTGGTTGGCCGATCGAGACTGGTACATTTATTGCCCTCTGAAACAAGTAGTCACGTGAATGTATTTGTTCGTTCTGGCACTCTTGCTGCTGCTCAAGCAGATTTACATTTAGCCAATCGAAGAAACAACCTTTCAGTTGTTGACGCATTTTCTCGTGCAATTTCCATACCATCTGTTTCGGGGTATACATTTCAGGTCTGTGGGTATCATATTGATTGTCTTCTATCAGAGCCTTGTCAGGTCCCAGGGTCTGGTATCAGCTCACAGAAATCATTTATGGCTAGTTGTGGGCCAAGATCTACTCTTACCGAGTGCTCCATTCGAAAGGTGTCTCCTCTACATGTTAAACTTGGTGTTGCTGCATATCATTCTTCTTGTGCATATAGAAGAAGTGGCTTTGAATACTGTAAAAAAGCTACGATGAGTTTGAGAAATAAAGAGCTGCCAAATAACTTTTTGCTATATGGTTATTTCGTATACAATGCTGCTAAGAGAAAGGGGAGCAGCAATCCATTCCTCGGATTTGAAGTTGATTGTTCCAATCTATCATCACCTGCATTTTCATATGCAGGCACTGCACCAGATGTATCCTTTGATAACTCTGTGAAGGAAGAACAGAGCTCAAGCTCTGCTGATTCATCTGAACTGTATGTTCCTGCAATTTTCTCTTACTTTTTTTAAGAACACTATCTCATAAATGATTCATGGTGCAATTATTTATTTCCAAACTGGAATATGTTATTGTTATCACTCTTCTACTGTGTTTGGTTAGTGGTTTCAAATATATTAGAAACTTGACTCATCAACTAGGGATTGATTGTTTGTACATAGATCGACTTGTGCATAAGCTATAATTCAGGTTTAGACTCTTTGCTAGTCCTTCTCCTTTTTTTAAATGCTAGGGCTGAATTTCAGTGACAACCTTTTGCCTTTATGTTTTTTCCTTCTTTACTATCAGTGCCTTTATCTGTGATTGCTGGTGAGAGCCTCCCATACCACTTACTCCCTTCTTCCCTCACTGCCAACCCCCATGCTACACATGTCAATTATACAATAAGGTTTCACAAAATCTCCTGTCCTTTTTTTTAAAAAAAAAAATCTGAACATTATAGAATCATTATGGCATGCATTTTTTATTCTATTTCGTGGTTGGTTGCAGGAACGGCCCACTAACCAGAGGTTTGAAGCTGAACTCAGGATCGTGTTACCTGCCTCATCCCGACAAAGAGGAAACTGGTGGAGAGGATGCTCATTTCATTTGTTTAGATGAACAAGCCATTGGTGTAGCTGATGGTGTAGGTGGATGGGCTGATGTTGGCGTTGATTCAGGTCTGTATGCACGTGAGCTTATGTCTAATTCAGTCAGTGCAATTCAAGAAGAACCAAGAGGCTCTGTTGACCCAGCCAGAGTCCTAGAGAAAGCCTACTCAAGCACGCGTGCGAAAGGGTCATCAACTGCTTGTATTATTGCCCTCACTGGTGAGGTATGTTACTTCAATGTATAATTTGATAAGCCGCTACTTTGAAACATTCAGTCATCATGCTTTTATTTTTTGAAGTTGTTATTTTCTCAACTTTGGACAAAGCAATGCTTAATTTTAAAGCATCGATTGATCCCTGTTTCTCCAATGACATTTGGATAATGTATTGCTTGTGTTCATGTGGTTTGATTAGGAGTTTCTTTATTGCTCAGGGTCTCCAGGCCGTTAATTTAGGAGATAGTGGGTTCATGGTGGTTCGAGAAGGATGTATGGTTTTCAGATCCCCTGTTCAGCAGCATGATTTCAATTTTACTTATCAGCTGGAGTGTGGGAGTACCGGCGATTTACCTAGTTCTGGACAGGTGGCTTAGCTCTTTGTTCTTTTGCTATTGCTCTCTATCTGTTCTATGCTATATTTATCAAGAAGAAAAAACACACCTTTTACGAAATGTTTTTTTTTGGGCGACTGGATGACAATGAGCCTTTGACGTTTCAGCTTTTCCCCCTTATCTAGTTATGAACACCGCTCATGTATACTTTTAAGCATAGTTCATTGTAATTTTGCATTTCTGTGACGGTCGGCCATGAATGCTCCTTTAAATAGTGTTTTACGATGGAATTTTCTTTGTTCGTTGTGCACCGGCCCTTATTTTTTAGGGATATTAATATATCTAGATTGATTATGATGCTCATCTTTCAAGCTGTTGCTGATGTGTGATTTAGGCATGTGAAAAGGTTCACACTTGCAGTTGGATATCAAAATTGCTAGTTTCATACATCTACTTTTATGCAAAGTATGTGTAGTCGTAGCATGTTCAACTTGTCAATAACATTCCTCAGTCTATTATTAGCTTTTGATTGTCCTGCAAATTTGGGTCCTCGACTCTTATTTGACTTGCCAGGAAGGTTAGTATTAAGCAACTGTTATCCTATCTTGTTTTGCATGTAATCTTCCACTTGTCTCTTATCACGAATGCCTTGAACTTGGCTTGACTTTATAGCTGTTTTACTAGAGACGGTTTCGCTTCTTCAGCCTTCAAGTTACCTTAATTTGTTAAATATCTATGTTTTAATTGAAAAGGCATCCAATATCCATAGCTTCTTATCTTTTTCTGTACTTGTTATATAGTCGGAAGCTCTAGATGAATACCATGAAACTAAATGTTTCTTTTGTGCGGTCCAGGTATTTACGATAGCTGTTGCTCCAGGAGATGTGATAATAGCTGGGACAGATGGCCTGTTTGACAATTTGTATAACAATGATATTACTGGTGTTGTGGTTCATGCTGTGAGAGCTGGTTTAGGGCCTCACGTCACGGCACAGAAAATAGCAGCATTGGCACGGCAACGAGCACTGGACAAAAACAGGCAGACTCCCTTCTCCACAGCAGCGCAAGAAGCCGGTTTCCGTTATCATGGTGGGAAGCTTGATGACATCACTGTAGTTGTTTCTTATATTGCAAGTGACCACAAGGTACACGCCTGTCTCTCGCTCTCTCTGATTACACAGAAACGTACATACCGACATTATATTTTTATCCCTGCATTAGTTTCATGGATCTATTTTCGTAGTCTCTTCATAGAGTAAGTTGCTCCCACGAGAACTGATATGTGCATAGAATTCAATTCAAGAAATCTAAGCTAATATGTTTGTGTAAGATATCAACTGCTTGTTATCATCCCCTCGATTTGATCGATCATTTCTCTTGATACTTGGGTTGTCTTAAAAAACACTATAAATTGAAATATCTCTCAAAAGCTGCTTAGGTCCAATTCCATCACCAACTGTTAGTTGATAAATGCATAACTGCACACGACTGATGCACCGACACAACCATGCTTAATAGGATAACAGATTCAGATTCCTAGCAACTACTTGATAAAACATGTTGCCTGCATCTATCCAGAATAAGCTAGCACTTCCAAAATTATAGTGCTATTCACGTCTCGTATACTTGAGAACGTTCGTTATCTTGGTGATGATGGACTAGTTATAGATTGATGCTCTCTCTTCTTCAAAAAGGAAGAGTTTAGAAGAAGTAAATTGGTAAATGCATTGTTGTATTGTTAGAAACTCAACTGTTTGTGCTTCTGGCTTGTGAGACATTGGAAGTGACGATTCTTTCGACAATCTTGTTTCAGGAAAAGCTCTCCTCGACCAAGAGCTCTGAGTCAGGGTCGACTCGTTGATGAGGCAATTGAAGCGGTCGCCTCGTGCCTCTAAAAAAAGGCGCCAAATACGGCTCAAACTATTTAAGATTAGTCTTTCAATATTGTATATAGTGTCAAATGATACTCATTTTCACTTGATGTTAGTATGATGTTTTAAATTGTCAGATCTCTTCGACTTTATTATTCTCCTATTTTGTTGTTTTAAATGGAGTTGTTTCAAATGGAGTATAAAGAAAAGAAAGAAGTATGTTGCAAAAAATAATTTTATTGAAGAAAAGGGTGTTACCGACATTATTACAATAGCATATATATCTTTAAAACATTATTAAATCAAACATGTATACTGTATTAATAAACTAGTTCCGCGTTTGATAAAGTTACGTAATGACACATAAGAATGCATACAGAGATTATAAAATTTTCATATATATTTTATTGCATTGAAAATAGTTATAAATTTTTCGGCATACCAACTTGTATACGCATACAATTTTTTGGTATGTAATAATAAACTAAAACCTTTAGATCACATAACTGCTTCTTAATTTAAATAAAAATTTAGGAAAGACTTGCCATTCCTCTGCCTTATTACTAAAGCAAATCAAAAGATTTCTTACATCCAAAGGAAAAAAACAAAATCTTTGACGAACAAGGTCAGCATTTCTCAAATTTTGACTTTTGCTCCTAAAATCTTGAGCTGAGAAATTATTAAAACGTTCTTAAATAAGAAGAAAGCAATACACCAACAACGTACAAGAGAAAGAATGAATTAATAAGACGACAAATATTTAATTAGGAAACGTGAAAAGGAAACATATGATGCTGCTCTCTATGCATGTTATTTGCTATATTATAAAATTAAAAGACTTGTTTAAATACATAAAAATATGAATTAATTTTCTGTACACTAAAATAACTATATTCTGTGGGCCCGGCGGCTAACACACCTAAGGCTGCTGTATACAAATCTCCTCAACTTATTTATTATATATAAGTTCTATTTTTCCTTTTTTTCTTTTTTTTTCTTTTTTAGGGTAATAGTAATAGTGTGCTACTTTAAAAATTAGTACAAGTAGTCAAATTGTTGGATTCATTTCGTCGAAATTTAGGAATTTCTCATCTGCATAAATGTTTTATTATACTGATCTTAATTAGTTTATAATTTCGCATGACCTATTTATGATGTTTTGTTAAGGTAATTATCATTTAAAGAAATAAAATAAATGATTCTTAACTTAATATAGGCATCTGGATGTAGTAAAGTTGTCAAAGGCTTCATTTGCGTTTTCAGATCTAATTAGGCATGCGATTAATTAATACTAATATTGATTAGGTAGAGAAATAGTATATTAATATATATATATAAAAGGAGAGCCCGTGATTCGACCAAGTGTGCAATAATTTTGAAAATTCCAGATGTGCCACTCATCCTTTCCCACGAAACTCACTCACTATATCCTATAATGCAATTATTATTTATATTGGCTTCTATTTTAATTAATTAATTAATTGGTGTGCATGTCGGTTATAAGAAACTACGTCACAATTATATATTCTTTTAATACATTCATTTAAATATAAATTTGTCATGCTTATTGGGAGAGAGAGTTTATATTTGTAATAGGATGTTTTTTCAACGTAATAAGTTATTATATTTTATATTGAATAAATATTAAATTATATTATAAATAAATTTTAGTTGAAGAGTAAAAATTAGTGAATTTTTATTATCCTATCTACATAACACGTTACATATTCACGAACAAATCATAAACTCTTTTTGTCGATAAAGATTTATATAAATAATTATAATTTTATGTATGAATAATTTATTAACTTAATGAAATGTTCTAGAAAAGAAATTGTTTCAAAGTTAATGGGAGAGATGTCGTAATTTGTTTGTGTATTGATACATGACACTTTTTTCATGTTCTTGAAGTCGTGTATCCGTACATGTGTTAGAAGTATAATATGCTCGTATGGTCTAAGACACAAATACAATATAAAAAAGAGTAGTTGAGCATGTAAATTAGCACAAGTATCAAATTAATTAATAGGATATTCTTTGGAATCAAAAGCTCAATAATGTAAAGTGTCATTACATATTTATCATTCCAACACACTCTACTAGCTCTTCTGGCAAATTTATATAAATATAAACTCATTTGTACGTATCCTTTTCCGACAACGACTTTAACCTTACTTTCTCTTCTAACTACCCAAACCCAATAAAGCAATTTCAAATCCAAAACATTTATCATTTATGTAATGGAATCGTCCCCAATTCTTGACCAAACTATTCTTTAATAAAACCAAAACAAACACACCCATAACAACCATATCATTTCTTTATGACAATTGACAACAACACTTCATATTCAATTTCATAGTACGTGGCCACCCCCCAAAAAATAAAAAAAACAAAAAAAAAACTTCTATAAACACCCAATCCAAACCTCACACAAATTCATCACTTGATTAATCAAGAAAACAAGATGGGCTTCTCTTTCTCCAAAGCCACCATTCTCTCCCTCTTCCTCTTCTTCCTCCAATCCCATGCAATCATCTTCACCATCCAAAACAAGTGCTCCTACACCCTCTGGCCCGCCGCCATCCCCGGCGGCGGCCGCCGTCTCGACCCGGGCCAGACGTGGAGCCTCGGCCTCCCCAACGGCCCTCACCTGACCAAGATATGGGCCCGCACCAACTGCACCTTCAACAGCGCCGGCGCCGGTAAGTGCCTCACCGGCGACTGCGCCGGCCGCCTCGACTGCAACGTGCACGGGGCCCCACCGCACACGGTGGCGGAGTACGGCCTCAACTCCTTCAACCACAAGGACTACTACGACGTGTCCGTCCTCGAGGGCTTCAACGTCCCCATGGAGTTCCGGCCGAACAACAACGGCTGCACCAAGCCGATCCGGTGCGCCGCCTCCGACATCGTCGCGAACTGCCCCGCCGCCCTCCGCGTCCCCGGCGGGTGCCAGAACCCCTGCACGGTGTTCAAGTCGTCGCAGTACTGCTGCCACGACGGCGCGTGCCGCCCCACGGACTTGTCGCGGTTCTTCAAGATCCGGTGCCGCGACGCCTTCACGTACCCCGAGGACGACCCCACCAGCACCTTCGAGTGCCCGCCCGGCACCAGTTATAATGTCGTCTTCTGCCCTTGATTTTTCTTTTTCTTTTGCTGAATTTGATTGCTTTTACTATGCTTTTTTGTTGGAGGGATGCTACTGTAATAAGTGTTTCATTCGCATAATATGTTGATCAATAATACAGAAATTGGCTGTAATTTTATAACACTACACTATCTTCTGTGAATTAAGTTGTGTACATGATGACTATATGATGATTGATGAATGGCCTATTAATTTAAAATAATTAATGATGAACAACTACTCTGTTTTTTGAATGATGGAATGTGATGGGTTTCACTGTCTAAATATTAGATAGAAGAAAAATTGAGACAAGAAGTAGGACAAGTGTAGAATTAATTAACTCTAAAGAGGTCGGCTAGAAATACAATATTCCTTCATGCATGTCTCACCTTTTCCTCCCTATTTTCCCTAATTTAAAATGCTCATATTATAATACAGTCAAAAAGTAAATAAAGATAAGGTTAGGCTGGTGTCCTCAACTCTATAAATTAGGATACCCAGGCTCACATCCTTATTATGGTCCCACTCCATTCTATATACTCTGTTCTTCCATAAAAAATACTATATTTTTATATTATTTATTTTGTATAGTCTATTAAAAGTATACTTTTTTTAGATATCAAAAACATTTATTATTTTAAATCCATATATTATATACTCCCTCAGTCTCTTAAAAACATGCACTATTTGATCCAGTGCGGATTTTAATAAAATATAGTTCACTTGAGTAGCAAACGTATTATTAATTGTTAAAATATAATTAATATGAATGATAGTGGAGATTGGGATAAAGGTGTCACTACAAAAAAAACCCATTCTGGCGACGGAAAAATCCGTCGTTAGCCCTCGAAATCCGTCGTCCCGGGGGCTTAGCGACGGACTGGCGACGGATTTTTTCCGTCTGCATTTTGATCGTCGTTAGGCCCCCGGACGACGGAAAACACAGTCCGTCGTTAGCTAACGACGGACTGACGACGGAATTTATCCGTCTTTAGCCACGACGGACTGAAATCCGTCGTCAGAAACTGCCGGACGGCGCCGGAAAGCTAACGACGGATTAAATCCGTCGTTAGTGGCGACGGACTGCAGTCCGTCGCCCACTACCGTTGACCGTTGACCTAGCGACGGACTGCAGTCCGTCGCCAGGTAAGATTTTTTTTTTTTATTTTAATAATTAATTTTCTTTTTTTTATTATTCATTACCTAAAACGTGTCATAACACACAATACAAACATAATCCAACATTGAACAATAATTTAAAATTGAACCAATCAAATGAAATTCAAAATGCACGCGGATTTCATATAATGAACAAAATAAATATTTGTATCAGTAACATCCCACGACAAACCAAAAAATAAAATAATAGTAAATGTATCAGTAGCATCTACGAATCGTAGTCATCATCAGGAGGAAACTGGGGAGGGGGATCAGACGGGGGAGGCTGATAAGAGGGAAAGAAGGGTGCACCTCCCTGCTGAGACTGCATCCAGCGCATCATCTCGGCATGCTGAGCCTGCATGACCGCCATCTGCTCAGCCAATCTCTGCTGCTGAGCAAGGTACTCACGGCGCTCGCGATCCTGCTCCTCGACTCGGCGCCGCAGCTCCTCGACCTCGTCTCTGGATGGGCGTGATGCGGACGAGGATCCCCCGAATCTGGAAGCTCTCAAGGCCTTCGCCGCGCCTCCCGTGCCGAACAGCCTCTTCTTCTTGTCCGGGCCGCCAAGAACCTCCAGATACAGCTCGTTGATGTCGACTGCATCGTGGTCCCCCTCGGGTAGCTGGGCCCGCTCCTCGTCAGCACGGCGAAACACCTCAGTCTGCATGCATGTAAACGAGAAATGAACATTTGTTAGTATATATACATATTATAAATATTGAAAATCTAATACATATATATATATTAGATTTAAATTAAAACTTACCGCTATCGCCTCAGATTTCGGATCGGTGTATGTCCCGTCCGCGTATCGATGCTCGTCCAGGAAGGAGTCGAACATGCACGAAATCGGAGCTACTCCCCGCTCACGACCCTATGCATCAGATCACAATGGAATCGTGTCATTGAAACATGTGTATATGAATTAAAATTGTACCACATACTTACCATTATTATTTAAAATATATTATTACGTACCTTCTCCTCAGCTCGTTGCATGACCGACTTGGCCCCTCCCCTATGCTTGATAGGACCAGTACCCGGTCCCTGAGGCTCAGACAACCGGTTGCGCCTCGCTGACTGGGATTTGGCCACAACATTATCCCGGGACCAGTACGCGAGCCAACCCATCCACACATCATCAGTCCACCATCCAGGCTTCCCACCTCTGGGTGGCGGATCATTCCTCCTCCTCTTGATCCCGCAGATATAATCCTTATATCTCTCCCGGATCTTATTATACCATAACTCCCGAATCTTGGCATCGAGTGCCGGTTCCCAAGTAAATTTTTTCTAGCATTGAAAATGTATGTTAGAAATTGTAGTTATAAGTTATAATTAAGAATGAGTTTGAAAGTTTTAGTAAATTTTCGAACCTTAAACTCCTCCCAATATCGCTGTCTCACGTCCTCAGGCGTGAGCTTCCAACTGTAGCCAGTCGGGTTGGGAACTATCTTAAATAGTTCCCAAATGTAATCTGCCGGGTCGGCATGCGGGTAAAATCCCCTGCATAATTAATTTAAGAATGATTTATGTTAGATTTTGGAATAACTAATTAAATAATTGTCAAAATTGAAGATGTGGTTGCATTTACGTACCCCAACTCACTCACAGAAAGAACGTCTCCTGTGGGTCTACGCTCCAACTGACCATCACCGTCAGAGCCAGAAGACGGACCGCCTATGTGTATGCCACCAATATGGTGGCTGAGACCGCCGGTCCCGGACTCATATCCAGAGGATGAGCCCGGGGAACTACCCCGTCCATGGGATAGCTGTGATCGGCGTGTACCCCTACCACGAGGGGTCCCCACATCCTCTCGCCGAGAGTAAGACATCTATTATGTTGAAAATAAATAGATAAATAAGATTCATGATAGACATATCACGTATACGTAGAATGTTTATATTGAACTTATAACATGTTGCATTTATAATTAATAACTTGAAATTCGAATGTGTTAAGTTTTCTACACAAAGTGTTAAGGAGAATCCTCTTCATCGTTATCATTTTCATCTTCCTCATCCTCATCTTCATAGTCATCCTCCTCATCTTCATCTTCTTCTTCGTCATCTGATGCTTCATCCTCTTGGTATTCATCATCCTCGTCATCTTCTTCTTCTGTTTCGAGGACATTATCAGAGTCCACGTGGTCATCATCATCTTCAATTTCTACATGTTCACCGTCTCGGGCAACTGATGTAATATCATCTACATCAACAGTAGTTACCACATGAGCGTCATCATCCTCCTGAAACGGTGACTCCAACGTAGACACATCCGCTCGAGACTCGTCGATAGTGGCCCGTGCCTTTATAGAACAAGCTTCCCACCATTCCCTACACTGTTGGTTCATACTAGGATATGAACAATAATACACCTGTGTAGCTTGAATGGCTAATACAAATGGTTCATATTTTCTAAGTCTGCGCGTATGATTTACAGACACTAAATTGAACTGTGTATCAACCCTTGTACCGGCCGGAGAGGTGTCGAACCAGTCACACTTGAAGAGAACGACCTTCTTATTGTGTAATCCTGGGTATGTGAGCTCGCACACTTCGACTAATTGTCCATAAAAATCCGTCTGACTCGAGTCCCCATAGTTACCCGCTTTTATGCACACCCCACTACTCATAGTTGCTCTGTGAGTTCCATGTGATATCGTGTGAAATTTGTAACCATTCACCAAATAACCATGATATGATGTAATCATTGGTGAAGGTCCACGTGCAATGTCCCACATAACAGGATCAGTTACACAATTTTGTACCTACAGCACACAGAAGTTTATACTTATCAAGTTGTGGAGTTGTATGTCCCTTATATAGTAATTAAGTAAATAATTTCAAGTATGTTAGTGAACATTTGACTCACATAGGAGCAAAACCATTCAGGGAATTCTGTAGACATTTTCTTGTCAATGTCCATGTCAGTTATCCATGGATTTGAGTGTCTGAGATGTGATTCGTATTCCCTTCATAGAAAAGGAGATATTAGTTGCTTTGAACCACACATTGCATTAAATAGTCGTATAATTTGATTTGTAAAAGATTACTTGATATATGGATCGATCTCCACGCAATTATGGAGTACATATAGATGCGCAGCTCTATATTCCCTTGGATCCAACGATCTTTTCGTTGTTTTTCCAAAACCAGTTCCGGCAAGTTTGAATACAGAAGGCAAGTCTGATTGATCTTCTACCCCACTAGTAGAACATCCTCCAACGTAGTTGCGAGGCACCTCTCTATGTTTCGTACTGACATGATCCTCAAAATAATAGGAACAGAAAGCAGTGGCTTCCTCCACTAAGTATGCATTACATATCGATCCCTCAACGCTTGATTTGTTCTTGACATTATTTTTCAGCTTTCTTAAATATCTGTATTGAAATAATTCATTTAGAAAGCATGAAACCTTAGTTAAAATTCATGAAACATTAAACACAATTGATTCAGTTTGATAAAGTACCTCTCAAATGGGTACATCCATCGATATTGGACTGGTCCTCCATCTCTTGCCTCGTCGGCTAGATGGATAGGCAAATGCTCCATTGAGTCGAAGAAGCTTGGTGGAAATATTCGTTCAAGCTTACACAAAATCAGTGGGATGTTATTGTTAAGTGTCTCCATGTCGTCACTCTTTATGTTTCGTGATGTCAAATCACGAAAGAACAGACACAACTCAGTTATGGACTTCCAAACAGCTTGTGGGAGTAGTTCTCGAAATGCAACGGGTAGTATGCGCTGCATGAAAACGTGACAGTCGTGGCTCTTCATCCCAAACATCTTAAGTTTACTCATGTCTACACATCTACCCATATTTGAGACGTAACCGTCAGGAAACTTAAGGGTTTTCACCCACTCACACAAGACTTTTCTCTCCTTTTTGTCAAGTGTATAGCATGCCTTAGGATATTTATTAGTGTACTGGTCACGCATCAACTGGGGTCTGTGACAATAGAGGTTGAGTTCCTCCCTCGACTTTGCCGTGTCTTTTGTCTTGCCTTGGACATTCATAGCAGTATTGAAAATGTTGTCAAACACGTTCTTTTCAATATGCATAACATCTAAATTATGTCGAATGAGCAGAGAACTCCAATACGGAAGGTCCCAAAAGATGCTCTTTTTCCGCCATCCAGTGGTAAATTGTCTTAAGATGCGCTTGTTATTATCATCATAATCTTCGGTGACCTTTACTAGTCCCAAATCTTCAATCTGATAAAGTATCTCTTCCCCTGATCTCCTCTCCGGAGGATCATCTGCAACAATCTTATTCTTTCTAAAGGCCCTCCTATTCCTCCTGAACTGGTGATCGTAAGGTAGGAACTTGCGATGTGTATCAAACCATGACTGCTTCCGGCTATGTGTTAAGGAGAATGCTTCTGTTTGTTCCATGCATCGAGGACAAGCTAATCTTCCGGCTGTACTCCAACCAGACAACATCGAGTACGCCGGAAAATCACTAATGGTCCACATCAATGCTGCGTGCATTTGGAAGTTTTGTCTTCTTGAAACGTCATAAGTATGGGCACCGACTGTCCATAATTGATTGAGTTCAGATATAAGTGGCTGTAGGTAAACATCAATCTTATCTTTTGGATTTCGGGGACCAGGAACAAGCACTGTGAGAAACATGTGCTGTTCTTTCATGCACAACCACGGAGGTAAGTTGTAAGGAGTAAGGATAACAGGCCAGGATGAGTACTGTTGTCCCGATTGCCCGAATGGTTGAAAATCATCTGCTGACAGTCCTAATCGTATATTCCGTGGCTCCGTTGCAAAACCCGGGTAAGTCGCATTAAAGTGCTTCCACGCCGGCGAATCTGCAGGATGGCGCATAACACCATCATCAGCTGAGGTTGAATGCCAGATCATGTCGCCGGCCGTAGCTTTAGATGCATACAACCTTTGTAAACGAGGTGTTAAAGGGAAGTAGTACATCTTCTTAAAGGACACTTGTTTACGTCCCCGACTCCTATCTTTGTATCGGCTTTCATTGCAAAATTTGCAATTCACAAGATGAGAATCCCCCTCCCAATAGATCATGCAATGATTCCTACACGAATCTATCTTTTCTACAGGTAAACCCATTGCCCGTAGCAATTTCTGTGTGCTGTAGTAATTCATGGGCACTTTGTGGTGGTCTGGGAATGCCTCATTCAATAACACACACAACTCGTTGAAATATTTTTGTGGCATCCCAGAACGGGCCTTCAAAGTCATCAGACGAGCCACAAAAGACAACTGAGTGTGGTTCTTACACCCAGGGTATAACTCTTGATCGGCAGCGTCCAACAACTCGTACAACAACTTTGCTGTAGCGTTTGGATCTTCCTCTGTGTCATCTGGGTTGTTGAAAGAGGGACCCCCGAGATCATGAACCATCGCGTGGTATGTCCCGTACTCTTCCTCGGGTTCTACATCTACGTCGACACGTGTTTCTTGAGCATATGAAGGTATTTCATTTTCACCATGAAACCTCCAGACCTCGTAACCCCGTGTGAAACCCTTTTTAGCCAGATGAAGCTGTACAACATCTGTACTTCTAAAGTATATATTCTTACACTTCACACACGGACACTTGATTTTTTCTCCATCCATTAACTGAGGCTGACTACTTGCAAATCTTAAGAACTCTTCAAGCCCAGCAAGGAAGTGCGGATTAAATCCCCCGTTCGGAAGTAAACGCAGATACATCCAATCTCGACTCATTTTTATAACCCTGATTAATATTAATAAGTATTTACATAGTAAAATGAAGTTGAATTAGTTACGGAGAGGTCATGAATATATTAGTGGTCGATTAAATCAGACATTAATTTGAATGAAGATTGCACATGTGTAAACATAGACTCACTTAGGAAAGTGTTATGATTCAGTTGAATTATTTGAAGTTAAATAGAGGAAGAGCATTATAAGTTGATTTGGAGTAGAATAGTGGACGACAATAGAGGATTAGAATTTTGAAAATTATGGTCCCAGGTTGAGAATTATGGTTTGTCGGCGAATATTATAAGTTCATTTGCACTTGATTGCATTTGGTTATTTTCGGTCATTTAATTTGGTTATTTTTGGAGATTTGCAGTTGATTGCGTCCAAATTAATATATATCCCATATCACTAAATCTAATCAAAACAGCCAGCTGACACGATCATGAAAATATCCCAACATACATTTCATAATCAAAACATTCGTACATAATAATTAAAAGATCACAACACATGCATCTCATCAAATCACCACAACATAATATTACACATATTGGGAGAAGATCCTTAAGACATAATCAAAATCTATCCCAAAGGGAGAAGATCCTTAAGAAATTAATTATGTCTATCCCAATGTCATAATATATATATATATATATATATATATAAATACAACATTAATCTAAATTAAGATAATTAATAATCTTAAACAAACTTGACCTAAACAGTTTATTACGTCTAACCAAATATATTTAATTACCTAATTATTTACATATAATTAACCTAAGTAATTAAATAAGTACATTATTATAATTTTATTACCTTTCACCGAAGTAGAGAGCGCCGGAGCGGCAAAAGGCGGCTCGGAAAGGCTGAGAGAGGAGTCGGGAGGCGACAGGCGTAATTGACGAAACCCTAATTAAACAATTTAAACATATAATTAAACTAACGCTCAATTAACAAATTAACTAATACTAATTAAATAATTAAGTAAACATATTAAGTTAATCTAATTAACTAATTAAATTAAACAATTACCTTTCACGAAGGAGGCGACGCCGAAGGGAACCGTCTGGAAGGCAGCAAAAGGCGAAAGGCGGGTCCTAAACAAATTTAATTAAAGTAATTACATTCTAATTAACATATACTAATTAACAATTAAATTAAACTAATTAACAATCTAAACTAATTAGATAATTAAACTAACTATCTTATATATACTAATTAACAATCTAAACTAATTAAACTAATTAAACTATGTTTTATATACTAACTATCTTATATATACTAATTAACTATCTTATATATACTAATTAGCAATCTAAACTATCTTATATATACTAATTAAATAATTAAACTAACTATCTTATATATACTAGTTGGGAACGTCTATCTTATATATATATATACACTAATTAACAATCTAAACTAATTAAGTAATTAAACTAACTAAATTAATAACTTATTAAACAATTAAATTAATTAATTAAAGCTATATTAATTAACTTTCTCAACTAATTAAATAATTAACTATAAAATTAACTTATTTAAACAATTATAACACTAAATAATTATTCAAACTTATAACGCTAATTAATTCAAGAAAGCCAATTAAACATAATCAATTATTCAAACTTATAACCTTACTTAATTCAACCATAATTAATTACACATAATTATCAAATTAACTATAAATGACATTAACTAATTAACAATTAAATTAAAGCAAATAAAGTAATTAAACCTAGATAGCTATATAATATATTAATTAACAATATAAACTATAATTACATAATTAACAATTAAAATACCTAAATAAACCATAACCTAATTAATTAATCTAATTAAACACTAAACCAAAGCTAATTAATTAATCTAATTAAACCTTAAACCATAACCTAAATAATTAATCTAATTAACTAATTAAACAATTAAACTAATTAAACAATTAACACAATAAAAACAATAACCTATATAGTATTACTTAACAATATAAACAAATTAAACAATAAATTAACCTATTTCAACAATTTAACTAATTAAGTAAATTCATATAATTAAAAATCAATTAATACTAATTTAAATAACTAAACTAATTAAATTAAAAAATACTTAAAATTTTAATTAAACTAATTAAATAATGAAACTATTTAATTACACTTACTATTTAATTACACCTATATATACTAATTAACACATAATTAAACACTCATACTTATAAAATTATCAAACAATTAACAATTCACACTAATTAAACAATTAACTAAATTTCACAATAATTTAACAATTAACCACAATTAACACTAATTTAAACATTATCAAATAATTAATCAAAATTAGCAAATAATTAACAAAATACAAAAAAAAATTAAACGTGACATACCTGGGGAGGGCGGCAGGAGCAGGGCGGGGGGAGGGCGGCGGCGGCCGGAGCAGGGCGGGGGGAGGGCGGCGGCGGCCGGAGCAGGGCGGGAGAGGGGGGCAGCGGTCAAAGCTTCAAAAAAACGGGCCAAATTTCAAAAAAATGATAGAAATAGAAAGAGGGGAAGGAAGATGGAAGGATTCGACTTACATTACGCAATTACAATGGTTGGAAGGTCAGATCGCCGGAGAATGCGCCGGTGGGGGGAAAATTAGTGTTGCAGCGTCTGATTTTCGCGAAAGGAGGGGGAGACTGATTTAAAGGGCTGGACGACGGACTGGACGACGGACCAGTCCGTCGCCAGCAATAAAAATAAAAAAAAAAATTTAAAAATACTAACGACGGACTGGTCCGTCGTTAGGTTTGGCGCCATCAAACGCGCCAAAAATTGGTCGCCAGTCCGTCGCCAGCAGACGACGGAAATCCAATCCGTCGTCCAGTCCGTCGCCATTTTAACATTTTTTTGTAGTGTGTGATTAAATACTCCCTCCGTTCCAAATCAAATGTCCATTATACCATATTGGAATGTCCCAATTTAGTTCTCCAATTTCCTAGTTGGTCTCACTTATGAATAAAATAATAATAAAGAGAAAGTGGGTAGATAGGTGATAATTGATCCTTTATTGGTATGCAGTTCGAAAAGAAACTAGACAACTAGGTGGGACGAAGAGAGTATTAAAATATAATTAATTTGAATGGTAGTGGAGATTGAGATCCGCAAAAAAGTGTAATAAATATCAAAAAATAGAAAATGCATAATTGTGAGGAACAAGCAAGAATGATAAAACGTGCATATTTTTAAGGAACTGATGAAATATAATTTATGGTAACCGTTCGGGTGCTTATATATAATTTTGGACTTATTTTGAACTCAACCTGGTTATAAATAACTTAAATCCGCATACAATCCTCATAACTAAGGTTGGATATCTACACGTGCTCGAACAGTCAGAGCCAGTAAATTTATTTGCAATCCTACTATTTTATTCTCTAGTTGAAAAATTAATTACTATAATGCTTTCAAAACACTATACAATGATGCAAAAATTAATATAATAAGTGGGAACGAGAGCTATTAATATTATGGTGTTAAGAAAGTTGTTTTTTTTATTATAAAATAAGATTATGTGAATATAATTTCATTATTATTAAATTAAAGGCTACGTAAAAGATTTTAAGATTATATTTAAAATTAATCATTTATTTATTTATTGTTGTGGTTGACTGTGTGACTGTGTCCTTAATTTGGAAAACTAAAGTATTTATTGGGAAAATGTATTGGGCCCAGTTTGAATGGCTTGGTGATGGGCCAGTATCCTTTTGGACTTATAAAAAAATTATTAATGAAGACTGAATTTCCGTATATCAACTAATTTTTTTTTTTATTAAAACTCAAATTGATGGTATATATTTTTTTATAAATACTTGTAAAAAGATGAATAATTTTACGATTTTATAATTATGAAAAAATTAATAGATAATTGGCTAAAATTTAGAAAATAAACTTGCAATATTTGTGTAATTATTTGCATTTAGGCCTTCCATTTAATTAATGAAATTAGCATGATTTGGAGGATAATATATTGCAGTATTTAAGTATCGTGCAGAATTGTGTCAAACATTTATTTATAATTAATTTCGCAATATTTTCATCTCTTTGAGAATCTCAACTCTAAATATCTAACTTTATATTCTGCTCTATAAATTGAAATATCGAAAAAAAAATCATCAAAATCATTCTATCCAACAAAATTTAAAGACATTACTACTTCTTCGAAAATGGCTTGCTTTCTCCCAACCTCTTTCTTCATCCTTTCCCTACTTTTCACTTCAGGTACATCTATTTAATTTCCGAGTAACATTTTATTCAATTTCTTTATCTTTAAATTAATTTGGATTGATTTTTTTTGCACACACCACACCAAAACACAACATTGCATTTTCCAAAACTTAAATTAAGTATTATCAATTTGCATGTCATGGCCCACATAAAATTATCATTGGAACATATATATTATATTATATATAACTCTACTTAATTAATTTCTAATTTCCAAATTTGAACCATGTGTACATGCAACCATGTAATTAACTTTTGGACCATATATATCATTAATGTTGCATTCTAAATTTCACACAAAAATGTGATTAATTCATATTTGGTATATTTAGTTGCAATTAATTATCCTATAATGCTAATTAATTAACAATGTACCTACGATGATGTCGATAGGAATCAGCAAAACGACGACGACGACGACGACAGGTACGGTAGCGGCGAGTAAAAGTAGGTGTGAAGAAGGGTTGGGTCCATGCAGCATAGAAAATTGCGACGAGAGTTGTTGTAAGAAGATATGCAACAACGATTACTCAGGACAAAATCCATATGGTTATTGCGATAAAAAGGCTGGATTTCCTACCTCTCTTTGCCTCTGCATACACGATTGTATTAAGCCTCCCACTCCCAAGTCCCAACCCTTAATTTATTAGTACTTTATTAATTTCCCTCTTCACTAATTAATATATGATCGATGTAATAATTCTACTCTCCAAACCAATTATATAGTATTAATAATATATTTATTTATTTATTCTCATATGGGTAATCAAGTCTTTTGGCTTCTTTCTGTGTATCACTTTATATTTCAGTATATTGTGTTTTCTTTGATTTATTTCTTCTATTTCAGTTTATTCGTGTCTTTTAGATTAATTTAGACTATTTAGTACATTTGTATTTTAAGTATTATTTTTTTTTTGGGTCATTGCTATCTTTGGTTGAGGATTTTGTGTGTAGAGATTCAAGACGAAACATGCATTATTAAGATGCAAAACTTATTTCGACACTAATATTTATTTAATAATTGTGCGTGTGTAGTGTAGTAGACTAGTTATTATTAAAAGTAAAGGTTTCGGATACAAACCACATTAATTGCCGATAAGCTATGAATTATTTTAAAATATTCAATTATTCAATTATTAAAACACAAGATTAAAAGTGGTGAATCTTGTGTGTTTTGTCCGTCTTCTATACCTGTTCCTGTTCTGCTTTGTAAGAAGTTTTAATAGAAATTTTGAGTACGAAATAAAAAATTATACGCGTTTTGATTCCAACGACTCGTTTGTCGATCTTTAATCATCTCTGTATATACTTAAGCCCAAAACTTTAATAGACCCATTTCACCTTCATTAATATTTGTTAGGCCTGTATAGTCATTTTTAAGAATAGCTACCACTTTAATATTAATGAGAACATCATATTCCTATATATATTGAAATTCTGATCAATGTATGGTTGCAAATTTTGTGAGTATATTTTAGTATTCAATGAAGGCTATCAATCAAAAGTATCACATGACAATATTGACTAATGACTAGAGGCTTAAGCAACGTCTCTTAATTTCTATTAAGACGACATTTAATTCCTGTTTCATATACTATATAAAATTCAATTCGATTGGAAATTGTCTCTGAATAAAAAAAAAAAACTAAACGATCATGTGCAATTTCAATATTATCCACGAGAACTCTTCAAAGTTGCACGTTATTTTCATATTTGTCATCGTCATCATGGTTTTCATTATATATATAAAAATTCAATTACTGATGACCTTTTCTAAATATAATTCATATATCTCTTTAAAAATAATCACGTTTTTAAAAAAGAAAAAAAAAAAAAAAACTTAACTCTAACCTTTTAACTTGTATTTTTTTTTAAATACAACATTTCACTTTCTTAATCATAATATTACTTTTGGTGGATTTTAGCATGACTGAGTATTTAATTAAGATGTAGTGTAATGGAGTTAGAATAAATTATCGAAGCCTACTCTTTAATTAATTGGAGATTAAAACTACAGGACAGGAGCACCTACTCCATATTAGTCAATAGGATTCGGTAGAGCTGGATCGGACCTAGTCTAATAGTCAACTAGTTGACTCTGCATCATCCCAACCAATAGTATCATGCCAGCACAGCACCAGACCGTTTCACCAAATGCAACGCGAAACACTGAATTATTCCACTTTCTATTATTCTCCATAACCACGACTCTGCCACTACACTTCCAATTTCTGAACGCAGCGAAGAAGCAAAATAGTGCATTGAAATTCAAAGGTTGAGTAAATTGCAAATCTGTTACCGAGCAAAAATTCGGAGAGAATTTGTGTTGCGGCGACGGTTTCCAGTATCTCTGTTTTTTTTTTGAAGGTTGAGTGTTCTTCACGTGATGCTGTTTTGAGAATTTTCGTGGAATTCGAGATAATTTGGGAATGGCGGTGGGTAGGAGAGAGAAGAATTCGCAGTCATCAATGCGCGGATCGCGGATTCTCGCGGCGATTGGGATCGGAATAGTCGTCGGGTGCGTGTTTGCGTTTTTGTTCCCCCATGGATTCTTCTCCACATATCAGACCACTCAAATTCACACTGTTGCTGATTCTAATGCTGAGGTATGCAGCATTTATATATAGTTTTTGAATTTGATTTTTTTTTTTGTTGCCGTTAATTTTGCTGGTGTGTGGGGTTTCAGCTAAGTTGTTACATGTGTATTATGTGAGCAGAAAATGCATGTTCGTGATTTCTAGAAATGCATTGATGTGCTAATGAGATCATTCTCTTTTCTTTCTGTTGACTACATAGTTATGTTGTGACTTTGGTTTTTCACGACTGGGAGAAGTTGACTTTCTCTGCCTTTGCTTGTTTGGTTAGATCAATTGAGTACTCTACATTTTGATTGTTTCTGCTGCTTCCTTTAATTTGTTTATATGCCAAATCTTCCGCTTTTTACTTAAATTGAACCAATTTTATGTCTGCAGAGGACTGTGAATGTTGGTATTTACTGTAATTTTGCAAGGCTGTAGTGAAAGATAGATTGAATTTTTTCTGTGAAGATTGATACATCAGTGAGGTCATGACTCATTAAGAATTTATCAGTATGCTATTCATCCTGCCGATTGTTACATAGATTTAATGTTTTTTCCCCTAAATCTCAGGATTTTAAATTAAAATTGGACCAAATATATGGTATTTAGAAGCAAAAAAGTACTGAATGTATTGCTGTAGTGAAAGATATAATTGTTTTGTGTGTTGGTTGATGCTTAATATATGAATGAGGCTATGACTTAAAAGGATTCATAAGAATATAATTTATGTTGTGGATTGGTACATAGGTTGATCCAGCATCATGCGAATCTACTGAAAAAGTGGATCTTCTGAAGTCAGATATTAGGAAGTTATCAGGTAAGAATGTTGAGTTGAAGAGACAAATTAAGGAGTTGAATGAAAAGCTGCGGTTGGCTGAGCAGGGGAACCAACACGCACGCGAGCAAGTTGTGGTGCTGAGTGAACCACACAAGGCTGGGCCCTTTGGTACTGTTAAGAGTCTAAGGACGAATCCAACCCTTGTTCCTGATGAAACTGTAAACCCAAGACTTGCAAAGATTTTGGCTAAGGTTGCTGTTAGGAAAGAGCTTATAGTTGCTCTTGCCAATTCAAATGTAAAAGAAATGCTTGAGCTTTGGTTCACTAACATCAAGAAAGTGGGAATTCGTAATTATTTAGTGGTGGCATTAGATGATGTGATTCTTGAGTTCTGCAAGGCAAATGATGTCCCTGTGTACCAGAGGGATCGGGACGAATCCATTGACACTATCGGAAAGGGTGGTGGTAATCATGCTGTATCAGGTCTGAAATTTCGAATACTGAGGGAGTTTCTGCAGCTGGGCTACAGTGTTCTTCTTTCAGATGTCGATATAGTATTCCTGCAGAACCCATTTGATCATCTGTACAGAGATTCTGATGTGGAATCTATGTCGGATGGTCACAATAATATGACTGCTTATGGGTTCAACGATGTTTACGACGAGCCTGCTATGGGTTGGGCTCGATATGCCCACACGATGAGGATATGGGTCTATAATTCTGGTTTCTTTTATATAAGGCCCACTATTCCTTGTATCGAGCTGTTAGATCGTGTGACTGCCAGACTTTCTTCAGATGCAAGTGCTTGGGATCAAGCCGTTTTCAATGAAGAGCTATTCTTCCCTTCTCATCCTGGTTATATTGGGCTCCATGCCTCCAAGAGAACTATGGATTTCTATCTCTTCATGAACAGCAAGGTCCTTTTCAAGACAGTTAGGAAAAGTGCTACTCTGAAGAAACTCAAACCCGTTATCGTTCACGTAAACTACCACCCAGATAAATATCCTAGAATGCAAGCCGTTGTCGAGTTCTACTTGAATGGCAAGCAAGACGCTTTAGACCGATTTCCTGATGGATCTGAGTGAGCAGTGGAGACTAAGATCAAGTAACACCTCTCTAGTGTTTATTTCACTTTAAACATATAGCCTGAGCTGAGTATGTCCTCATGAAGCAATGTGCTTTGAGAAATGTCATTTTGAAATATCCCATTTTCCTTCCAAACTTTGTGTTCTTTATGGTGAATCAGTTTATTTACCTTCTCCATTTTCGGCTTTGTCAGTTCCATGTAATGTAGTAGCTCTTTTTGAATATATGGATTTTATTTTATCAAAGTCTTCTGACCTTTGCTACAGATCTCATTGTTGCTTGTTTAGTGCTCATTTTCTTCAATGTTTTTCACTTCAATAATACTCGAGTTAGAATATATTATTATTAGAACAGCTTAATCATTAAGATTTAAACTCAAATCAGTGTAACTTAACAACTTTTAGGTGGCTGTTTTAGAAAACATATCATAACAAACGACTTACTCCTACAAAATATACATACCAGATTAAATATGAAGTGCGTAATGAAATTTTAGTTTTAAAATTTGTCAAATATGTAATTATGTCTAAATAATTGAGACAATCCACTCAAAGAGGGAAAATTTACTCCGCTTCTGTGGTTGATAGTGACACTGTCGGTTGTCTCTTGCTGCACCAATAGACTGCTCCTAAACCAAGCCTGAACACGTTTCCAGTTGTTGATCGCCGCGTGTCGTGATCACCAGCATAGTCGTCATCACAATAGCCAACTATCTTAAATTAAATAGATATGTATTTTGCATGAATCGACTAACCACTCCAACTGCATATGCGATGTCGGGCCTTGTCAGATCAAACTCCCAACTAATTGTCTATATATAGTCGTATCTTCAAAATCTTTGCCTTATGCTGAACGTAAATTAAATAGATATGTATTTATTTAACATGTCACATCTATTGTGATAATAACAAATTGTATATCAGGGATAAGGGAATACTAACTAAAGTAATACGCCCTCTATCACGGTTACTTTAAGATTATGTATTTAGTAGAGTTAAAAAGTAATGTAAAATGGTGATATGAATATATATTAATTAAAATTATGTGGATAAAATGATGTATTAACAAAAAAAAACGTCCCAAGTTAACTATGACATCTCATAAAAAAAAAAACGCATAGCCCTAATTGGGAGGGAGAGGGGAGTATGAATATAGAACTTCAAATTCGTAAATGGACTTGAAATCGAGTTCCCGAATAAAGCTTAAAATGTTATAATCCAAATTTAGATTTAGATTAGTTATAACTGGAAAACAATAGAATAAAATATCCTCTTGACTATTAGGTTTATTTGGATATAAATTAATAATGATTTAGGACGTGGTGACATCTGGGGATGGGCACTAATCTCACCTACCAATTAGCTATCTGTTCTCTATCGGCCAATAAGAATCTTACACGCTCGACATTCTCTCTCTATAATCAATAAGACAGATCAACCCCATCACTCTCTTCGATTATTTGTATAATCTTCTCCGATTCTTTCTAATCAAACTAAACGCCTCTCTCATCTACTTTCCGGCAGCAGCAAACATGGACCGTCGCCGCCACCCCTCGCCTCCACCTCCTGCTCAAGTGCACCACACCTCCCATACCCCGACGCCTCCGCCGCCGCAAGTTCATCACACCTCCCACACTCCGGTGCCTCCGCCGCCGCAGGTTCATCACACCTCCCACACTCCGGCCCCGGCCCCTCCACACGTTCCCAGCCACTCTCCGGCTCCGGCTCACGCGCCGACTCCGGCCTCCGCTCACGACACCCATGGCAAGAGTAACGAGCTTGAGAATAAGCCCTCTGTCAGGGTGTATTGTAAGGCTGAGACCAATTACTCTTTGACGATTCGTGATGGCAAGGTTGTTCTTGCGCCCTCCAACTCCGCTGATCCTTTTCAGGTCGCCTTCCCTCATTTCTTTTTTCCTTTCTCCTTGAAATTTAGTTATGATCGACCTTTTGCAATTTTAGTTGAAGAAAATTGATTGATTTTATGAATGACAGCACTGGATTAAAGATGAGAAGTACAGCACGAGAGTGAAGGACGAGCAGGGCTTCCCAAGTTTTGCTTTGGTTAACAAAGCCAGTGGGCAGGCAATGAAGCACTCTGTTGGTGCCACTCAACCTGTATACTCTCTCTCTCTCTCTGCCAAAGCTTCATCTTTTTTCATATTGATCTGTTTATCGGAAAGAAAGTTTTTTTATGAGTGTATATGAGCTTAGAGGTAGTGTTGAAGGTTGTTAAGTTAGAGTTAGTTTGATTGTGCAAAGTTCTTGAAAAGTTTGCAAGATGTCATTTTTAAGTCTGTCTGTCTCTAGTCTCTACTACCTCTCTCTGCAATTGTTAGTTTTGATTTATATGGATTTCGTGGATGAATCATGAAGAGTTGTTGATGGCATCTTTTATTAACCAACACACACAGGTGGAGCTGAGCAGTTACAATTCGAATAAACTGGATGAAACCATATTGTGGACGGAGAGCAAGGACCTAGGGGATGGTTACCACACAATAAGGATGGTGAGTAACATAAAGCTGAACGTGGATGCGTTCAACGGTGACAAGAACCACGGAGGAGTCCATGACGGCACTAGGATTGTTCTTTGGGAGTGGAAGAAGGATGCTAATCAACGTTGGAAGATTGTCCCATACTGTAATATCTCAACTCACTTTCTGTCTAAAATTGCATCTTATTCTTCTTTTTTATTTCACATTTAATTTGAATTGTGTTCTTGGATGGATGTGTAGGATTGATTGGTGGAGCATATATGCATCGATCGCCTCGTTGATCTCTTGAGTGTGTGTTTGAAGAAAGATGGTTGCTATAAGTGTGGAATAAAATGGTGCATTAGTCTACAACTGCACACTATTTGGTATTGAATTATATGTGAATGAGTTGGGGTTTGTACCTAAATGTTAACTCTCCATATCTACCCTTTTATATGCTAATACTCCCATCCCATGTCTGTCTTTTCTATTTTTCCCTTTTCTTATTTTTGGAGCCTATATTACTTTTAACAAAAGCTATGAAAAAGTTGCCCCCTTGTAATTACGGGATGGAATTTGTGTACCACAATCAAAATGTTATTTTAAGTAATATTTTTTTAAATAAAAATTTGTTATAATATAATGAATTAGAATTAATAATTATTTTTATAAACTAAATTAAAATTTGGTTGCGGTACATAAAGTTTGAGACACAACAGTAGAACACTAAATTTTACATGCGTTTAATTTTGAAATTTCACATTTAAATGCTAAGGAAATTGTTGAAAAAACAAAGTAAATCATTTTTTTATACACATGAGTAGTGATTACATTACACATTTTCCATCCATTATATGCTCAAATAGACAACAATCAAAGCAAAAGTAGTTCAGATAATAAACTTAATTTAGCCTTAAATTTAAGACAATTGGGCGAGATGCTCTTTTATATCTTGACACAGTGCAACTGAAGTGATGTTGCGGCAATGAAGCAAATGACAGAAGTGGATCATACTAATAAAATAACTATCAAAGCAAAATCCCCAGTTTGGTATACAGTGTTGACATTTATAAGGACTGCTAAACTATGGTTTAAACTAACCTATGATTCTATAAAGGTTCAACCCTGACTTCGTATCCGGTTAACCTAGAGGAGTAGCAGAAAACTGTTAGATAAAAATCAACCAATGACTTTCACCGGCTATGTACAGCCGAGCCAAGCCCTAACCTACGTTGCAAGAATGAAATAATGGGCATTTTTTGCATACTAGGAGGGAGGCTAAACAAATTTCGACAAGTATTAGATACCCCTGCGTCCATCATCATCTTTTAAGGTCGAGCTGCGAAGCTGCAGCAGTAAATAAGATATCTGCCTGGAGATTAATTAGAGATGACATAGACGACCAGTGATTCCTTCTATCAGCATTAGTTTTCACTTTTATGGGGTCAAAAAAATACATTCATTTATATGAATATATACACGTCGTGACTCTGATTACCTTTCACATAATAAACCTGCAGGAACACCAAAGAGATCTATTTAGATTAGCCACATTTTTAACCAAAGGCTTCTACACTGATGGTGCATCACCTATTTCTATGGCATGCATGCCTAGCAGATAAATGGGGGAAAAGAAAAGAGAGAGAAAAAGTTGGAGAAGTATTATAGCATCTCATGTAGGCGATCATTTTGGATATAAATAGTTAGTTACAGAGTTTAACATATTCTATAGTCTCCCATCTGGCAGCCTAAATTTTATTTATTAGCAAATAACTAAAATGGACGAACTAACGTTCACAGCAAGGCGATGAAAATATCAATCCTCTTTCTGATGCAAAACAGTAGGCATACTAATATTACCATTGAGGGCAGCATGATAAACGCGTTTCTCTGCTAATCCGATATCTGAAAGGGTCAGATTTCCCTGCATCATCAGCACCCGGGAAATTCGTTTCAGATAAATGTAGTAAATGGTAGACACATCAGGACAGGAACTACTGGGGATCAGTCAGTTTTTACAACTTGCAGGTTATAAGCTTCCTCTTATATAATACTCCCTCCCGTCTAGTCTACTAAAAATGTTTACACTTTGACCGGACACGAGTTTTAATGTAGTGTTTTGACTGAGTGAGAGAACGTGTGATGAGTGCAGTATTGGTGTTTGTAGGAGAGTGTGTAAAGAGCGTAGTGAAAAGTTCCCTAAAATGACAAATTTTAAGTGTAAAAAAATTTCATGGACGGACCAATATGGCAAAACGTAAAGAAGTTCCATTGAAGGAGGGGGTAGCATTTACTACTAAGCATTCACTTATTTGGTCCTGTAATAGTAGAAGCTCGATTCATCAATGTTGATATTTGATAGATACAAGACAAATATGACAGTTGACAGGCAAGAGTTTAGAAAAGCCATTTTATGTGATTCCCCACATACGCATTGATACTAATATTGACACTAAATAAGTAAATAGTTATAGCAAAAAGGAGAATTTCAGAAATAGGTACCTCAAGAGCCATGAGCCGTCTCACATTTTCTGCATAAAGCTTGGGGTCTTCTTTTTCTTCTTCTGAAGGGTGATAAACAGGTAACCTCTTCACTTCAATGTAATTTACGAACTGGCATAAAAGAAGAATCACGTGACGCGCCTGAAAAAAATGTAAAGTTTATCAGCACATTAGTAGGATCATTTGAACTATAACTGCACACAATTATGAGGAATTGCTCACTCATTAGTAACAACTACTAAAATTCAGTACAAAACCAATCTTATGATTTCCAGGATCAACAATATGATTGTAGGTTGATCATTGAAGAACATAAGAACAAACTACAAAGGATTGGTGCATGAATCCCAAATAGTTTTATAAAAGCAAGCCAAATTACTCAAGATTTTCTGGCAAAGATTATATACCAGCCAGTCTCATACAGATTAACAAAAAGATTACCAATAAAATTAACTTTCTGCCAAGGCAAATATTTACCAGAGCATATATACCGAAGATTCCCACTGAGAGAACAAAACAAACAACAACTCACCCCAGATATAGAATCCCATGCAGGACTAAATCTCTGGTAGGGATATCTTAAAATGACAGGAACTACTGGAGCCTTTGCCAAAAATGCACCAGTCTTGAATGGGAGGAGGTAGTCACCGTTTGTGGTAGTGCCTTCTGTTCAAGGACAAGCAAAAGTAGTTAGACAAACTATAGAATCTTGTAATAAGAATATTTAATATAGAAAACCATCTATAGAGGGGAATATGCAATTTTTCAAGTTAGAAAGCTCTGCAAAAGGGATATATCAGGACAAATAAAGCCAATTTTACCATCTACTTTTTTATTCATCCATATTACATGTTGACATAAAAATATGAAGAACTGTTTTGCCAGAAAACTGCTCTCTAATTTACACTACTCATTCTTTGAGGGCACAGATCACAGTGATTAAAAAAGCGAACACAGAATAGTCTGGTGTCCTGGGAAAGGATGCAAAAAGGCAGATGTTGTAAATGCCATCACAGACACAACCTGGGAAAAGCAGCATCTTTGGAGCAAAGTTATTTTGATGAGCTTCTTGAACCCTTTCAGTGATAACTCCTGAATACAAAAAAGAATAAATTCAGAAATATATAACTCAACACCAAAATACTTCATATTTAGTATAGTTGGATCTAATTGAGAAGGTAGAGAGCATTCTGAGTGTATACAAGGTTTTTGCATGTTTGCATAAATAATAGTGAATAAACTATCCTTTGCAGGAACTAGATTATGATTTATTGACTCGAATTGATTTAATTCATAAATAATAGTGAATAAATATTAGGTGGCTCATATAGGTTTCTTTTTATTTGTCAGATAAATGAAGCTTACTAAAGCTAAAATAACACTTTCATCTCAGAAATGTATTTCTTGTCCATATTCTATGCCACCCCAGAATGAATTTATGTATGGTCATATATAGCCAAAATATTCACTTTGTGCAGTGAAAGAAGATGCACCTGAAACCCCTTTGAAGTTTGACGATTTCAATTCACGCTGCACGTATACACATCCCATACACTTGCTGTAATGAGAAAATAGCCACAATTTAAGGTGTTGAGGCAAATAGTTACACCTGTGATTGAGGTCCTCTATAATGTTTTGAAATATAAAAACCAACCTTACAAGACCAACAAGAGGAAGTTTAGCCACTGATCTCTTCAGCAGCAAATAAACATAATCAACAAAATAAGAGAATAGACATGTTAGCATCACAATGGATAAAATATCCCTCTTTTCGCAAACAAAATTCAAAATTACAGTAACAGTACGGGTTAACTCACCTTGGCAACAAAGCTTGGGAAAGATGACGACATATGATATAATATATCTAAATGAGATACATGGTTGGATACAATAGCTCCATAATTTTCCAACTCTTCAGATTCATTCATATTTGCAGACTGAAAAGATTGAAAAATGTAGAGAAAAATGAATATCACGAAACTACACATGTTCTCTGAAACTTCAGGTAGCAAACAGTGATCAAGAAACACTAACTATTATGCTTACACAAACAACCTGATCTGTAAATAATTTGGTATATTAATTTATTATGATATATACAAAGTGTAATATCATATGTAAGAAGTTAGTCTTAGGGTGAAGAGTATATCATGTAGATAAACAACTATAGTGCTAAGCAATTAATTCGCTAATGGTTGCACTAAAATATTTATATTAAAATGTTGGATGGTGCTAAATGATCATCAAAATCAAAATCGACAAAAAGAAGTGTGATATATATTTTGAAAGCTATATCACGACTTGTGATCCTCTATGAATGTCTGCTATCCTACCAGAAAACTTATTCAATTACAATCAGTAACCATGCCATTGCTACTTTACTGTTGGTTGGGCACTTGGACTAAACAGACAACTAGAGAAAAGTCTACTTCCAGCCTTCAAACCAATCTTCCCTAACAATGCTGTGAAGGCATCTCTTTGTTTATTTTGTGCGAACTGATTTCCTTCTTAGATAATGCCCTATGATGTATAATACTACTGGAATGCCAAAATAATATTCAGTTGTTCCTTTTCAGCTTTTCTGGTCACAGGAGAGGAAACTAAGACATCCTAAATCCAAGCTAGTCATATATTCCATCCAATGCTACTTCAGCCATACAATTCATAAATTCATTCAGTGCACCAACACCTTTCAGTATCACTATCATGTACATCTCCAGCCACAAATTCTATGAGTTGCAGGCATAAGCAATCTTAAACTTAATCGAAGGCTAATCATTCCCCTCAGCAGAAACACTGACAATCAAACAAGTACATCAATTTGCATCTCAAAATAAATACAACAAATCCAAGTCACTAAAGAGAAGCAAAAATAAGCAAAATAAGAAACAAACAGTACCTCAGTGTTCACCTCCCCATCAACCTCACCACCGCCGCTCTTGTTACAAATCCAATAAAACCCGAAGACGAAGAGCAAAAGCCTCGACAAAAATCTACCGCTCCGCACAATCACCGCCCTCCGCCACCCGCCCATGTGTGCGTAATCCTCCTGCCCATCCTCCATATTCGGAGCTCGAAACGCCGTGCAAAATCGACAGATCAAGTAATACACCACCAAAATCGCCGTACCCGCCGCCACCCTCACCGGAACCAGAAGCATCAGTGCGAATCCGAGTAGGAACTTCTCCGCCCACGGCAGCTCCCCCCGCCCCATTGTACCGTACACGTCATGCCGAACATAGGGGGCGTATTTCTTCTCCAGCTCCTCGATGCTGCTGCTGCTGCTAAGACTGGATGCCGGGTTCTCGGAATCGGTTTTAAGTAGCGGGCGAGCATCGGATTCGGATTGCGATGCAGGCTGTGAACCAGCGCCGATCTCTTTGAGCTCGGATTCCATCTATCTTTATCGATTTCTAATCCAGAAAGAAATAATTTTTCTTTCCTGCTTGTTTCGTCTGGAACTGTGTAGGGATTTTCAGCGGGCAGCCATTGCTGTGACGTGGAGAAGGGAGAAAATCAGTTGGGATGGGATTTGGGGGAATGGAGTTGGCGCGTGGAGTTAAAACATACGGGGCGCCGCGTGTGTTGGACCTTAGAGGGAAGACACGTGCAAGACCTCATGTTATTGCAGACTCTGTCCACACTTCTTCCTTTCCCTTTTTTTCCTATTTTAGTTTTTGAATTAACTACCTTCAAATCCACAAATTTATAAAACTATTTTTCTTAACTTTTAATTTAAATAATTAATATATCGATTTATAATATTTAGTACTCTCTCTGTCTCAATAAACATGTAACAAAACTTTTGGGCACGATTATTAAAAAGAGTTATAAAGTAATGTAAGAGTGATAAAGGTTGTAGGATCTGTAAAAGGATAACTTTTATTCCTTCCGTCCCACTAAGTTTTACACAATTCCTTTATTTGGACGTCCAACTAAGTTTGACATATTCCTAAAATAGTAAAAGTTATCCCTTTAAAAATATGTGACTCTACCATCTTTATCACTCTTACACTACTTTATATACTTTTCTTAATAATCGTGCCCAAAAATTTTGTATCATACTTATTGGGGCGGAAGGAGTACTATTTTAGGAATATGTCAAACTTAATGATCCAAATAAAAGAATTGTATCAAGTTTAGTAGGACGGAGGGAATACTTTTCTTATAATTCATTAGGAGGCTTTTACAATTTTTAGACACTTTCTTTCAATTTATAAGTAATACTTTATTTATGTTTTATTATGGAAAAGTATACTAATAAGTTATTACGAGTTTTTACAATTTTCAGGCACTTTCTTTCAATTTATAAGTAATAATTTATTTATGTTTTATTATTGAAAAGTATATTAATAAGTCATTACGAGTTTTTACAATTTTCAAACACTTTCTTTCAATTTATAAGATAATAATTTACTTATGTTTTATTATTGAAAAGTATGTTAAATAGGGAGTAATTAATATTTTCCAATCTATAAGCAAATAACATCTTACATTTAGAAACGAGTGGACAAATATTTTAGTAGTTCATGCATGAAATTCCTTGTTTAAAATATGCTAGACAATTTTCAGCCTATAGTTTAAATCTAGTTACATTTTTCAAATATCGTAATAAATTCACTATGCAAAATATAGTGATTAAATAATATAACTGTTCTCCTATTTGTGACCTTGGTACAATTTAACTCAACGTATTTCCGATTAATGTGACAATATCACATATGATTGTGACACAACCATATAAATTACTATAATTTTATTTTATATTATTTTAATTAATTAATTCCAATAGTAAAATACTCTCTCCGTCCACGATTGTTTGTTACGTTTGGACCGGACACGTCTTTTAATGTATTACTTTGACTTTGAGTGGAGTGTTGTGTAAGAAGTGTAATAATTAGAGATAGGGTCCCACTTTTGTTTTGTTTGAGATAAAATAAGTGTCAAATTTGCAAATAATGAAAATTATAAGGATAAAATGGAGAAAAAATATAATCCCAAAATAGAAAGTCAAAATGTAACAAATATTGATGGACGGAGCGAAATGGCAAAATGTAACAAACATTAAGTACAAATTAATAAATTTTATAAAAAAAAATATTGAGTTGCGAAGACGTTAAATTATTTTCCTCACGATTAGGCTATGAGAAACTATTATAAACAATACCCACATATATATGGTTGTTTATTCTTATTGGGCCGGGAAAGTCTTGGGCCGGAGCCCATCGAAGTCCCCTTAACAGGCTCCATGCATTTATTGTGCTTCCCAAAGGAAGAAAAAAACATTAAAAAAAAAAGAGTATAATACTCCGTCCGTCCTATTAAAGATGATGTTCTTATTTTCGACAGGTAGATCAAGATGATTCATTTTTTATCTTACCCAGTATATTTAAGTCTAAAAATATTGTTATAAAGGGAAATAGAGCAACTTTATGAAAAAGACTAAAAATGAAAAAATGAGACATTTTGAATGCGACAGAAGGAAAGACTATTTTACAAGTCATGTCTTAATGAACTAATGTTGATTGACCTCCAAAATCGTTATTAAGTCACGCATCACAGTTTGGATTGATCCTAATCCCAAGGACTAGTTGATTCGAGCACGATCACATTTTACTCTCTGCATAATGATAGTTGCTTTTATTTTTGTGGGGATGAATTAATGGTGATTTTATCATTGGTTGACCAAAGAAAAGAAAAGAAATAGGACATGCATGAGATAATAATTCATCATCCACTTCTTTTATTGACAAAGTAGACAACCACAATAATAAATTAATAATTCATCAAGCACTACATGTGACAAAGCCCACATTTTACGCCCTAATAACAACAAAAGCAAATATTATCCTCTTTTTTTCATCAAAAATACATCTTGATGAAGTTGACACAAATTTTAAAAAAATAATAATGTGTTTTTTCAAAGAAAGAGACCTATAAATATAATGCATTTTTTGTGAAGAAAAAGATCTATAAATATAGTATATATGAAATTTTAAATATTAAGTGTTTGTAAAAACATGTCTAAAATGAGAAATAGTACATTTTTAATAGACAATCCAAATAAATAATAAATAGTACTAAAAACATCTCAGATCAGCTCCTCGAAATAACAATTGCTTTTGGTGTCCCTTTCATGTTCCACTTTTATAATTATTTTTACGGGCCATTTTTCACAAAGGGTCCAAAATAATTATATTTATTAAAAAATAGTAGTAAAAATATTATTTTATTTAATATGTGTCAAATTACTATTATACATATAGTTTTAATTCAATAGGCAATTTTAGCATATCGTGATTTAATTTACTACTTAAAGTTATTAGCTATGGCACATTAACCTAGATAGTGTCGATACTAATTTGTACAGTTAGTTTGCATTTTTTAGTTAAAATGTTATTATTTGGATAAATTTTCCATATTTATGGTGTATAGAATGTTAAACTCAATTTTAATCAAGCTTCACTATACAATAATAAATTAATTTTTTATGTTATGGTGGTGTTTGTTTTACATAATAGGATTGATTAATAAAAATAATTCAAATTAATCTAGTATTTATTTTAAAGTATAAATAATAAATTTATTTATAGCGGGACATAGAGTAGGGACATGTAATATCAACCGCTCAAAAAGAAAAATCATTGATTTTGTACAAATCCAATCTTTGAATTATTGAATTTGCTATTCATTTCATAACAAACTTATTACACACACACACTGTATTATTACAAAGGCCAGGTTGTGTGGGGCATTCGCATATATAATTCAATCTAAATATTTCATAACAAATTATGTTTCTTAAAATACTAAACAATCAAAATCAGCCGATTCTCGTCTCTGCAAATAATTAAAATAATGCAACCAAATCATGCATCGGATGTGGAAATATCAAAGTAAGAAGAACATTGAAAAAGCTCACTAATTTTGAACAAATTTCATCAAGAAATGAGGTGCATAGTCCTCAAGAATCATCAGTAAAGAAGGAATAGTACCAAAAACAATGTGGAGAACATTGAAAAACTGATCTTTGATTAAGAAGAAAGATATAATAGTTCACACATGGAGGAATAGCCCTACTAGTCTATAATAATCTTCGATCACAACTGAAAAAATGAACAAAATATCTACATGTAAAGCTGTAAATAGACCCCAAGCAACTTCAAATGGGGCCAATAATAGCTAATAAAAGCGTAAAAGGATAAAAATAAAAGGCCGGATAGATTTAACCTTCATAGAGAAAGTGATTTAGCAGCATATGGGCACTCCTTCAGCTAAGCAAGGACACTAAGAACGAACCTCAAATCATTAAGCCTCTCGACCGATACCTTAACCACGAGCGTTGCCACTTCCAAGCGTGAGCTCAAGATCATCCATTCCCACCTCGTGAATCCTCTCGCCTTCCCATGGCTTCACCGCCATATTCTCGAAGTCGAACTCCACGCCCTTGCCCTTATCCGATGCAGCATCCTTGGAAGGGACGGGTTGAGCAACGGGCTTCATGAGATTGAAGGTAGGAGAAGTAGGGACCATGTTGGCAGCATTTGTGTAGGCTTGGAAGTTCATCCACCGCCCGGAATCAACGGTGGAGGTGTCAGACTCATCACATTCCGGGATGGTAGCTGGAGTAAAGCGCTGAACACGAGTAGGGCTAGCTGGGGCAGAAGCAGCGTAGAAGGGTATATTCAAGGCCGACATAGATTCCTTTGCGAGAGTCTCCAAATTGAAAGTTTGCTTGGGGACTCTTGTCGGGGAAGAGAGTGGCGGGGTCACAGGGGCGCTGCTGGATATGCGGAGTGGCGGCAGAGACGAAGGAAACGAGTTGAGGAGAAACGCGAATGGGTGAGACGAAGCATTGGCATCGAGACGGGAGGGGCTAGGGAAAGAGGAGGATGATGGGCTCGGTTGATATGAAGGGATAGGACTAGCAAAGTAGGAAGATGGTGGGCTTGGATTTCTTGAAGAACTGGGAGTAATGTTATTTGAGGTGCCTCCTATTTCCATTGGGATTGGCTTGCATCCCTATATCGATCATTCAATCAGAAGCAATACAAACAATTTCAAATATTACCTCTAAATCACATACCAAAAATAGGCAGATCATTCTGTAAGTGTTCAGCATCATATTTAATCAAGAAACCTTCTTTAATGACACTGTACGACAAAATTCTAGGAAATTGAGAAGGAAAATAGCAAATTTCACTTAAATAGGATATACTTAGGCTACACAATCAATTCAAGAGCTAGATCCATGACTATTTTACCTCAACATTCCAAATTGGAGCAAAAAAGCAAAATTTTACCTAGACATTAATGGAAGAAATGAAAATAAATCCCTCTTCACAAATCCAAACACAACCAAACAGCATAAGAAAGACCCCAATCAACAGATCTAGAACAAAGTTACACAATTCCAATCATCAACAGCCACAAGGAACCCAGAACAAAATCAAAACCGAAACGAAAGCAATAATCTCGTACCTTGCGATAAGTAGTGCCATCGGGCTCAACAATCCAACCAGCTTCATTACAGAGAGCTTTGAGAACTTCATTGTTGTCGCAATGCTTGGGCAGATTGTAATTCCCCTGCGCCCTCAACCCAGTATAAATCTTAGCTGCAATCGCCCTCCTCCTCCTCTCCCTCCTCCTGTTGTTCTCTCTCTCCCTCCACGACGGCTTCCTCCTCCCGGAACCCCCTCCGTCTCCGCCACCTCCGGCTGCCGATGAGGACTCTGTTGATCCGCCAGCTTCCCACATCATTTTCTCTCCTCTCTCTCTCTCACTCCCTAGATCTGTGAAAGTAGCGATGGAAGAGAAGTGTCTGGTGAACTATAGGGAAGAGGGAAGAGCCGCGGTTTGGGAGATGCAATGCAGAGGGTGAGGAGGAATTGGCTTCGCCAAGTGTGGAAGAAGCACACTGTGTGTTTTTGTGTTCATATCATGACATTAATGTGCATGTTTTTTTCTTTTTCTTTTCTTTTAGTTACAGATAAAGCAATTATTGAAGGAATGCTGCTGTGCGGTTCAGCGCACTGGAACAACTGTGGGTCACACTCTCACACTAAATGATATTTTTCTTTTTTTTCCAATTCCATTTTTCTTTATTATGGGAATTTAGCAAAACAATAAATGATTTTTAGTGAACATTGGGTATATGTGTAATGTGGGATATGATTTGTGGAATATAATTTTTAGAAATGTTGATAAATCTATTATTATAAGAAAAAATATTATTTTTTATTATTTTTGTTTTGTCTTTAGGAATCCATGGTTTTTGGGGATGAAGAGGCCAGCATAATTGGGAGGTGAATGGTCGGCTGGTAGTTATTGTACTTCTTACTTTTCTTTTTTATTTTCGAATTTACTTGCAACAAATAACCGTCTACTTGAAATAAATAATATTAGGAACAACAAAAAAAAGAAGAATCTAAGAACAATCTTATTATTCAACATCGAACAAGAAAGTTATTACAAACATTGCTGGAAAAAAAATGAATTACTCCCTCTCTCGTTTCACCAAAATGGTTTACGGTTTGATCCGACATGAGTTTTAGTAATATATATTGACTTTAATATGAATACGTAGTTAGTTGAATTTGAGTCACACTTGATATATTATATTTAATTAAATTGTGTGTAGTGAGTGCAATTTGGACTCCACTTAATTTATTATTTTTAATTGAGTTGTGAGTATTAATTATGGTAAGTCCACTTTTTATAAATAATTTTTTTGAAATGTTAACCATTTTGATGGACATTCGAAGATGACAAAATTTAAATCATTTTGGTGAATGTAGATAATATTATTCTAGATGGATAATCTAAATTCACAACTTTTGCTTGATCATATATATTGAGCTTTCGTGTTTTTATTAGTTTTTCGTCTCACTATTTTTGGATTATTTTAATTAAATAAAGAGAGTTTTTTAAATTAAGATAAGTCAAATATAGTGTTGAACAAAAGTTAAAAAGTAAATACTCCCTCCGTTCCATTAAAGATGACACTTTTTTTTTCGGCACGTTTACTAAAGAGAGTGTATAAAGTAGTGTAAGAGTATTAAAGGTGGTAGGGTCTACACTTTTTTGAAGGGATAATTTTTACTCCCTTCATCCCACTAAACTTGACATATTCCAAAAATAACAAAAGTTATATTTTCAAAAAAGTGAGGACCCTACCATCTTTATACTTTTACACTACTTTATACACTCTCCTTAATAACCGTGTCGGAAAAAAAGTGTCAAGCTTAGTAGGACGGAGGGAGTACTATTTTTGGAATGTGTCATGTTTAGTAAACGTCCTAATAAAGAAAGTGTGTCAAGTTTAGTAGAACGGAATGAATAATATTTTAGAGCTACCATTATTATAGTTTTTTCAGTATAATGTACTCCCTCCATTTTTTAATAAGTGTCTTATTTTGATTTTGTTTTCTAATATGTGTTATTTTAAAATTTTAGACAAAAATATAATATTTTTTTACTTTATTCTTATTTAATACTCTTATATAATATTAAAATAAAATGTATGCATGCATGAGAAGAGTGTGAATATAATAAATTAATGAGATTATATATTTAAATGAAATAATTCATTATTATTTGTAAAAAAATGAAATAGTTACGTATTTAAAAATGGAGGGAGTACCTATTTTCTATTATTAGTATTAACTAAAGAAATGAGGTGAGTATGAAAGGGAAAAAGAGAGTAGTGGAATAGTGAATGAAAATGTAATCACATTTCTCAAAAACCAAAAGAAGTTTTTGAACAAAAGATTGAGCTTGTGTTTTGTGGCAGCAAATAGGATAGGACCACACTTGTCTCTCCTCGCTTGTAGAATTGGTCAACCCACCAATCATGTCTCTCCACGTCAGCTTGGGGTTTTCTCAATTCCTCGAGCATCAAAGATACTCACTTAATTTAAGATTTAAGAAAACATTTACTAACCTCAATACATGATAACCTTTTTGACGATACTTTCGAAAAAGTTATCACTAAAATTACATTTCTAAAGTTACACCCTCAATAAGTTGGAAATTGGTATTCCAAATTCCTTTTTAAGTTAAATTCGAGTCAAATTCGAGTCAGCAACTGAGTTCGAATTATTTTTTAAGTTAAATTTGAACTTAATTGTATTTAGTTTGAAAAATTCACGAATATGATAAGCCAAACATTGGATGTTTTGCGAGCTTTATATACGAACTAGTTCACAAACTTGTTAAATAAATATTAAAATATAAATATTAACTCATATAATTTAATTAACAAACTCGAACTTGAATATTCAATGAATTTGAACTAAGTTTGAGCTCATATTCAAATTCACTATTAAATCAGATAATACGCGAATCGAATTCGAGCTTGATTTTATTAGTTGAACCAAATTCGAACTGGACTTTTAGAAATCGGATCTATCTAAGGACGAATTTGAACCTTTAAATTTTCAAATGAGCCGAATTCGCGTCTGTTAGTATTTGTATCGATTAAACCCTATGTATGACTATTTTTTTAACAAGTATTAACATTATTTGATCATATATATACATAATTAAAGGACATGTGATTATTTTATAATCAAAATAGACTTATTATTTAAAATGTAATTTTGAAGAGAAGTGGTGTAAGTTGTTACATTGTATTGCGATAATGGATGTCTCATATCGAAAGCTTAGCATTTAATATGCTTCTTTAAATGAAGTTGTATCTATACTATAATACAAATTCGGGTGGAACTGTCCACCTCAGCCATTGAAATCCTCTCAGCCTCCCGTTTAATTTTTCCTATTTTTCTAGATTTTTGGAATTTTATCTATATATTAATCATATATAATATTATATATTCTTATTTCCATATAGGCATATGCTATTTATGTTATGTATTTATTTCTATATATATTATAGATCATATTATATACTATTCCATATTTAAATATTATTTTAATAAATATAATATATATAGTGATATATTAATTTGATATTTATATTTTGATAACTGATTTAATAATAATTTATATAGATTATATACAATCTTTTAAAATCTAACAAAATTTAATAAATTATATAAAAATGTCTAGATTTCTATATTTAGAATGATTGCAAATTTTATTTTTTCTAATAATGTCTAGATTTCTAATAAAAATGTCTAGATTTCTAGATAAAAATGTCTAGATTTTTAGATTTCTAATAAAAATGTCTATATTTCTAATAATGTCTATAAAAATGTCTAGATTTCTAATAAAAAATTATTTTTCATTAATTTTAGAATGATTGCAAATTTTATCATTAGCAAATCAACATAATTAACAGTTTTTATTATATATATTTAGTATATGAATAAGTAGTATCTATGATAACAAATAATAATAAAAAAAATGATGTCAAAAACTTTTATAAATTTTATAAAATATTAATCCCGTCGAATTTCGACGGGCAACAATCTAGTTATTAATAATATAGGTGTAATATCAATAGCGGACCAAATCAATGCGCGAGTTAGTCTTTGTCAATCAAAACTCGCGGCCCATTTCCATTGAAGTAATCCCTTCATTTTATTATTCTCAATTTATTTTAATAGAAAAAAGTACTTGATCTAAAATAATGAAACAAAACAAGTGACTATTTTAAACATATAAGAATGAATGTAAAATTATGAAAATTTCCACGAATAACTCATATTAAATGTATTGAGTAAACAAAAAAAAGAGGATTATCTTGATCTGCGTGCTAAAAAGAAAGGGGTCATTTTGACCGGGGATAGAAAGTATATAGTAATTACTAGAAAATGAATCACTTTTGTACTAAAAGTATATTTTGGTGTTAGATTCATAGATTGTGCTGCCATTTATGTAGCCCAATGCAGCCCAATTTGGCCCTGTCGGCCCGATATATAACAAATAGGTTTTGAATTATGAGAACAAACTTAATTATCCATTTTAATAAATAATGGATTGTAATTTTATATACAAATTAATTTGCATTTAAAAATTATTTTATATATAACAATAATAAATATTTAAATTTAATTTAAATAATTTTAACCATTAATTGTAAATTGATGGAAGGTTTAAATTTTTTGCTGGTTCTTACACGTATATTTTTTTCATATATCATATGAGAATGAAATAATGCGTAATAAATGAGATTGAATCTCTCAATTCATATCGAATCAATAGTTAAATATTTTTCACTATTGTAAGAATGTGGAATTTTTTCTTGAAATGAAAATTAATTTGCTAAAAATATCATAAGTATTGATTATTAAAATATTTTCTGATTTAATCATAATTTTTCGTATGTGATTATTCTAATTTGAAATAGTGATTTTAGCGTCGGTTCATTCAAAGCCCAGATTCTCTAATCGAGTGGTAACAATTTAGTAAATCTGACAAGATACAACAAAATAACAAAAGAAAATAGCACACCAAAAACAAGTAAAATCATTAATCAGTAATCACAAAACAAGAAACCATTAGAAAAGAATCGCAACGCTGCTTTCATTGCATATCATATATTAATATTCCCACCAAAAATCTCCCCCTTTTCTTTTTCTACAACAAACACCAAACAAGCAACAAACTAGTTCTGCCTATGAGCAATGTAATCGGCCAGCGCCACCAGCGGCGCCGCCTTCTCCTCCTCGAACTCCGCCAGCTGCGCCTTCGCCTCCTCGTTCAACCTCTCCGCAAACTCCATCGCCTTCTCTAACCCCAGCAGCTTCGGATACGTCGTCTTATCCACAGCCAAATCCTTGCCTGCTGTCTTCCCCAGCTCCTCCGACGACTTTGTCACGTCTAAGATGTCGTCGACGACTTGGAAGAGAAGGCCGATTTTCCGAGCGAAGGTTCTTAATTTCTCGACTTGTTCGCTGCTTCCACCTCCCAAAATGGCACCCAAGACTACTGAGGCCTCTAGTAGTGCAGCAGTTTTGTGTATGTGTATGAATTCTAGTGTGTCTAATCCTACATTTGCATCGCCGGTGCAGTTGATGTCCACCACCTGCCCCGCCACCAGCCCCTCCGTGCCGATCGCCTTCGCCAGCTCGCCCACCGCCGCTAGTATCCTCTCCGCCGCCACCCCCTCCGTGCCTGTGGCGATGAATTCGAATGCAAATGCCAGCAGAGCATCCCCTAAACACATCACAAACTCAGAATTTTAGCAATTAACTTCAAAATAAAATCGCTAAGTTTCAACATTATAAGTGGAAACAAAAGATGCAAACTTTAGTCTTTATATGATATTCCCAGATATTGAATTTGGTGAAAAGTCGAAATTTGAATGCAAACTCGAAAAAAAAAACAATTACGTACTCAAAATTGAGTCAGATCAAGATTGTGTTGAGTATGCTATGCTATGTCATCAAACCCACTTCACAACCAAACGATAGCGTTTTGCTTGCAAATTGGATTCCATTTTATAACCTCAATTTAATTTTTTTCTGAAATTCAATTTATGTTGTACAGAAGGAATTGGGGAATTAGGGATTTGGAGTGCACCTGCGAGTACAGCGACGTCTTCGCCGAAGACCTTGTGGTTGGTGGGCTTGCCGCGGCGGAGGTCGTCGTTGTCCATGCAGGGGAGGTCGTCGTGGATGAGCGACATGGTGTGGATCATCTCCACCGCGCAGGCGGCCGGAACGGCGGCGGATTGACGCCCCCCGACGACCTCGCACGCGGCGATGCAGAGCATGGGCCTCACGCGCTTCCCGCCGGCGAGTAGCGAGTACCGCATCGCTTCGTGGATCATCGCTGGATCCCTCACCGCCACCGCCTCGTCCAGGGCCTTGTTCACGTGGCTCGCCTTCTCCGCCACGTAGGCCTTGAAATTGAACGGCGCCGGCGCCGTGGAGACTCTGGATTCCTCGCCGGTGAGGACGGCGGAGATGCAGCCGCGGGAGGAGGAAACGAGCCTCCGCGATTTGAGGAAAACGGGTTCCGATCTGAGTCCGAAGCCGACCAAGGATATGGAAGGGTGTGATGGTTGCTTCAAGATTGAGAGGTTTTGCACCCAAGCATCGACTAGATTCATAGACCTCATTTGCTTAAGATTTTGTTGCTCTTACACTCTTTTTTTCTTTTGAGCTAAGAGAAGAGCTGGGTTAGAGTATCAATGGAGCTTTGATTGATCCAAGGGTGATGAGAAATGTCCACGTATATATAATAAGAAAAGAATGGAGAAAGAAAGAGAGCAGAAGTGGTGGGAAGAGATAGGGTTTTGGATGAGAGGTAGTCAAAATGCACCAAAACATAACATCATGGGAATCATGGGATGGTGTAAGAAACCACTTTTGGATTCTACTCCTAAATTGGTCCGCCTTTAATTTTAAGGAAATATACTAATGAGGCTTTTGTTTTCTTACTATGTGTATAGGTACTGCTTAATGGGATAATTATAATCATAAATATATTTTGTATGTAGTATTCAGTGAGAGTGAGAAGATTATTAAATTAATTTAAAATTAATTAATATATTATTTATTTATTAAATAATGCATAATTAATTTATTAATTTATCTTATCATTCAGACTAAACGTCAATTTATAAAATTTGTATCGGTTAACAAGTTAATTATAATGGCCAAGGTAGTTTCTTTTACAAAATTAGGTATTAGACTTGTTGATTTTATCAGTTAATCGATAGAAATCATAGAAACATACTCCCTCTTTCTCATTAAACTTGACACAATTCTCTTATTTGGACGTCCGATTAAGGTTGACGCATTCCTAAAATAGTAAAAGTTATCCCTTTAAAAAAGTGTTGATCCTACCACCTTTATCACTTTTATATTACTTTATATATTCTCCTTAATAACAATTCAACATAAGTATATATATTTAAATTCAGATAAATATTTTATAAAATATAATATTTTATTTTTAATAGATAATATAATAAATCAGTATTTGATCCCGTATCAATTGGATACCAATTATTAGAGTACCAATAATTTTCAAATTTATGTAATTGATAACTAATTTATTTATAGAAAAACTAATATTCAGTAACCGATTTTGTATACGATATCAATTCTTCTTAAGGATCGATATTCGATTCACATCCCTAATGGTAGTGATATCTAATTGGTTGAACTTAATCATAATATTTATGTGTCATTTATTATTATAGAAATAGAAAATAAGTACATATTATACAAATTTACTTATTTTTTAGTATGAGACGTATTTGTGAAACACAAATAAAGATAAGATGGAATTGTGGGGATATAATTTATACTTAGGTTTTGTGTTTTATATATAAGTGATGTAAAAGTTTCTCTTTGTTTGCTTTTAGTGCGATAAAAGAAATTAAAGCATTTAATATTGAATTTCGGATAACATATTTTATCTTGTTGAATGTATAACTTTAATACCACCTGTCATCACTCTCTTTAGGTATTAAATGTATACAAATACCATATTAAATATCTTTTTAAGAGGTGTTTAATAAGTATGATAAATTGTTAGAATTATCAATGTTTTTGGGATTATTTTAACCTCCACCATTTTATATGAGATATTTAGTAAATAAATAATCATTTATTTTAAATTTAATTACGTACTTTGAAATATCATATGTGTTTAATTATAATTAGTAAACTGTAAACATTAAACTAATCTATATTGCTTAATTTTATCTACCCGATCTTATCTCGGCTTATCCCGATTAGTAAACATAAATAAATAAAAATCACACTAAAAAATTGGTTACCATGTAGTCTTTGTCGATGTAGAACACAATTTTGACCAACATCAAATGAAAGTAATGAATCAAGCTAGATCTTTTGATAGAAGGGAGATTAAATATTTTTTCCTAATTTGGAAACATTACATTTCATAACGTATTATTAATATGCCAAAGTCATAAGTATCAAATTAAATTTTAATTGAAATTTTCTATCTGATATGTATATTCTTGAATCTTTACCAATCTTTCCTTGCCATATCTATCTTAACCAAAGCTCTAACAACTTTTTAAAGCAATTCTCATGTTTTGTTAAAGATTTCGGAATCCAAGTATACAACTCACTTTCCATACATGCTTCAACATCATGGTTCATATTGTACCCATTTTCTTAAACAATTAATCTACTTTCTTCATAAATATTTATCAAGTTTTCGAGAACCTAATTTCAAATTTACATATTATAGCCATAATAAAAATCGTGATTCCTTATTTGGTCATCTTATTAAAAGTTGTCACTTTTTTAAAATAAAAAACTTTTACTTTTAATACACAGCACTCATACTTTTTTAAAATAAAATAATTTTTTTTCTTAATTTTTATGTCGAATCTCTTGTGTCTGCATTTAACGGGATGAAGGAGTACAAATTTTAGTTAAATGTATTTAAAAATTATGAACCGACTTAGGCGTCGGCAAACTCAAGAAGGACTCATTAACCACAATGAGCTCAGTCAAGCTTGAGGTAATTACAAAATTTAGTCAAATGTATTTAAAAATTAGGCAATGCTAAATAATTATATAAAAATTATAATTAAGTAATAGCATACAAAGTTGAATATTTAATTAAAATGTTAAACCAAATCTTATTGGGAAATTAATAGACCCTAATGAGAAACTAAACCATAGTAATTAAAATGGAGTTTATGGAAAAGAATAAATAGTGTTTGTTAATTTTGTCATGTACGAAAACCATGTAACATCAAATCAATTACATGATTCTGTTATTATTCATGCACATGCAGGTGCATCACGTGCATTAGTTAATTTTGAAATCAACTAATTACGTGGTGTGACCGAAATTATTATACTAATATTAATAAGAATTGGCAGTCATCAAAATTGAACATCACAATATTAATATTAGCATGATACACATTATTCAGTCAATGGTCCTTAAGTTGAACGGTCATATATAAATAAAATAAAATAAAATAAAATAAAAAAATCTAAATTTTCCAATTTATTTCCACAAGCAATAATCCTAATTAGCATGCAAGAGGCAATTGTCATCAAAATTGAATTTGAATACTGACTATAAAACTATATGATAGTACAACATAATAATAATAATAATAATAATAATAATAATAATCATCATCATCAAGTCCATAGTCCAAATTGTAAACTCCTCCAATTCTTGACTGTAAAATATAGTGTTAATTTATGGTACTAATTTGACTAATAAGTGTATCTAGCCAAGCCGCAGCCACAAGACTAAATAATTTAATATATAGTCACTTACTCACTAATTATTCTCACACTCTTTATGTTTCATAATAAAGTACATTATTTTAATTAAAGTTTATTAAAAATAAAAAATATATATAATATGAATGTGTAACACTAAATGAAAAATAAATTAAAGGATACAAAATTGACATTGAAAAAAATATATTAATCGTCTTAATTATACAAAATAGTTAAACAAGATTGTAAAAGACAAATATTAGTCACCAACGTAAAAGTATTTAAATTCTAGCAATAATTGTATGAATGGTATGAAAAATATGAATAATATACGATTCATATGTACATACAGTGTAATAAAACTGAATATTACGTATGAATAGTACAATTCATATTCATAAATTTAAAAAAAAATATTATAATGATATTTTAGTACAATAAATTTGTAAATGACTATAATTATGTTGATGATTATTATTTGTTTTTTTGTGGAGCGTGTGACAAAAGATAATTCAAAAATATAACATAGTACATTCACTTATTAGATAAGAGTCGTTTAATTTCTACAACATAGAAAGCAGACAACATAAAAACGAGAAAGTGAATTGAAATTCCACGAAGACTTAAACCAAGGAGTTTGTTTCTACTTATCTGTAGTTGGGACTTGGAAGGAAGTAGCTTGATCCTTGTATGATCTTTCTTTCATCAGAGTTGCTGCTAGACTATGTCCCAGTACCCAAACCTGCACGGTTTCAGCTGCCAGAGATCAACAGGAAGCCTTAATACACTCTGTAAAACTCATAGTTAGAAGCACAATATTAGCAAGGATCTGACTTCCTTACCAGACTTCATTGTGACAAAGAAAACAAAGCATTAGAAAAATTAGATTGGGAACGTCGAGAAACACCAACATCACACGGCAGAAACATCAAGAAAACCATAACGCTGAGAGCATATCAAGCAATAAAAGAATATTCACACACTATACTATTGAACATCAACACAAGAGCTAACTCTTGGAAAGTGTTCTAACTTCTAACCATACCATACAGAGACAACTTTTCTTTGGTAATATGTATATGTAGTCCCATAACTGAGCTTGACATCACAGAAATGCCTTTGTGGATGATTAACCATAATACGATTTTAATGATACGGACAAAGGTTCTTCTCTTAAACATAAGATGAATCAGCTCCAAGGAAACTGTATCATTGCATACTGTGATAAAAACAAAAAACCAGGATCTCATGCTACTAGCACTTAGCAACACGAAATTAAAACATCAAACAACGTTGTTTTTCCCACTCAAACTCAACCCAAAGCCTACATTTTTTTGTCATGAACGAAGATGATCGTAAGCCAAATTAAAGAAATCATGCATTAGATTACAAACCTCACCTGCATTTTGAATTGCCAAACGCTCCCTAACTCCACCAAAACAAGCGCATGGTCCACTGAAGTAAATTCTCCGCCATTGTCCTCTCGATCACTCCTCAAATTCCTAAGAATTCCCAGAAGCTCGCAAGCACCAAACAATGTTTCTTGCGCCATTAAGCCCACTCTCACCTCCAATAACCGAAACCAAACTACAAAATCACCCTTCTTTAATTTAATTAAGTATAAACAAAGCATAAATTTTGGCTCGCTTTGCTTGAGTAATCACCTAATGCCTTTGATCGGCCAATTGCTCCCGCAAGTTGAGCGCTGGAGATTTCTTCGGATTTTCGAGCGAGACTTTGGGATTACCGGTGGAAGAAGAATTCGAATAGGGGAAGAAGCGGGATTAGGAAGCGGAGGGAGAAATCATAAGCCGGGTGTAGATGCCAGTTTAAGGAAAGACTGGTAACCGATTCCCCGGCACGGCGGCAGCCATTCCCATGCGACGCCGAGTTGCAACTCGGGAATCTGGATATCTTGACCCGGCCCAAAACCTTTTTTTTGTGCTTTCCTTTCTTTAGATAGCCCAAACTTACTTGTTTATTTTGTTTTATTTAACCAAAAATGGTAACCAGAATATATATTATGTATAAAGTAAAAACTACAATTATAAAAAAGTAACATATAAATTAGTGTGAAAATTTGGGACTGGACTGTATGATTTTTTTCGATCTTATAAGTCCGACGTGATTCGAGAATTTCCACAATTTTTGGGATTAGGACGGAATCTAAACTAGGATTTTGGAAATTTTTAGGACTCATGAGTCTAATTGAGACTCTATTTTCCGAATTAATTTATAAATTCGGAAAATTTTGGTTCCGTTAGAGAAATTTTTGTCCTGTTTGAAAATTCAGGACTATTCAAAACCGTTCAAAACATTCTTATTCGAGATCATAATTTAAATTTTCTTAGTTTAGAGACCGGGACTTGAGAACGTATACTCAGTTCCATCCCGATTCTCACTAAAAAAAAACTAGGGATTGTACCCCGTGGTTGAAATATTTATTAAATTTTATGTCCTTTTATTTAATTATTCTTACAAAAACTTAAATAAAAAAGTAAGCAAACCAATAAAATTGAATATCTGTGGAGTGAAAATAACAGGAAACATAACATTATATATTGACATAGTTGCACTCCCCTAAAAATATCGATAATTTTATAATTTTAAATAGTTCAAAATCTAAGATGTTCCAAGAATCGGAGTTACTATAATACTCTCTCGATTTTGTTATTAATGGCTTGTTTTAATTAAAATTGTAAATGTTCTTTTTTTGGTAAAACTAAATAATGGGACAGTGGTTTGGTAAGAGTAGATTGTGTCGTCAGCTGGGGAGGAGGCGATGGTGTCAGCACAGCCAATCAGCAATTAACAAAATTCTTTCAGCTTTGTTTTGAGCTAATAAAATGAATCTTCGTGGAAAGAGGTTGCTACTCAGAGCCACCGTGTGAAGTGGGCTCCACTCCATGTCACCCCGCCACTGCCACGCTGCCACGTCATTGGCTTCTCTTGCTAAGCAACCGCAGCCGCTGTAGCTGTAGTAGAGTGTTGTTAAATGTGGGATCGAATCATAGCTCATAAGTTCATAACCAACCCTACCTCCACTCAGCTTAGCAAAACCCCCCCGTTCCACACGCCCTCTCCCTATAAATACCAACTCCGCTCATCATCTTTCACTCTTGATTTGCATTTTGTAAGAGAGAAAGAGGAGAGGGGGATAGAGGGCTTTGCCTCAGTCAACTCACGCTGATAGCTCAAGGTATAATCTTTCACTTCAGAAACGCCGATGATTTTATCTTTTTCTTTCTGCTGTTTTGTATTGATACATTCATTATCCTGGTGGGTTTCTTGTCTACTGCTGTTTGATGCTTTGTTTCCTCGTCTTTGGATTGCTATTTTGATTCCTTTGCGATATCTTTTGGGTTTTGTTGGTTGCTTCTTTCTGTTTCGGCCTTTTTGTCAATCTCTTGCAATTTCGTTAGTATCATAGCCTTGTAATTTAATGTCAAGAATTTTGTTCCCCATGTGCAAGATGAGTTGAAGATTACTAGTTCCTTGTGATTACTAGTGCTTTTGCCTATGGAATGCTTCTCTATATGTATGCACTAACTTTGTACTCGCTTGTGTATGTGTTCAATCTGGTTTCATGCATTTCTGTAAGAATCTATCTGTCTGAACTTGATCACGCTTCATCTGTTTCCATTATTTTTATCTCTTTTTCATTCAGATTAAGGCATAGATTCTTGCTGCTCTCTGCTCACTTAGGTTCAGATGTGTCCTCCAGCACAGCCCGTTCCTCGTGAAATTGGTTTGTACTGGAGTGATGAGCAAATCATTTCATTACTTGCTGATTACTTACCAGGATGCAGTCTCCCAGATAACGTGCTAGAAGATTCAAGCCCTTTCCTATACCCACCCTCCAATTTACCTGGTTAGTCTTCAAAGCCCTGCTGTCAATTGTTTATCTTGTAATGCTTTAGATAAATGTTGAATTTTGAGTGATTCTTTAGTCATGCTTTGGTTTTCATAAGGGCTTTACTTACACCTTCTTGTTTAACTATTCCTTTAGAACAAGTCGAGACAATCTATACTCATGGTGTTAATTATTGTTGATGATTTCTTACATACGTCGTCCTTGCAGAAGGAATGTGGTACTTAGTCCATTCGAGTGAGATGAAAGAATCGGTTCATGGGTTCTGGAAAGCCAAAGGAGGAGAAGCTTGTAAAGTCTATTCAGACAAACTGATAACTGGTTGGAGATCCACTCTAGAATACTATCAAGGCTTAGCTCCCTATGGACAAATAACCGATTGGCTTATGCAAGAGTACATGATAACACCAACTGAATTAAACGACAAGTATAGGCCAAAGGTACTTAAAATGAACCAAGTAGCAATTTTCGTGTTCGTTTACATTCTTTTATTTACATCAACACCAACCTACCAGTAAGTTGCCGGTTTGGTTGGAGATTGTGCAGGGATCAAGATTGCTATGCAGAGTCTTCCTCTGTAGTGAAAGCATGTCTAGAAGTAACAAGAAATCCCGCAACTGCCAAATCGTCACCGAATCAAAGGACATCGATCAATTGAAGCCAACTAAGCCCAACACCAGTATGTCTTCTGACCAAGACATGCAGTGTGAATCTCAGGTAGGTAAAGGTTCACTTGTACAGCTGTACTCTTTGTGCAGTAGCTTGGTTTTGACTCTTGAGGATTTATGCTTCATATCTTCTGGTACAATGCTATGAATCATGAAAGCTACAAAATACTGGTTTTTGTTAGATCTGTTTTTTGGGCATAGTATTAGTTCATGTGTTCATGTGATATACAAAGTTGCCTCATATAGGGTAAATGTTGAATCATTTGTAGGGAAAGAGAGAAAGCGATGTCGAAAATCTTCCGGTGGTATCTGATGCAAAATCAAGCTCTCCTCCAGAGGAGTTTTCTGAACTAGAGTGCTTCTCTAGAGGTGACTTCTTGGAACTGGATGATTTAGAAGATCCGGAATCGCATTCTTCGAGCTCCCGCAATTCAAGCTGTACTAGCAAGTTATCAGAAGAATACTTTGGTTCGGCTGATTTTCTGCGTGATCTTGAGGAAGAAATAGAGACTAGTTATAAACAGGAACGACTTTCAAGTGCAGGTTACAGATTTATGCCATCGGCAAACGACGTGGTGTTGCAGCCTCCTCCTTCTGGTATGCCAGATAAATGTTACATGATAAACCAGATTGTTATAGACTACAATGAAATTGTCCTAGTTTACTTAGCCTTACTTACTACATAACAACGTGCATGCCTTTGATCATTTCTTGCATGTGTTGGATTTTGTCTTAGGCCATTTAACCTCAAGCAGCAGTTCAGGCATAGAACATACTTTGACAGATAAACGGCACAACCCGGAGTCGAAAACTGAAGGAACTTCGAATGCAGATGCGAGTCCCGGAAATGCTTCTGCTTCTGATGCTGCTGCTGCTGCAACAAGTGAAGAAAGAAAGGCTAGTCCAAGCAGAATGAACAAGTTCAGAACATATTTCTGTTTTGCTGCATTTTGAATCTCTCTCAAACTTCTCTCGTTAGGTGAGACTTTTCGGAGGATAGGGGAAAAGAATTTAGTGTAATTCATAAATCAAAATGTTCACCCATCCGCGACTGTTGTGGTTAATAACTTAATACATCTGTGAGATAAATATTTTTTTAATAATAAATTAATAATTCTCACTTTCGAATATATGGTATAGTTTAAATTATTCATACAAAAAAATAAAAATTATAATAAATCCTATACTAATGTCCTTACCTTTTCACACCTTAATTGAACATTTCTTTATGCAATTTAATTGATGTTATATAACCAGATTATGGTGGAAATAGCTTGTAAGTAGTACTACTACTTAATTGCGAAATAGATAATATACCTATAATACGTTTTTAAATATAAAACTAAAAATTATAAATTTTAATTAAAATTATTAACTAGTAAATAATTTGGATTTATAAATAGAATATCCATTTTTTGTCCTTTTAATTGAGTACTATAATTGATAAAATAAAAAACAAATTATATAAATATTTTTAATTTCTAAAATTTGATAAATATCAATTTTAGTCATTATATTTAATCTCATTGGAAAATACTAGACTATACTCTTCTAAATCATGACTTAATTTAACTATTTATTTTAACAAAATGATAGTGTTGTTGAAAAGGAATAATATTTTTATTTTCGTTTTATAAGAGCATCCACAATGATAGCACCCATTTGAGGTGCTGATTTTTGTTACATGTACACATACCCTAAAATTAAAACTATCAATAATGGTGGTCCCTAATTTTGGAGTTCTAGTACTATGTAATGAACCCATAGTACCCACTTAATTTATTTTATACACACTTCTTTTTTAAATAATTTAAGAACTTACGTCTTTAAACAAAAACATCAATTCTTAAATCAAAGATCTCGATGTTAAAATTTGAGATAGTGTTTATTTTCTCCATCTACACTAATACCTCCCGTTCCTATCGTACATGCTCTAATTTATTACAATATTCATAATAATATTCATAACAAGAAGTTGGTGCATTAAATTAAAGAAATAAACATCAAATTGAGTTTCCACAAATTTGATGATTGCACAATGCACATGGTGTGTGAACATGACTTGTTTTTTTCCAATCAAACACCGCCGAAATCATCCTACGCCTCTCATTCACTTTCACTTCATCTACGGCCCACAACTCCCCCTCATGGCGGGAAATTTACATTACCTCATTTCTTCCTCTCTCTTTTTTCCCTTTTAAGAATTAAAAAAAATACACTCTTTCTAGTTCTAGAAGTATATACGACAAAAATATAAAAATAATAGGCAAAATTAACACTATTTACCTATAGCATCTATATTTAATTTTATTACAAACAATTCGTAACCGTACATAGCTTGACGAGAACTATCAAAACTATAAACTAAAAAATACATTTTCGATTTGAGAATAGTTTATGGATGAAATAATTATATTAATAATAGAGATATTATTATATAGATACAAATACGTATAGAGGCGGGCAGGACACGTAGTGGTCTGATATTGAAAAGGACAACAGTGAGCGGTAGAAAAAGACAGCTTCAGTTGGTACAAGTGGGCCCCGGTTATTATGTGCAACAACGCTTTTGCTTCCTTATTTCCCGCCTTACTATTACCCCCAATTTACCTAATTACCCCTTTCGTACTTTCACACTTTCCTCTTTTTACTAATTTTTGGGGCATGTCAGAAAAAGGGGGACCTTTTATTTATGTCGCTAATTTATTTGTGAGATCAACATCGATCAATTTGCCTTTTCCCTTTCCTATATTAGATTCAAGTAAATCCCCATACATGCTAAATAAACATTTTTTTTGCTTCAAAATTTCAAGTTCGTAAACATGAAACATAAATACTACGTATTATTCATTAATGATTGTTTTTATCTTTTTCTTTTTTTTAGAGGGAACTTTAAAATTTTATTATTTTTAGTAATTTTTTTACTAGAAGTAAACAAAATTTAGGGGTGTTAGGCTAAGCTTATAAACTCCTTAAAGAAGCTTATAAGTTTATTAAGAGTATTTGACAAATTAAGCTCTTTGAGAGTTTTTAAATTGTAAAAATAAGTTTTTGGAGCTTATAAGCTCTTTGAGCTTATTTTTTTAACTTACAAACTCTTACAATAGCTTATAATCTCCAAAAGCTTATAAGCTCTTTAAAATAAGTGTAGGCAAACACCCTCTTAATATTGAGAAATTTCAGTTGAGTTTGTTTGAAAATTTGAGAATTGAGATTTGGTTTAATTTTAGTTAGTGAACTATTCAAAACTCGATTCGAATGGAAAATCGAGCTTTATTTAAAATTCAAATTCAACTCATTTAATGAATAAACAAATATTAAACAAAATTTTATCGAGCTAAACTATGAATAGTTCATGAAAACGTTTAATTGGGTCACCCTTATTTTGCACTACACTATTTTTCATGTTATTTTTATTTTTACCTTTTCCAAAGGAAAATAATATTTGTAATATTTATTTTTGCATTTGTGCTATGGGTGTAATTGTAAATGAGTATTTAAATAGGCTCGTTTATAATATTAGCACGTTTGAGTTAGATTCGAGTTCGACTCAAATTTTTAACATGATGTTCAAGCTCGACTAGAAATATAATTATTTTGTTTAGTCTTCGCTTTGGAAGTTTCAATTTCGAATTGACGGTTTTGAATCTGAATCGTTGGTTATTTTATAATCGCCTTAAAAAAAGTGTACTTTTACATTAATGATTTTATATAATATAGGAGATAAAATTAAATTAAGGATTAAAAAGCCTATTGTAATTAATGTTGATGAACCGGCGGCTTGCAGTTATGAATATTTACAACTGTAACTGATCCGTTCCCTACACAATTACAGTTCAGACTGAATGATCAAAAGCACTTATAGTTTAATTACGATCTGATTCCAATAATTACAACTTTTATAAACATCTTTAACTATAATATTCGCTTCAAATCAATTTGTTTACCATCCTAAGTAGTTGCAAATACATATTAAAACTTATGTCCAAATCAATAATTAGTGAACAATGGCAACAATTATATCAGCCTAATAGGGTGTGCTGCTATGGCACTACCAATCAAACGTGCTACGATAGATGCTGTTAATTCCCATTATTAATTGGGTAGCTTGGTGTGTACTGTAACAATGAATATTATTGAGATTAGTAGACAGTAAGTGGACTTAATAAATCATAATGCATGCAAAAATTGCCTGAAGTAGGTGGTCGGATTTATTAATACATTAATCTGATCAATATGATTGAAAGTAGAACAATAGGACAAAGTCCTGCTACAGTACTAAAATATGACTATTTAAATAATTATTTTTTCTTCTAATTATATATATAATTAATAATATAAAATACTTATTTTATGCATAACACAATCAAATCATTATTTAAAACAAGGTTAAGAAGTAATTTTTGAAAGGAGGTAAGAGAAGGGCGATTCAGTCATTTAACTCATTCACCACATCTTCATTAAGTCAAACGGTCAACCCTGTAGTCTAATTGGTAACACAACTCTGAATACTCCACTGCATGATTGGCGAGCCATTTTCACACGTGGCGTCATCCCATTGGCCCATTGCAGACTCTCGGGATTCACACATAATAATAATTAAAGTTAAAAAAAGAGCTGTAAGAAAACACACTTCACAGTTCACACACACTCTCTCTCTCATCTCCTTACCTGTTCCTTCATCTCCAGTCACACTGTGTTTTCTCTCTCCAGAAAACCCCCAATTCTTCCCCAATTGCCAGCACCCTCTATCCAGACCATCGACCAAGCTGCACTGACCAATGAATTATCTTCTCTTAGGGCCTCATTTCGATACCTAAGACTCTAGAATCGAGTTTCTACGCACTTCAATTATTGCAGGAGAGCTTGAAAAATGCTGGAAGCTGCAGCAGTGGTGAGCAGCAATGGCGGATTCTCCTCTCACTCATCGCACCTTCACAGCTGTGGCGACAGCTCCGAGGAGGAGCTTTCTGTGCTTCCCCGCCACACTAAGGTAGTAGTCACCGGAAACAACCGCACGAAGTCGGTTCTGGTGGGCCTTCAAGGTGTCGTCAAAAAAGCTGTTGGCCTCGGTGGATGGCATTGGCTGGTAAAGTTTTAGCTTAGATGAAATTGAAAATTCTATCTCTCTCTCTCTCTTTTCATTTCAATTTGCAGTCAATTTTTGAGTTCTTTTTTTGTTGGAGCAATGTGCAACGGGTCTTACTCGTTTGAATTAAATAACTCTGAAGAGATTATGGGACTGGAAAAAATAGTAATTTTAGGAAAGAATTTTATGCTTTTTTTGCTTTTTGAAGCTTAGAATTGAGTGGGTAGGATTCAATTTATGCTCAAGTGACATTGAAACTTGTCATGTGAATGATGTTTAGATTCTGATGATAGTGGAATTCTTTGCATGTGGGAATTTTTTTTCTTGGTAGATCTGGTTTACTGTTGTTTTCATAACGTGGGTTGTTTTCGCTATTATTTGACTTTTCTTTCACCTATAATATATTAGTATATTTTTTGGGGTTTTCTTTTGATGCTTCTTCTGTAGATAAGATCACTTTATCTGATCTGTTTTTTTTTTGTTTGCATTTTGAATCTTCAGACAATTCTGGTATTGATTTCCTTTTCCTTTGATTAAGTTGCATATAATTTAGGGAATATTGTAAATTAACTTCCGATTTCCTATTAAACGCTTCATTGTTGGTTTTGCATTTCATTTGTGTGACTTCAGTAAATATTTCTGTATCGGAAATGTAGAATTTTGATAATTTACAAATCAGGAAAACTATCTTCTTTATAATTATTTATATTTTTACATATTCTTGATATTGTTTTTATTAGGAAATCATCGAAAGGTATTTTTTTCTGCGTTGAAAATGGATGAATGTGCAGGTTCTCACAAATGGTATTGAGGTGAAGCTACAAAGGAATGCTCTAAGTGTTCTTGAAGCCCCTACTGGAAACGAAGAAGACGACTACCTCGAAATCGAACATGATCAGTGGAATAACTCTGATATCGGTAATGCTTCCACAATTTTTGATAGTGTTTATGTAATTGTTCTTAAATCAAATGAAAAAACTTTGAAGCTGGAAGTTATCTTATGATATGATGATTATGCTTAATTGGTTGATTACAATAGCCTTTGTGTGTGAAGATATGCAAAAGTATTGTGATTGTCACGCTTGCTGCCTGATGATTGAACAACTTTTGTTTTACCTTGAAAAGTCACTGCAGTCGTTACATTGGATACCTTAATCACTTTACCACCACAGTTTTTAAATAAAGAAAATGATTTTCAGCTTTCTTCCAATTCCATGAGACCTGATATTAACCTCATATTCATTGTGATCTGATTGTATCTTGCATTGCGATTCTTGTTAGCGTTTGATGATGGCCATAGGTCCCATAGGTCAAGGCACCGTATGCAGCGTTCATCAAACAAGACTCTTGGTCGATCCCTTTCCTCAGACTCCCAACTTAAGGAGGTTTCCGTTTCAACAGCAAAAGGGTCCTCGGTGAGTGAAAAGCTTATTGCTTTTCTTTTCTCCTCTCTCTCGATAAGAGCAACCTTTTCTTTTACATCACTAAATACCTTTTGCACAACCAGGTTGACCTCAGCAAGCTTGAGATGGCCGCATTATGTAGATACGCACTGCACTTTAACCTTGTAAGTGGCCAAGAAAGACATACATTATACTTAATTGTGTGTTACATTAATTCAGTAACTCTAATCTGATCCGGTTTTAGGTGGATATGATTCCTAACCTCTCTAAGGAGCAACTCATCGACGTCGTCCAGAGGCATTTTGTGTCACAGGTTTGCTAATCTTTTTCTTGAAACACACATATATGCATAAGATAAGTTGTGTAATGAAATGAGTATGATGGATATGTATGCAATGCAGCAACTGGACGAGCGACAAGTGATTGCGGGATTTGTGAAGGCTGCAAAGAGACTGAAGACAGTATGCAAATGAATGGATCGACGATGATGGAGATCTCTCATCCTGACCCTAACAAAAACCTTAATTCTGGATATGGGGAATGTATATGCTGTTTAGTAGTATATGATGTGTAGCTGACTTATGTAGAGGTGTAGATAAAGAGAAAAAGAAGACAAAACTATGTATGTAGATATGTGTGGTTCCATTCCTAAGAGGCCATATCCACATCCTCCATCGGCAAAACCCCTATTATTTTGGTTGAATGCTCAACTAACTTGCAAACTGGGGACTACTTTCCTTCTTAACTGTATAGATTAGCTCTACCTCACCCTCCATAATCAAATTACTTTCTCACCCTTTTTTCATTGTCATTCATTTATACTTTTCTCTTATGCTGAGCTAATCATCTTTTAATGCGATGATTAGAGCTGTCAAAATATTAAGCTTTGTCAGTTTGGCCTGAAAACTTAGTCAAACTAATATTTTAGTGTAAATATCGATTAGTTGATCCAAACCCATCAATCTTGAGGTTACTTTGGTAGGCTCCAAAGGTAGGGTAAGAAAGGATTTAGCTAATTTAGATATTATCTTTTCCAGGAATCAGTAATGAGGGAGTAATACGATTCATTACATCAAAGGTTTTCAGTAAACTATTGAAGCTAATGAGGGAGTATCAAATACTGATGGTGACGAAGTAGATACAGAAAATAAGGAGGACGTAGGGCCAACGACTTAAGTCGAACATCATAACGAGTATAAGGTTATATAAGCCACTTTACCAACTTTGGTGGTTTAGTAGGATTCTTGCAAAAGGTAGGCCCTGACTTTCGGTCTTCTGTAAAGGTAGCGAAGTCACTAACTAGATATGAGAAGCGCTAGGCTATAAGAAGAGATTGACCCTACACCCGACTTCCTTTACATTCGAGGAGATTATGCACTACAAATGGGAACTAATAAAGAGACTCGCAATCTTGTAGAAAGACATTACAATATCCTATGGAAAAAAGACGGGATTGAACATTATGTCATTTTTTTTATAAAAATTAAATTACATGAAATTTAAATTACAAAGTTGCGTAACGAATAACTCAAACTTAAAATCATTTATTTAAGATCAAGTGTAGTATACTTTATTAACAAGTTTAATATTAAGTCAATTGTAAGGCGAGTAGAGATGTCAAGCTCTTTGAGTTAGCTTGGCTTGAGACCATCATAAACATTCGGGCTAGCTTGGAGAAAAGTAGCCACCTGACCCCAATTCGAACCCGATTCTAGTGTTCTTATGAAGCACATTACAAATCATAGTAATATTTTTTTTGTTTTGCAGTTTATATATGTATTAAGAAGAACATAGAATGGTAGGCCATTACAAAGGGGATTGTTTATTGTCCTTTTGTCCCTTTACCAAATGGTGATGGTCAGGTCTAAGTCTTTCATATTGTATGATAGCATATGATATAATCACTCACAAATTAAGTTTATTGTCCTTTTGTACCTTTACCAAATTAATCATGTTTTTTAGTGCAAGTGGATATTTGAAGCCTTCCCACTTACTTTATTTATTATTTACTTGTCTTTTATTAAAGAACATGCATGACTTCTGGTTCGAAGGTGTAATAGTCTTTACTCTTTAGTCAAGGCGCCATTATCTGAAATAATATTAATAAAATCATTATAATCATAAAATATACTCCATGAAACCACTCCGTTGAAAAATCCTCTAACTTTACTATAACATAATTCTATTGTTAATATTCTGCAATATACCATTACCTATATAATCATAATAATCTCTTTTAATAAATGTGAATATCGTTAGTTTTTATCTTTTAATATTTTTCTTGGGGTAAAAGCTAAAATATATATTTTAATAAATAAAATATAAAAAAAATACTTCTTTAAAAAAATATATATATCCACTAATATAAGCGCACGAGAAAATTGATTATGTACTAATATATTTAGATAAATTAAATCTTTACTTAAAATTTGATTCAATTAACATTTAATATTTGGAATTTGTTTCCATACATGATAAATACGCAATCCATCATTGCTAGTATTGGTTTGAATTCTTTTTTCGGTCTGTTAAATTGTTGTTAATTTATTTTAGAAAATAACAATAAATTACTTTTAAAATTTTATTGGACATACTATTTTCCATCTTTTCCAAAAGAAAAAACAAATTGAGGATAATGAGATTGAAAGAGTATAGAATGTTACAATCACGAAAATAGAAATAATTACAAGAAGTTTGTTAAAGTGTCAACTAAGTAGTGGGCCTTTGGTCTCATGCAACGGCCCAATACCATTATCTATCTCTACCAAACTTTTGATATTTTCTTCTTATTTCATTTTATTTTTCAAGTCTAATTTAGGAAATGTCCTATTCTTATGCTTTTATTTAAAGAGTTAATTTTGCTTGAAATAAATAAAAGTTAATTAGCTTAAAATACATAGGGTTTGGAGTATTTGTTTTTATTTAAAGAGTTAATTTTGCTTGCAATATACACACCATTGCCACTTTTGATTCAATGGCAAAACTCTTGATTTAAAGAGCTAAAATATTCATCCATGCAGACAATTCCTTTTTCTGCAACAACTTTGATTTGTCTGAATTTATAATTTGTGTTACAAAATAAAAAAATTTAAAAATTATGGAAGAATAAAAAAAAATCAAATTTTTGTTATTTTTAACAAATGGACAAAAAAAAAAAATCTTTCATGCAGTTCATATAAATTACCATCAAACTTGTTAAGGAAAAAAGAAAAGTAAGAAGACATCACTATTCAACAACTACTCTAAGTGATTTTTGAGACAATACAAATTAGTTGATTGAACAAACTAATTCGGAAATTTTGTTTTCTTCTCATTTTGGTGCAGTCATCACCACATCTAATGTTTTAGTACCATAACATGTGGTACAATATATGGTCCCCCAATTTTTTTTGAATCCAGTTGACAATCCTTTATAATAATAATAATAATAGTTCCAATAAATTAATGTGCTGATTTCAGATTAATACAATTCAATCATTTGTTAAGTTTTGGCTTGTTATTTATATTATATAAATTATACCACTCCCACCCATTAAACATGACTTGTTTTTCTTTTTCATATGTCTGTAAACGAACAGAGCTACTTGAGAGCTATTTGAGGCTCAATTCAAAAAAAGTTTGTTCGGAACTCTACTCGATAGTAAACAAGCAGAGCTCGAACCGAGCTACTCACAAATATGTTCGAGTTCATTCGTTCACGAACATGTCACAGAGCCTGTTCACCAGCCTTTTATCGAGCATCTAGTCGAGCCTGAGCTCGAAAACTATTAGTATGAATATCAAAGGAGTCGAGCTCGAAAAAAATCTTATCAAGCATCCCACGAGCCGAGCTCGAATTCGATAATTAAATTTCGAACTGAACTTGAACAGTACATCAAAAGCTCGAGCCGAGCTTGTACATCATAATATTCTAAACGTACCGAGTTGAGTCGAGTAGTATTCAGCTCGTTTACATCCCTAATAATTTTGCATGTAAAATAATAAGATGTAAAAAATATAAAAGAAATTGGGTCCATAAATTTTAATTGACTACTTTGTGCTATTTCATTAAAACAAATTAACATTAGCATAAATATGGAGTAGTTGATTAATTGGGGACATGGAATAAAAAAAGTAAATGTGCCAATTGTAACTTATGCATAAAATACACATAGTCTATTGGATGATTGTGGCTACTTACATCATGAAAAATAACAGCAATATAATCATTTATTTATTGTAGTAAGATAACAATTTTGAAGTATCTAGTTAGTTTATAGGGGATTTAGTGTGATTTGTCTCTCTAGTGGGTATATTATTTTGGTGATTATTAGTCTTCTTGAATATTGCATTAAAATACACAATCACCAATAGATTGGTGAGCTGAGCTTGATTATAAAGAAGCTGGCCAATTTGTAAAAATTTGGTAATATAAATATATAATTAGTTGGGTGGGAATGAGGGCAATTAGGTGAAATATGCAACAATATATATATATATATTTAAATTAAAACTACAACTTTGACTTATCCCTAATAGAAAAAATAAAAAATAGTTGTACTTAGGTCAGCAAAACACCAAACCCAACTGCTCATTACCTAACAAATATTTTTTATTTCAATAATTTTGAATGTTTAGGTTTCTTGTTTGTTTATTACTCCTCTTACTTTCTTTTTCTAACGTACATTTAATTTGTTTCAAAATTTGACAATTAATTGTGAAACTCTCTCTACTGCACAGTAGAATCGTCGATATTAGGTATTGAGATATTGGAAGTATTTCATTTGAATAATTTAAGGATTTTTGTCATAAAATATTATATTTTCAATATGAATGGATTAGTTAGTTGTGCATATATTTCTGTTTGAACAGTCTTTTAAATTTCATCGATATCATATATATCAAGGAAAATAATACTCTCTCGTTAATGCATGTTATCTTATTTTTTATTTTCAAAAACGGTTTCATTAGTGTTGATTTATTTCTAAAAATAACGTATTAAAATTTATGAACGCATCACTTTTTTATTTTTTACACTATTTTTCATTTTTACACTATAAAAAATAAATAAAACATTTTATTTTTGTATATTTGAATCTCACATTGGATGAATGAGTGTATAACTTTTAATGACTTATTAGTCTATTTATATTCATTAAATTACTCATTATGAGACATTGGTATATTCATGTAATCTAATTTCGAGCTTTCACTAAAAAAATATAATTGTTTCGAATAAAAACATACTTATTTTGATCACATAATAAATGAAATATTATAGTATGATAATGAACTTCAACTCGTCAAATTTAAAGTATCATTTTTCATAATTATAATAGAATATCCGTATTAATAAATAATAAAAAATTGTTTTGCCGTGTCAGCCACTCAGTAATCAGTTAATTATTTATCCATAATTATATGAACCCCTTTCAACATCAATAATAGAAAACCTAAATCACTTTATATAATAGTAATTATTAAATGGAACTTTATCCAACTCAATAACATTTTATATTTATTTAAATTGAAAATCTAGTCGTAACAGAAGCAAGTGGATCGGGTAATATCACCATATAAAAATGTGATACGAATTTAATTGTTTTGTTTTGTTTTGTTTTGTGTTCTAATTAAAAGAGACCAAAACTATGAATTACTATTTAAATTGGATAAGTCGTCGAAATTTGTAATGGTTTAATATTTATAGTTAGATTACATTCACAACTTAGTTTTTTGGTCATAAATACTCATTATGTTTAATTATCAATATCTGGTAACATCATTAAATTGAAAATAAAATTGTAACAAATATCAGTGTTAAAAGTTAATTAAATGTTTAATCATAAACATAACTAAATATTTTAATTAAAATTTTAAACTGTATAAGTATATTGTTAAACCGTCAAAAATATTAACATTCTTTAGATGGGCTAAGATTCAATAAATAATGGATCCAAGCAAAAAACACATTGCTTTGGTATGTTGTAACTCAATTATATTTTCAGCATGAAAATTCACGAAAAAATTGCATATTTGGTCATTTTATTGCGCCCACGAAAAATTTGCACACTTTTATTTTTAATAATTATACCTATATTGTTGGATTCACCATTATCTTTTTCATCATTCATATTACATATTTAACTATAAATAATGTGGGACGGAGGGAGTAATATTTTATCAAATAGTATTTATTATTAAGAGAGGAAATTAAAATTGCCCAAACTTCAAAGAATATA
>JAPKLX010000020.1:778856-854566 GCA_026898415.1 Leonotis leonurus | reverse complement strand
ATATACATGTATATTTTGAGATAGGGCAATTATAGGAATTATCACTATTATTAATCTACATGATATGTCACGTCATTCGCGAACATATTAACAAAATTTGCCGCACACGTGTAATTACTTTTGTTTAATTAAAATACTTTTAATACACTTTTTTATTTTTATATATGGAACTTAATAAAAATAATAAATTTGAAGATAATCATGCTGAAAAATATTATGCAGGAGAAAGATAAATGAGTAAAAATAAATCTATTAAATTTATTACAGTTATAATCATACTAATATAATTATATTTATAATCTTTAAAATATTATATATATATAATAGTCAAATAAATTCTAACTATATACTCTGTATATCAAAAAATAAATGAATGATTAAGATTAAATCCTAAAAATGTATATATATAATTTTCATTACATATAAATTGAAATTATTATCCCAAACTATAAGCCAAACTGACTACATATAATTGTACCATCCAATATTTTATAAATTGAGGATATGGCATCAAATTTCATATTCTGATTTTATGTATGGTTAAATTACTAACATATAAGCCATACTTAACTAATCCAACATCAATACCAACTGCGATTTATCCTCGTTCTAAAAACAAAAGTTATTTTGTACTACCAATATTAAAATTTACTAATAAATAAACAGAAAAAAATAATAACCACCATAGTTGATTTCAAAGCATATAATCATCAAAGCAAAAACTAAAAATACATGTTTATAATTCGAAAAGTATTTGAAGAATGAAAAATTAGGTAACCACTACTAACAATTTAACTGCATAAAAGTAACACAATGACCTTCTTCTTGTAGCAAGTTTCGTGTATAGATTGACATAATTTGTTTATATATATATTTTTTATTTTCAAACAAGGAGTATTCATTTTAAATATATAGACATTTTTTGGTGCATAATGATTAATGTATCCTTAATAAAAATAAATTAATTTATTAAAAAAATATTATTTATTATACAATATTCACATTAATCATGTTAAATTATGGTTGCCTCGTAATTTATCATGATGATTAAAATTTATATAATATACTTTTGATATGATTACTGATTTATTTTAATTAAAACTTGCTTACAATTTTCACCAAAGTAAAGTGTAATAATTATGAGATAGAGTGAATATTTAATTAACTTTACTAATTTAAATTTCTATTTCAATTTTCACCTAATGCACTACATATAAATATAATAATGTATATATGTATGCGCGTGAAGATTAAGAAATCACATAAAGCTCTTCTTCTCTTCCCCATATACCACCATTACCAAGTCTCACTTTACCCATTTCAATCTTCATCTCAATATCACTACAGCTTCCTCTCTCTCTACTGTGTATGCGGACTGTACTCAACCGCCTTCTCCTTCTCTTTATCCATCCACTGCACTGAGAATTTGCGAGATTTGTCGCTGGGTAAATTGGGAAAATCAGTGGAGCCTCAGCCGAGCTCACACGTAACAGGAGAGAGAAGGAGCTGACTTGTTTTGGAAGAGTTCTTCGAAAGCTGAGCCCCTTTTAGCATATTCGAAGAGTTTGAGGGTTTTCAGCTTCTGGGTTTTGTGCTCCGCCTATAATGCGGAGAGTTTCGAGGCTTTTGCAAGGGTGGAAGCCGATCAGGAGAGCGACGGTCATTTGATTGGATTGAGGTTGTTAATGTTTGAATTCCTCCTTTAATGGAGCTGAGGGTTCGATGTAACCGATGCGCCGACGAGCTTTATTTAGTCCCGAGATTTGAACTGCATCTTGCTGTCGTTTGCGTCAAGGTAAAGATTGAATTTTGATTTTTTGCTGAACTGAGGAGTGAATGTGGGAGAGCAGAAAAATGGAGCATTGTTTAATTAGTTTTCTTTTTTTGACGAGCGTTGTTTTTGGAAGGTGCGTGTGTGTATTTACTTTCGTATTTCGTTTTTTTGGGGAATTTCCTTTCTGGGGTTCTTGACAATTTCATTTTAGAAATTTGCTCCTGTGTTTGTTTTATTGACTAATTCTTATGGCTCTGTTGTATTTTCGTTTATTAGAGAGGCTCGTTTTATATTACAGGATTGTTTCTTTTCTTTTTTTGATTATGTATGCTACATGGAGGGTATCTATCACTTTCTAGGTAAAGTGTGATTCATTTAGGTTTACCTAAGTAGCACTTTTTATAGCTCTGTTAAATGTATGAAGTTTGTGTTTCTCTGAATTAATTTAATATTTTTCTCAGACATTGTTGCTGTTGCTTCTGTTGGAAGCTGCTTTTGCAACGACTGAAGGATTCCAATCTCAAAGGAGAGTGCTTGATCAGGACAATGAGAGCATACTATCACATTCATGCATTCACGATCAAATCATTGAACAAAGGAAGAGGCCGGGCCGCAAGGTTTATTCTGTGTCTGCTCAGGTCTATGCCGAGCCTGATATATCAAACTTCCTACAGAATAGGGGACGGACACTGCTTGGTGTTTCTGAATTGCCAAAGCATCACACTGATGCTAAGAAACCCATTAGGATTTACTTAAATTATGATGCTGTGGGACATTCTTCAGATAGGGACTGTAGGAATGTCGGGGACATTGTAAAGGCAAGTATTTTCAGAAACATGAAGGATTATGTTTGTGCAGTAATCTGATTTGGTACTAATGCTGCTTTCCTTTTCCAGTTGGGGGAACCAGTTGGAGCTTCTTACTCTGGTTCACCATCTTGTAACCCCCAAGCGGATCCTCCTATTTATGGAGACTGTTGGTATAATTGTACACTAGATGACATAGCTGAGGAGGACAAGAAACTTCGTCTTCGCAAGGTTTTGTTTATTTTTATTTATTTATGTTCATGTCTGCTGATAACTGTAACCTTGAGAGATTAGTAAAAGGCTACAGTGAGGTTGTTTAGGAAAATTTCGTATAGAATCTTTTGAGGAGTTAGCTGCATCATAAGTAAATTACTGATGGGGGTAGCTTGTAAATATTTTCTTGAAGCTTTTATAGCTTGTTAGTTATTCTTTTTAATCACTGAATTATTCCAACATTGGGACCATGTTATAACATTCTCATTCTTCTCCAGGCTCTTGGGCAAACAGCAGATTGGTTCAAAAGAGCACTCTCTGTTGAGCCTGTAAGAGGGAATTTGCGTTTGAGTGGATATTCGGCTTGCGGTCAAGATGGAGGTGTGCAACTTCCCAGGGAATATGTGGAAGGTCTATCTCCTGCAAAAGACCACAACACTTTGGATGTTTAAATGTGCCATCTGCTCGTTTTCAAAATCCGGGGATTACTAATTCCAGTCTTTCTATCTTTTCAGAAGGTGTATATAATGCAGATTTGGTTCTCTTGGTTACTACAAGACCAACCACCGGGAACACTCTTGCATGGGCTGTTGCATGTGAACGAGATCAATGGGGTCGTGCTATTGCTGGTACATTTTTTAAAATTTTGAATGAACCACTCGTTGTTGTGCGAGCATTAGAGGATGAGTTTTAGTTATGAATATTGTTTTCTGCACTTAGGACATGTGAATGTTGCACCTCGGCACTTGACTGCTGAAGCGGAATCCTTACTTTCTGCTACCCTTATCCACGAGGTAAGTTAATTCAAGCAAACTCTTAGGAAGTTAGGTTGCCTCTTTTATTGGAAGTAGTGAAGTTTGACTTTTGTAGGTTATGCATGTTCTCGGATTTGATCCCCATGCCTTTGCTCACTTTCGAGATGAGAGGAAAAGAAGACGTATTCAAGTAAGTGATATGATGATCTTCACCATATAGAGTATCAGTAAATTTATCACTGGATACCACCACTTTGCATTTAAATTTATGAGATTGTTAATTGATATGAATGCCACTTCCCCACATGATATATGATTGGTCCAGGATCTTATCTTGTTTTATATTCTTTTTTAATTGGATCCTGGTATTTTAGGACCTCAGAGAAAGACTAAAAAGATAAAACTGGTACCTGAGTGATGTTTTTCAACTACTAATCAGTACTTCGTTGAACATTTACCTGTACAAATTCAAATTCTCGATTCAAAGCACACAAGGTCTAAAACAGGTCTCCAAATGCTGTAGTGGATAAGTAATATTTAAACTACATTTGATTGTTTTTTTCAGTCGTTCTGTGGGTTTGTCTCTTCCTATATTGAGCATTTCCCAACACAAGGCATTTTTCTTAATAATTGACCATTCATTTATTTGTTTTATAGTTCATTCTGTAATGAAGAGGAACACACTTTTTTCACCACAATAAAACTGTAATTAAAATTCAAACCAAAGTTTATCAACATATAACAGCTGCTTGACCCCTACTTCAGATGAATGTCTTTTTTATGGTTACATGTGTGTGTGTATCCTCACAACCATTTCATTTATTGTATCTCTTTGTAGGTAACAGAACAAGTTATGGATGAAAAAGTAGGACGGATGGTAACAAGAGTGGTGCTTCCTCGTGTTATCATGCACTCTCGCTATCACTATGGGGTACAGTTATTGATACCCTTATATTTAAATTTCTTTTGTCCAATGGTTCTTCTTAGAATGGAAAATGCTGATAAAAAAATATTTTAGCTCAATTTCCTTGCATCGCCTATGAATATATTTGTGTGAGAAAACTAATGTAGTACATTAGGAGTAAAGTTTCACACTGTTTTGGTTAGCAGGCCTTTTCTGAGAATTTTACTGGTTTGGAGCTTGAGGATGGTGGTGGGCGCGGTACATCAGGTGGGTCATCATATTATTTTGCTACCATATCACTATATCAGCCATGACGCGACAAGTCACGTCTTTTTATATTTTCATAAAATGTTTTCATTTATATTTGCATATTTATCCAGAGTTTTTAGGATTTGGTATCACCATTTTATAGATCCATTTGAATAAGATAGAGAGTGGATGATGCTTATCATTTAACAATTTAATAATTTTAAATCAGGATCTCATTGGGAGAAAAGACTTCTAATGAATGAGATTATGACGGGCTCAGTTGATACAAGATCAGTAGTTTCCAAGATGACACTTGCTTTACTTGAGGACAGTGGATGGTACCAAGCTAATTACAGCATTGCAGACCATCTCGACTGGGGCCACAACCAGGGAACAGAGTTTGTAACTCTGCCCTGCAATCATTGGAAGGGCGCTTATCGTTGCAACTCGACACAATTTTCTGGGTGTACTTACAATAGGGAGGCAGAAGGCTATTGTCCTATTGTAAACTACAGCCGTGATCTTCCGCAGTGGGCTCGCTACTTTCCCCAACCTAATAAAGGTGTGGTCTGCTTTTGCCTTCATAGAGTTTTACTTATCAAAGCTCCTTAACAAGTACCCCTCGCTCCATTTGATTTGGCACGTTTCTTTTTGGCACAGTTATTTATGAGAGTTTATAAAGTGGTTAAAAAGATAAAAAAGTAGTAGGGCTCACACTTTTAAAAGGGTTAGTTGATAGCATTTCACAATTTCTCATTTCAACTTGCACTTGGTGACTTATACTATGCTTTTCATTCTTTGCAGGTGGTCAGTCATCATTGGCTGATTATTGCACATACTTTGTAGCATACTCCGATGGTTCATGTACAGATACTAACAGTGCTAGGGCCCCTGACAGTATGTTGGGTGAAGTGCGAGGAAGTAATTCAAGGTGAGACTTTTTCCTTGTAATATTTCCGGACAATTATCATATTCATAAATGACATAATTATATTTCTTGTGTCCTTGGATAACAGATGCATGGCCTCATCTTTAGTGCGTACTGGGTTCGTTAGAGGGTCTACTACCCAAGGAAATGGTTGTTATCAACACAGATGTTTAAACAACTCACTGGAGGTATTGTTTGCTATATGAATCTAATTCTCTTGTGTGTGTGTGTGTGCATGCGTATATTTTTGTAGCTAGTGCTTGTAAGCTGATATTAAAGTGCATAATCACCTCTTCTCCATATCTAGACGTACTGATTTAAATATATTAGTTCTTAAATTTTCTGAATATTTCATAAATTTAAGTTGTGTAAGAATTGAGCAAAACAGTCTGATGTGAGACCTTCTGATGAAATCTACTTTTAAGCTTCAGATGTCTGATAATGTATGTATATTTTCAAAAGTAATTGTTAGGAGTAATTTTTGCTGTCTTGCTAGGTTGCGGTGGATGGAATTTGGAGAGTATGTCCTCAAGCTGGCGGACCCATCAAATTTTCTGGCTTTAATGGTAACATCATTGTTTTCTATAGGTTATCCTTATTTCTACACTCAAACGGGCAAACACGTGAAGTCATAAATTAATATGCACCCATTTCATTTCTCTTATAAGTTGCAGCCGAATACATGTTTCCTTATGGATTAAAGTCATGTACATACTGTAGGTGACTTGATCTGCCCGGCCTACCATGAACTCTGCAATGTAGGACCTGCCCCTGTATCTGGTCAATGTCCTAATGCCTGTTATTTTAATGGCGACTGCATTGACGGAAGATGTCAGTGCTTTCTGGGGTTTGAGGGTCATGATTGTAGCCAGCGTGAGTAGTCAGAACTTTATTTAAAATTAAAGTTTTGACCCTCATCGTTTCCTGACTTCTCTCCTTGTTTATTTGTAGGATCTTGCCCTAACAATTGCGGTGGTCATGGTGAGTGCCTTAGGGAAGGTGTTTGCAATTGTGAACCTGGGTACACCGGAACTGATTGCTCTACCGGTACTGCAAATAATATGCATTTTTATTTTATTAGGCTTCGTTCGTTTTCTTTATGAATAGTACCACTACTGTATATTCGGATCAAATGCCTACGTGTGATGGGTAAATGGTTTCTATAAATGCTCCCATATTTTACTAAAGTTCTATAATGTCATAGGAAACAACAAATTTATTCTAAAACTATTTTTTGGAAGCGTCTTTGATAAGTCCTCGATTGTCTTGCTATTTGCAGCGACTTGTGACGAGCAGTGCAGTCTTCATGGTGGGGTATGTGACAACGGTGTCTGTGAGTTTCGTTGCTCCGACTATGCTGGCTACACATGCCAGAATAGTTCCACGCTTCTCCCAAGTCTCTCGGTGTGCAAATCTGTCCTCCAGAATGATATGTCGGGGCAACATTGCGCACCTAGTGAGTTGAGTATCCTACAACAGCTTGAAGAAGTTGTCGTGATGCCCAACTACCACCGGCTTTTCCCTGGAGGCCCTCGGAAGTTTCTAAATTATATTAGAGGCAGAGACTGTGACGGGGCTGCCAAACGATTAGCCTGCTGGGTAAGTTTCTTCACGTCTTCATCACATGTCATTATAAAATAGAAAATGCACTCTTTTGTCTACTTAACTATAAGTTAGAGAGTGCAATGCAAGAGAGTAAAAGCTGAGGAAGGAGCTCAATAGAGTGCATTCTGCTTTATAAAACTTAGAAAGTGTCAATAATTTTGATGGTTGTAGTTACTCATTTATTTCGTTTGATTGGTTGAACTAGATATCTATTCAAAAGTGTGAAAAGAATGGCGATAACCGGCTGCGGGTGTGCCACTCTGCATGCCATTCGTATAACTTAGCGTGCGGGGCTTCACTGGACTGCTCAGACCAGACGCTATTCAGCAATGAAGAAGAGGGTGAAGGTTTGTGCACGGGCTGGGGCGAACTCAGCTCTTGGTTATGATAATGTTCGACGTAGCATTCCCATAAGGGACTATGTAAATTGTAGGAAGTTTTAGCCATGATTTTTACTTCAATCTTGCCATATTTGGATAGGCATTGTAGGGGAAAAAAGAAAAGAAAAGAAAAGAGAAGGGAGGCACTTATTGCAGGTGCTGTAGCTTAGAATTTTATTTTCCCACCCCAGAATCGGTTGGGAGGGATTTGATATTCAAGTTTTGGCTTTCAAAGAAGAAAGTCCAATGTAGAGAGTGATTAAGAGAGATATATGTAATTGTAAACCGGCTTAAGCCTTTTCTGAAATGTAAGTCTCACAATTCTACAACGCCCTCAGTTGGGAGTTTTTCTCTTTTTGGTTCGTTCTCCCTCATTTGGTATCAATTAGAAGGACAAAAAGTAATAAAATAGTCGGAACCGGTGCATGTACATCTGCTCGATAAATCATCATATGCATAACTATATGCTGTCGGGCATGCCTTCTTCAACATCTCCGAGTATGGCGTTGGCCCACATGTCCCTGACGTCGCGTGCTCACCGGTGCAGCAGAACTCTGGCGCGCCAAAGGCCTCGCATGCGCTCTGGCATGCCACCACCGCGCCACCACCTCCCACAACCTGCAGCTCCTCTGGGCAGCTCTCATTGATGTCCGCCACGCACCGGCGGTCTGGCAGTTCCCAGCACCGCCCAAGGCCTGCACTGATATCCCCACGTTGTAGCCGTCGACGAGGCTCACATCATAGAAACGTCATAGAAGTCCATCACCGCCACTCCCGTGCCGCCGCTCCTCCCGTGCCGCCGCTCCTCCCGATTGTGAACTCCGCCAGGGAGACCGGCGGGACTCCGCCGCCGGAGCATTTGATCACACCGCCGCAGTCGCCGGTGGCGCACTTGCCGTTGCCGGCGTCATTGAAGTCGCACCCAGTCCGGGCCCAGAACCGCGGCCTGACCAGCCCTCCGGCGCTGAGAGCTGGATGGTGCCGCCGGGCGGCAATGCAAATCCTCCGTCGCCGAGAACGGCGGCCCCATTGCCGGAGAGCGTACCAGGCCACACGGTGTAACTGCAGCTGTTCTGGAGAGTGAATAGCGCCGCCGAGGCCATTCTCAACAGCCCTGATCATCAAGGAACAAACCATACAAAATAAATGTAAATTCACTGGAAATTAAAGACAAACTTCTTTTAAAAATAATATTTATAATATACCTATGAAGAAGAGATGCAGAAGAAGATGCACCATTTTGAATAAATTGAAAGTAGTGAATTTTTTTTGGAAAGATTGAAAGTAGTAAGTCAATGTTGCATGAGTAATCTGCTGTGCCTATTTATACACCTTAATTTAATAGGTTAAAGATTAAAAATTATATAAATTGAAATGTCAGTTGATGGACCTGCAAATCTGAGAATATTAGTATTAGATTGATTAGAGAAAGAATTGCAGTTTATTTCCAAATTAACTAAAGCACATACCAAGACTATTGAATGAGGTTTTTTTCCTGAGAAACTATTATCATTCTTCAATTTAAAAAAAAGAAAAAAAAACTGTATTATTACACGTCTGATTCGTCTATTAAAAGAAGACCTTTTAACCACGATTTTACAAAATAATAATATTTTAAAACTCTCATGCATATTATAATAGAACAAATTTGTATATTGATTTCATAAATTTTTTAATTTAATTAAGAGTAAGGATATTAACTTAATTTAGTCACACTTACAAAATTACCCTCCATTTATTTAACTTTTAATTACGTAATTATATGGAAATTGGTCGTGTGATTACACGAGTAAAACATGTCGTGTTCGTGTAATTTTTAGTACGTTATTATTTTTGTTGTGTGATTACACGAACATAATAAAGACGGGTTATGGTCGTGTTATTACACGAACATAATCAAAACTGGCCGTCGTGCTCGTGTAATTTTTTTAGTATGTTATTGGTTGTGTAATTACACGAACATAACCATTAAAACTCATCGTGCTCGTGTAATTCGCACAATTACGAACAACAACGACAACAATGGTGGCGATGGCTGAGGCGGCAGCGGCGGCCGTGATTTTGTGAATTTATTATAAAATTGGATGAGAGAGATAGTTTTTACAAATAAATATGAATGTTTGTTAAAATAGTTTGATTATGATCATTAAAGTCAAATTAGTAAATTTATAGAATTTAAGTGGCTATTATTTACTAATTTGTTTAAAAAATGACTATTATGATATAGTATTCTAATTTTTTTTGTTAAAATTTATTTTCATTATACACTTATCGTCAATAAAAAATGGTTATAAATAAATGACCAAAGACCAATTTATAATTTATACAAGTGGAAAAAACTTATAGATCATTCTCGTCAGGACGGAGCCAGGCCCCGATGGTAAGAAGGGCAAAATCATTGCCCTTATTTTTTTTAATTTTTGATAGGGCAAAATTAATAATAAATGTAAAAATTTTAGGTGGGGCAATAGCACACCACTAATCAGTGGCTCCGCCCCTGATTCTCGTTGATATACGTAATCATACTCATCCTTATTCACCCACAAGGTTTTAAGACCTTCAAAGGACTTTCTATCAAGTTCTAGATAATTCTACAGGTCTTAACATTATTTAAAAGCTTCTACACAATTAGAGAACCTTCTACCATGTTCAACAACCATCAAGTAAATTCTAAAAGATTCTATATGGCATGGCCGAGTTGGGACGGGACGGGACGTAGTAGCGGGACATCACGTTAGTCTCTAAATCAGATTCATGAACTATCAATCAAGTACCGAGTTCAAAAAGGCTAAACTTTGAGGTGCATTCTGATTTATAAAGTGATATGCATGTCATTATTGGGGACTGCACAATGCAGTTATTGTTCAAAGTCCTTCCCTAAGCTTTGGATATACCTCTAAACCAATTGAGGATAACCTAAATCCATGAGCATGCTTTGTGTTTCCTTATTCAAGAGTTCAGTCTGGTGTGTGAATTTGTATGAGCTTGTAATATCATATTCATAAATTCTGTTTAAGCTTTTGTCATGCATATTAGCCATATATTTCTTCATATAAGGCACTCCCTCCGTACCATTATTTATGGCACATTTTAATTTTTCCCCCCTTTTTTTCTGGTTGGAATTGGGTGAAGTTTGAAGGCCTTTGAATGACCTCCATATTTACTTTCTAGCTAAATATTTTATAGGATGAATTGCTGAAAGTAAAGTATGAAAACATGATTAATCATAAGATTTTGAAACTAAATTAAAGATTAGTAATTCAGAAAATTAGAGAAAATGACTGGCTCAAGAGCTTCTCTCTCAAGATTAGTCAGTCTGCTTTCAGGTATTGAGGTTTCTGTGTTTGTGTGTGTTATAGTATTAGAATATTTTAGTATTATTATTATGTTTGTATTTTCCTTATATACTATTACCCTAATTTTCTTATATCGAGGAACCCTAATTTTCTAGTTTTCCCATAAATATATGTAGGTTCTCTTGTATATTAATATACTAAATAACATTCTACTATTCTCCTCTCGAATATGTCTCTATATTTTACTATTCTACAGTGTGTGACTAGGAGTAGCCTAATTTAATCATTCTGTATTGTTTAAACAACTCTAGCAACAACACTACATGTGATGTGAGATTGCAACTGGGCATGATTGCCATTCAACCTGAACCTAGGTGGATGATCTTGGATGATTGCCATTCATCAAACGAGACCAATTAAATATTAATTAAATCATAATACTCTGGTGGCATGCAAAATATGAATTTGAAAATTGTTAACAAATGTCTTCAAACGCTTGTTATACATTTTCTATAATCGCCACAGGCAACTACAGGTATGAAAAAGCTAACTCCATCTATCATTATTTGTACTGCATTTACACTCTATTATATGCACAATACAAGTCTATATACCATGTTTTTTTTTTCAATTAACAAACTCAGCGCACATTCACTTTTTAGAAGAAACAGTTTTCAGCAACAACATACCTATACCCCCAACACTCAGAGAGAGAAGCAGAGGAATGGCGATTAAACTGAAATTCGATGAATCAGTTTGTCCTTGATGAGACCGTTCCCCATAAAACTCATGGAGAAGGCTGCTTAGATTGTCGATCTGGAGCATGATTTGGCGTTGCCCTCGAGAAATAAGTAATATCTGTTAGCAAAAGAAATAGTCCAGAACATGATCAATATTGATGTAACAGTTTACGGGGACTGTAAACATTTAAATGAACAAAAGGGTAAAAATTATGTTCAGATCAGAATACTAAGCATTGAGATGTATTGACAAATGCATGTAGTTGAACAGGATTTATTAGGAATATTTCGTTTCACCCAACTCATGTACTCCAAACTTGAGTAACTATCAATAATATTTGTCATATTGCATCAGTTCTTGCTTAGGGGTCCTCAGAAAACAGTTTCTTGCTATAGATGAGTGTTAAAGGAAGAATATTCAAAAAGCAAGAGAAGATAAACTGGTAATAACTTGTTCACTACGTGCAGCATTGATGATAATGACTTCGTGATGGCTAACATAGTGGCTAAAATGTCGTTAACCTTAAGTATATCTACCATATCATCAAGACACTGCAACTAACTTAAATATTTTCTAAGTGAATCTCTAAGGTGGTAAACAATCTCCATCATTGTTCCCTGAACCTTTTTTCAGTTAATTTCCTCTAGCCACTTTCCTTTTTGGCTTTCCATCGTCAATACCAAGATAAACTAATGAATATGCACTTCGAGATAATTGTACTTGAAATTTTACATACATGTATAGAGGGAGCATCTAATTATGAGCAGATGGCAGGGATTTCAGCTGTGTCAATGATGGCTGCAGCTGGGGTTTCAAATTTTACAACCTTACGGCTAAAAAACAAAGAAATCTAGTTGGAAGATTAAATTTTATTAATTTTATTTTGTTAAGTAATACAACATGAAAACTGCATCGTCCTGTATCTAGATGGAATAAGATTTTTTTTAATTTGATTACTTGCAAACTCAGACGGTTGCATTACATCAAATTCTGTACTAAAATATCACTGATGGTACTTTATATGCCAGGACATGATTAGTAATCATTAGGCAGTAATCACAAGAGCTGATAAGTACTAATATTATTTTGAGCTTCACCAGAAAGATTGAAAAGTCATAGTAATGCAAAGAATGGTAGTAAAAGACAGATCTAGGAATGACCTCTTCCATGAAAGCAGATTCCCTTGCCAACTGGGAAGATGAGGAGGAACTGGGCAGAAGTGAGCCACTCAACAGGCCGTTGCTTGCACCGGAAGCAAAAAGAGAAGATGGTATTGCATTGCAGGCATCAGCCTGCAACGCCAAATTCTGTTGGCTAGCTGACACATTCCTGATTGAAACTTTCGAGTTTAGTTCTTCAATCCGTGAAGTAAACTCATCCATCCGCTCATTTAAGGTGGAAATTTGTTCAGACAGCTGAGTAACAATACCCTGAAAAAGATATTGAGATTGATCAGCCAAACATGGGTTGCATCAAAGTGCAACAAGGTCTAGCTTGACCAGCATGATCAAAATCTTGAACGCTGTGGCATATGAATATGACATCTAAATATGTATTTACTTCAACACACAAATTGGATAGTTGTATTGTGAATAAATTGTAGTAGTTGTCAAAGAAAGGTCCCAACTGAGACGAGTGCAGATGCACCAAGAGCATGATTTTGCTATTTCTTAGATTTCCATTACATTTGAAGTCTGTGAGTTGTTGTCCAGTTGTCATTTGCTTGGCAAATGTAGTGTTTCTTAAATCATCAAAATAACATAAAATTAGGTCCAAAAATTTCAGCTATTCAATAGTAGTCAAATCATAACTAATGACTACCAGCTCTAAGACAAACACCAGCTGCATGGTCACCATTACATGAATAAGTTGAATAGTATGATCAATATCTCGATGCACTATCTTAACACCTTAGTTAGCTTTATCTAGAGTATCTATGCACAAGAAATAATGTCAAAAAATCAATATAGAGAAGATTACAAAAACATCACAGTACACCCAAATTAGCAAAACTTGCCTGATTAGCAAGTGAAGCTGGAGAATCTGGGGTTCTTCCATCATACCTCCTATTGTTAACAGCAAGTTTAGTCAGCTTGGTTATATTTCTATCACGCTGTGTTGTGCACGACTGAGAAATTCCACTGCAGATGGTGAAGAAAGCAACATGTTCAGACCAATAATTTCACACAAAATGGGAAGGAGCAAGGAAACTCAAATATATGATAGGAAATCAACCAACTCTATTATAAAGAATCCCATAAAACTTTAAACTACTTGATGAAGAGAAAAAGATTTATTTCCTATATAAACTTGTGCCAACAATCAAGGCATACCGATTCATGAACTTCGTTCTTCTGTCTGCGGAGGCTCGGGATAGAGCTTCTTTAGGACTTGAAACCAAATCATCATCAATGCTTAATTTTGTCTTCAAATCATCAGGCAGTGCCTGCAGAACTTGGAATTAGAGAGAAGGGAAAAAAATCAAGTCTCTACTCTTTCATGTGTATCGAATCTCATACCATCACATCATTTATGAGTTTCTCCAGTTGAATTTGTTCTATGTATGTGCGTGGAATATAAGAACCATCCAAGCCCAACTCTTTAGCAACAAATTTGACGTACATACGATCTCTTCCTTGTACCTGATCAATTTAAACATAAATGCATGCTTTCATAGTTTTCTAGATCTTTCTTCAACAATATGAGTGCTCGGTTTAAACGGCATTGAAATTAAGTATCACAAGTCACAAGCATGCACTGCAAGAGAAATAAAAGAAATGGAATATGGCAAACCCTTTTGTCAAATAGTATGCATCTACTCACTAAATTAGGGAATGAAATGATACCTGGATGTACTTGCGGTTAAGTTGTTCCAACCAATCGGTTTTTACACAAACTTTATCATTGGAGAAAGAATGGCTACTTCTTTTCAGGATGGAGGCAATTGTATACCCTAATGCCATCAGTCCACCAAGAAGGCGCACGCTTACTTCAAATGTGATTCTTGGAGATATGATGAAAGGGCTGTCAGTGACCCATTCCTGAAATTAACAAACATAATCCAATACTCATGAACTCATCATTTATACAACTTTACACATTAAAACAAACACTGACAGAAAAAAAGAGGTCTTAGTCAACCTTCAATTATGTGCTTAGAAACTGACAAAAGATTGAGAAGGCTTTTGGCTATCAGATAAGGGAATACTGCTTACATTACTGAAAGTATATTTAGATTCTAAGGTCGTCATATCATCATCCAGTCAATTGATTCATTAGCCTTTGGTAATCTTCCCATTATACATTGGAACTCCTCATATACCAAAGGGAGAAGATGAGTCAAAGTCTCTAGAAGGGGAATTTGGTATACCATCAAGAGCAAGTTGTTTTATCTAACATGTTTAGATTACTAGCTCTGATAAACAAAAAACGGATTTCATACACTTGAATGCAAAGACTCTACCATTCAATGGAGAAAGAATCAAATAATAATGGAACCTTGAGAGTTTTGGCAGGTAGTATTGTGAGTGCTATGAAAGTTGGAAAAGAAAGTGATAGAATTTTTGACAATGTAGACAAGCTTATGAATTTTCTTTTGTTACTTATACTGTCACTAGAATCTGCACTAAGAAAAATACACGAAGAAAGTTCTAGACGCCAGTCAAACCTCAAACATGAGATTGTACTTTCCATCTCTGTTCCTCATCCTCAGGTATGATTGACATGCTTCAGGATCTTCGCCGGGTGGTAGAAGATAAATATCATAAGTTTCCTCCGTGCTTTCAACATAATCATCAGAAAAGACAGCCTTAATTTGATCTGGAGTCACTGGCCTTGTTGACTTAAGCAGGAAACAGGAAAAACCTAGCCGTCAAAATGTGGGATATACATAACACATTCAGTCTGATCTACCCAGAAAATGATGGCTCACCTTCAATATATAGGTGGGGTTTTGAAATCCAGAGAATGGGTTAAATTTATTAATAATTTTTATATGTGCTGTTTGCAGATCTGGCTCAATAAAAGCTTTGTACATCGGATATACCTGTACATGTGGATGCACTAAGACTGTTATAATGCATCTCTGAACTAAAAACCATATTATTGTTTATAATGATATTTAAGCAAGAGTTTGGAGGTTCACCGTTTCAGATATTTGATGAATTATCTCTTCAGGCTCTTGTCCTGCACGTTGAATGTCTCTCAGGACACGTTTTACTAGGTCAAAGTGCACTCCACCAGTTACAGACACACGGAGGTCTAGCAAAGGTCTCAACTTTTCACTCAATGCATATATTCCTTCAATTATCACGATGCGGGAGGTGGGAACTTCCAGAGTCCTAAGAGTTAGAAGTTGATGAAGATAACTTGTTCAAGCAGCGACATATTATTGACACACATGTAGATGGATTCTGTTAAATTGCCTAAAGCAAAGTTATTACAATCTTTCTCCCTTTCTTAGTAGGGAATGTGGATAGTACTTCAGTAAATAATGCTTACCATTAGCATAAAAAAAAAGAGAAATTGATTGTTGCTGCAATAGTTATACTTGGATAAGAAGCAATGGAACATCCAGAAAAAAGATACAACAAAAGATACAGCAGGGCTGTATAAGCCACAAAGTTGGGAAGCACTTAACTTGTAGCCTACGCGAGAGCTTGACTTAAAATCATATATTGGGATTTGGACAGGGCTTCCTGATTTCAGACCACATATATTCTCAAGTAGAGTATCATAGTCTGTCAAGCGTGGATCTGCTCAAAACATATGAATCAATATGGTTTAATGAGGATACTGATGTTGGGTAATCCATCAGTAATTGCAGTTAAAGATGTTCTTGTAAATTTCTTAAGATTACATGAAAGAAGCAGAATATGTACGTACATTGCATAAATTCAATGCTGTGTTATCACAAAGAGCAGCAGATTACTTAATATATGCATTGTTAGTCAGATAAAAGACGACATGCTCCATTCAAATACCACACTGAATGACATCACAAATTTCGGCAATCGGCACAAATGAGGGCATAAATACAGGAGGTTAAATTTACCGTCAAAGTTCCCATCAATAATACGAGAAGCATCATTATAGTTATCCATATTGATAATAGCAATGCTAGGCATAAAGGTAAGGATCTTCTCAGTAAACACCGTTTTCCCAGCTCCAGAGGGACCTGCCACCCCCACTAACACCATCCCTTCATTCTTCTGAGCCAACAACTGGCATGCACGAACAACTACAAAGAAACCCTTCTCGAATGACAGTGGATCTTGGATGGGAGCAATCTCAAAACGATCAGTATTCTTTCTCTTAATTAACTGAACTTGATCCCTTAATAGGCCAGACCGTCTCCTCGGTGATTCAGCACTAGAAAGTGTATCCTGAGTCATGTTGAAGATGACAAAAATTCTCTAGAAGTGGAAAGTTTTAACTGCAACAGAAGAAAGAGAAAATAAAACTTTTAGCATATCCCGTGGTATAAAATTATATCACAACCTAAGCACTTTCGTATTTTAAGTTGTGATTTTAGAAACACATATTTCCTAAGCACTTTACAACCTAACTATATCACATGTTAGTGAAGCAAAATTGTTTACCGCCCTAAAAAATTGCAGCATTTTCCTCATCAAAAATTGTTAGCGTCAAAGTAGATAAAGTACAAAAACCACTTGCTTATGATACATGAGTCAAACTTCAAGAAAAGGAAATGAACTACATAATCAGCACTAACTAAATCAAGTCTTTAACTGGAGCAGATTAGGAGAATGACCCAGCAGACACACTCTCTGCCGGCAACAAAACACTAGTTAATTATATGCCCATGAAAAATCATATACAAATTTTTTTGTGAAGAACACAAGTTCCCCGAAATCCCTATAATTCAAATTGAACAAGAACAGAAAAACCCGCCACCAACAATTTGGAACTGCAACAGTAGCTTGGAGAGGAAAACTACCCACCCCTACGCAAAGTACTAATAGACTAAAATGGTTCAGAAAAAAAAAAGAGAAAAAAAGGAATAGAATAATGGATCAACTTCAACTGACCTGGGTGGATGTGTTTTTGCAGAATTGAAGTCGCGCAGAAAGAAATGGAAGTAAAAGCGGCAGAAATCGCAGTGAGAAGTCAAAATTGTTCGGATTTTGTGAGTCTTCGTTAAGTATAGTGGTCGAGAGTTAATGGTATATCTCTACTATAATACAAACATAGCCCAAGCTGTCCACCTCAGCCCTCACAGCCTCCCATTCTTTTTCTCCTATTTTTCTAGATTTTTGAAATTTTATATTATAAAAATTAATGAACTACAAACCAAAAAATTTAATATAATCTCAATAGCAGATTTACCGTCAATATTATGAAAATTGAGTAAATACAGATCAAAAAAATCGCATATACTCTAAATAGCATATTTACAGTCTCTTTTATTGTCCCAAATTACTCAAAATTGTCTCTGTATCTATAACTAAAATATGGAAATTGTTAATTAGTCAAAAACTTTCTAATCTATAATGCAAATATTTTCGGAATTGATTGTTTGTCAAATCTTAGATTGGTTTGGAGGAGGCGACTATAGAATAATCTTACGTTCCTCATCATTACAATAACCTCAAATCTCCCAAAAGAAACACTCTCACCAGAAGAGATTATACATGAACAGCAAGAATTGAGGTAAATACCATTCTTTCCAATTTTTCCCCTTCCTCTTTCTCCTTGAATTTACTCGAAACTCACCCTCATCTATTTTGCATCGCTGCTTTTCATTTGTAATCGTAGGTACCTGTTTGTTCCAATAACCCAAAGGCTCCCAAAAAAAGCTCACACACCAGACGAAACAACAAGAAACAAGAATTGAGGTAAATATTTTATTTTCCAATATTCCCTTTTCTCTTTCTGCAACTGCTTGAATATTCCGAAACTCAACCTCTTAAACAAACTTATAGTTGCTGTTGTTGATTCCTGAATCCAACCTTCGAATTTGGTTCTTTTATGGAGCAACTATTTTCATATGTATATGTATATTTTTTCTCACTTCACCTTTTGACAAAAGTGTAGCATGCAGAGGTATATCTTACTTCTCAATTTCTAGACTTTTAAAATAATAAGTAAATGTAAAAAATTTATGCATCTAGAAAAGTGTGCATGGCAGCATGTGCGTGTGTAGAGTGTATATAATATAAAAGTGTACGTGTCTGTGCATGACAGCATGTGCGTCATGTTTAAAATTATTAATTATGATCGACTATAATATTGTTGGAATCGTGGTGGTCAACAAGGTTTGACCCTATAATAAAGTGACGTGGCATTTAATTTAAAATAATTAAATGAATCGAGATCGATCTACGTTGAGAGTAGATGATCGTAGTATAATTATTTCCTCGAAACCGATTCCCGGTGAGTGAGAAATAGTTGTGTAAGTTTGTCACTTGACGAAAAGGAGTTATGGGTTTAAGACTCTTAATGTAAGAATCTTAATTGTAATAAATCCCACATTGAATGTTGTAAGAACATTCATTAGGTATTTAATATATTTAATTACTGTGTGGGTTAAGTAATTGGATCAAGCTCGTACACACGCGCGCCGCCGCCGCCGCCGCCGCCCGCCGCGCCCGCGGGCCGGTTGGGCCGGCTGGGCTCGGCACTTGGTTTATTCTGTCTTTTTCAATACAATTTATTTCGTTGTAATCTCACTTCTCCTTCAGTTTATTCTGTAATTCAGTACTTCTGTATTCAACAAATATTTAATATTTAATTTTGTTTTATCTGTTATGGAATGAAGAGGGCCTCGAAACTTGAATGCATAGGAATGGGCTCTATATTGAGAGGTAGCTAGCATCTGCAATTTTTAAATATAATAAAATAATAATTTTGTTTTTTTAATTAGGGTCATGATTTATCATTGAAATAAATAGTTGGAAAACTTAGAATATGTTGTTGGGCTTCCACAGAAATTGGGTGTTACTCGACTAAGCTTACGTCATCGTTTTTATATTTTTAATAGTACTCATATATCTTGGAGAGGAAAATGTGCTCTATCTTTTTAACTGTGAGTAGGATTTTATTAGTCAATATTTTAATACATGATGGATTTTGTTGATTCTTATAGTTTTGAATATGTCGAAGAGCAATGAAACAATACGTTTGAGTGACATAGTAAAAGATACAAGAAGGAGAATGGTGAATATCAGAATATTGCGATTATGGATACAGAAGGATAAGAACGGGAAAGAAGGGATAGAGATGATATTGATGGACGAATGGGTAAATAATTCTTTTGTGAATATTAAATATTAATTTTTTTAATCTAAATATAGTAAATTTTATTTTGCAATGCAGGAGAATAAAATACAAGTGAACATCTCAACAGGATTAAAACATAAGTTTGTGCATCTTCTCAAAGAGGGACAAATTTGTAATCTTGCCAATTTCCAAGTAATTGACAATGATTCTCAACTTCAAAAAGCAAAAATTAATCACGCTTTTAGGATCGCCTTCGGTCTTGCTACCAAAGTGACCGAACCAGAGGTTTTTGAAAATCTAACGGAGAATGGTTTTACAAAGGTTTTCATACTACTCACCTTACTAGCAATAATTTTAAATACAAAACAAAAATGCTTAGATTGCAATATGTGTCATTTCAATTATTTCTAATATCAATGTTATATTTTGTTATTATTATTCACTCCTACTAATCCATGTTTATACGCATGTTATTATTAGATATTTACTGAAGGTTTTTGTTGAGGACGATAGCCATGCAGAGTATTTTACTGTTTTTGAGGATTGTGCACTTCAATTGATAGGAAAAACAGCCTCGCAAGTAATGGAAGACATGGCTGCGCAGGTGGTTTATTCATTATAAATAATAGATTTCACGTATTTGATGTTTATCCATTGAAAATAATTATATATATTAATATTACACATTGCCATGTATATCAGGATCGTGAGAAAAGCCAAATCCCTGATGCGTTGTACATAATGTTGGAAAAAGAATGTCTCTTTAAGGTTCAAGTTGGAACATGGTTAGAGGATCGAGTTTACACCGTCAAAATGATAACAGAAGATCCAGATATACTGTCTCAGTTTTCAACCCACCGCAATGAAGTAAGTATTATATAAATAAGTTGTTTTATCCATTTAATTTGGCATTTTGTATTTCCTTTAATCAAGTCTCTTACCCAAATTTTAGGAGGTAAACTCCAAGTTTAACAACTATGACGATGGAATGGAAAATAGTTATAAAGAAGAGGTATTGTTTTTATGTGTATATAAATATGAAATATCAATTATCTCAAGTTTATAAAGTTGTTATTCATAAAAATAGAAATTTTTAATGCAGGATAATATCGAAGAAACATGTTCAACCTCAACTACTCAGTTGACTCCTCTCAAAAGAAGTTCCGATGATATTTCTCAAGTTGATGTAGACGGTGGTGACATACAGTTATCTACAACAAAGAATTCGAGGAAGTAGAACCATGATATTTAAAAAATTTAAATTCATTAGCCTTTACTATTATTTGGACTATCGTCATTGAATTGTTATCGTTGGTACGTTAGAATACTTTGCTATCTATGTTTTGGATTTGAGTTTTACAATATTTTGCATGTTATAATATTTTATTTTGATCATTATGTTTCTATCAATCAAACACTATTTCATAGGTGCTGTCAGATCATTATAATATCCTTAAATAAAAAACATAATAATAAATAATAATAATAATAATAATAATAATAATAATAATAGTTTGTAGGAGGAGTGTTTCCAAGTCCAGCATTCATGGCGTTTGCTGTGGGTAGTAATATTTCATGTCTAATATTAATACTTGAAGAATTCATTATATATTGGAGTACTATAATATAATTTCTTAGAAATTATTTAATGCTCGATTGATCTTTTCTCACTAATATATTTAAATTTATTTTTGTTTATTATTTTTTGATATTATAGATATGAACTACATGTAATTATTACTCCCGGTCCCAAATTTGCTATATAATGTGCACATGATGATCAATAAAATATATAGATTATAAAGTTAAGGAATATAATTATCAAAACTTGTATAGGATTTAGCGACTTTGCAAGGAAAAATATATCAAATATATTAAGATAGATTTTACACTATTCTTTAATATGGTTTTTTGCTACTCATGATGGTAAGTCTCTAGAAAAAGGGAAATATTATTTTGTTCAATATTAACATAAACTAAAATCATATATTTTATTGTATGAATGACATAATATTATAATCCTTTTAAGATATTTAAGTAAAATATTATATAAGTAAATTATGCTCAAATCTTACCATTCTATTCCGCCATATCCTTAAATAAGAATATCGCAGATGTTTTATATATGGATTGAAGTTGTTTTATGATGTCCATTCAGCATTGCTATGGGCTGCATATATGCAAAGACAAAAAATTATCCATGAGAACCTGTTGTGCATGTTGCAATAAGTGAGATGTCTTCTTTTATTATTCTGTTCCATTCATATTAAGTGCATTTGAATTTTGCGTTTTTTTTATCAGGAACTGTCAGGCGATTTCTGGAGAAACTGAAGGATAACATAAATGCAGTCATATTTTGTACCACGTCATCCGACACATATATCTACAAGAGGTTTGATTATCCCTACATTTAGATATTAATAGTAATGCAAGTTTAGAAACTTGAAGTTTGACATTTTTCAAGAAAATCGCAGTGGAAGAATTGAATATGGTACTGAACCAACATGGGAGTGACGAGCAGGTGACACAAGAAACATATGTGGTAGAATCACTTATACGAAAAATTGATACTTATGATTTGGATATGGTTATTCTTCGAGAAAAAAATTGTAAGCAGACACCCTTCTTCGGATATATATTTCTTTACCAAAATATTTTCTAACAAAATGTATGTTGTCAAACTTTTTGCAAAGATGCGAGATACTTAGCATACCTTGCTAGACAGAGAAGAAGGTCTGCAAGATTGAGTAGAAAAAATCAAGTTCACTATAATCCAGATGATCATCTATATACTAGGCTTGGTACCTAATAAATTCCTTTATTTTTATAATTATTATTATTATTATTATTGTTGTTGTTGTTGTTGTTGTTATTATTATTATTCTTCGTTAATTCGGTTTTCAGGACGAAAATTTGACGGGTGCGTTGCCAGGCGGAAGAGGCGTGAATTAATGGCAAAAAGAAGGAATATACATTTAAGACAATGTATTGTTATGCAGCTTGACTTAGGTACGACAATTGTCTTCCTTAATATTCGACTAAAAAAATATATACATTTCATATTTGTCAATATTAAATAATATTATTGTCATTATTATTATTGTCCATGTAGTCAATATGAAAAAAAGCAATGCATCTACTGCACGAGCTAATAGACAAATGATCATGAAAAACAGAATTGTGCAACCAAGAATAGGTACAAATCCATCACCACTACTTTGGATATTTTATTGTTACATAAGATTATAATTATTTATTATAATAGAAGTAATAGTTATTATCCATTCGATCAGGGTATTTTGATGTTGGTGATCCAGACTATGAGTGTGAGGACTGTAAAGCACATATGTGGATTAGAGAAAGTGTCAATCAATCCACTTCAAATACAAAATTCTCATTATGCTGTTTGAAAGGTAGGGTGAAGCTGCCACTGTTGGAACAACCACCTCAGTTGCTAAGTGATCTTTTGGAGAATAGGCACGAAAAGAGTAAGATATTTATCGAGAACATTCGTGCATACAATAATGTTCTCATTTACTTCCATGGGTGGAAGATTAGATAATTCCATTAACAGCGGGGTGGGTCCTTTTACTTTTCGTTTGGGAGGGCAAAATCACCATCGCATTGGTAGTTTGTTGCCTCCAGAAGGTTCAACGCCGAAATTCTCGCAACTCTATATCTTCGAACCAGATGAGGAAGTAGAACATCGGAAGAATGCTATCAGGTTAGTCTTCGACAATATTTTTTATTATAAGTTGATTTAAATTGTTGAGATTGGATTTCTAATAATCTAAGGCAGTAATTAGTTAAAATATTTCTAATATTTTACAGTAAAGGGAAGCCAAGTGATTTCGATGATTTGGTTGTGAAAGAGTTGAGTCAAATAATCCATAAAACCAATCCTTATGCACAAAGCTACCAAATGGTTGCCAAACATATTTCAGAACATGAGTCTGTTGATATAAAGCTTCGGCTAATAGGAAAGAGATCTAAGGATGGTCGTACATACAATATGCCAGCGGCACCAGAGGTGGCTGCTCTTATTGTTGGAGATTTTGATACGATTCCCGATAAGAGAGATGTAATTGTCCATAAGATGACAGGAGAACTTCAGCGTATACATGAGTTGCACCCTTCTTACCTTCCCCTACAATACCCACTTATATTCATTTATGGAGAGGATGGGTACTATCTAGATATTCCACACTCTGAGTTTGACACTAGCAAGAGGAATAAACTCACAATCAGGGAGTTCTTAGCATTTAGGATGCAAGACAGGGATGATGAGGGCCAACAACTACTGCTTTCCCGTTGATTGCTTCAACAGTTTGTTGTCGATGGTTACACAATGATGGAATCACAAAGGCTACAGTGGATCCATTACAATCAACCTTCCCTAAGGTGTGAAAAATACAGTAACTTGAAGGAATCGAGAGACAAAGGGAGTAATGATGGTTCATCTGTTGGTAAACCGTACATACTGCCATCTTCATTCACAGGAGGAAAACGGTATATGATTCAAAACTATCAAGATGCGATGGCTATTTGCAGGTGGACTGGATATCTGTCTTTGTTTATCACCTTTACATGCAATCCGAAATGGCCGGAGATAAGAAGGTTTGTTGAGAAAAAAGGACTAAGGCCAGAAGATAGACAAGATATATCAGTTCGAGTGTTCAAAATGAAGCTTCATGAACTTATAAATGATCTCAAGAGCAAGAAAGTGTTTGGCGAACACACTGCACGTAAGCTATTCCTATAAATTTATTTAAATATCCATTTTTTTAATCTTAACTTAATATAGGTGTAAATATTTTTTATACAGTTGTTTCCACTATTGAGTTTCAGAAGCGAGGGCTCCCTCATGCTCATATCATTCTTTTTTTAAGACGTGAAGCGCAACACCACCTGATTGAGAATATAGATGATTTTATAATTGCAGAGCTCCCACGTAAGAAGGAGAACCCAGAATTATATGAGGCGGTCTCCGAATGCATGATGCATGGTCCTTGTGGACCAGAACGACTAAATTCACCTTGCATGGTGAATTATAGGTGTTCAAAGGGATTTCCAAAAAAATACACAGATCGTACAAGAGTTGACGATAATGGATACCCTATATACAAGCGGAGGGATACAGGCGTCACTGTGGAGAAGAATGGAGTATCTCTTGATAATAGATTTGTGGTACCATACAATCCCTTTCTCATGATGAAGTATCGTGCACACATCAATGTTGAGTACTGCAATCAAGAACAGTCCGTTAAGTATCTATTCAAGTACATCAATAAGGGCAGCGATAGGATGGGCGCCAAAATAACAGACACAAACAATGATGAAATAAGTGAGTACATAGATTGTAGATACATTTCGGCGTGTGAAGCTATGTGGAGAATATTCGAGTTCTCAATTCACTATCGGACTCCCACCGTTCAACGATTATCTTTTCATTTGGAAGGAGAGCAAATCTGTGTGTTTAGGGATGGTGATTACATTGATAATGTGTTGCAAAAGAAGACCGTTGCAGAAACACAATTTCTAGAATGGATGGAATTGAATAAAACTGATGTGGATGCGCGCAAATTTTTGTACAGTGAAATCCCTGAGCATTATTCTTGGAATCTTGAAAGTAGAAAATGGATAAAAAGAGACAAAAGCTTTGCAATAGGACGCATCTTCCATGTTCGCCCGTCAGCTGGAAAAATATTTCATCTCAAGATGTTGTTGAATCATGTTAGGGGAGCGACGTGTCACGAGGATTTTCGTAGGGTGAATGGAGTACTTAAAGAGAGTTACAAGGAAGCATGCTACGCAATGGGTTTGCTAGATGATGATAAAGAGTACATTGAAGGGATTATCGAGGCAAGTTCTTGGGGATCCGGGGATTACCTAAGACGTCATTTCACGACTTTACTCCTATCGAATAGTATGTCAATGCCAGAGGAGGTTTGGCAACAAACATGGAGATATTTGTGTGACGATATTCTATACAAGAGGCAGAAAATTCTCAAGAGACCAGGTAATTTTAAGTTTCATATTAATTCACACTTTGGCACATTGTCCAAATTTTAATAATTAACAAGACTAATTGTTATTATTATTTATATTTTTTTATATCAGATTTGCTACTTACGGATGAACAATTGCAAAATCTTGCTTTGGTAGAAATTGAAAAGTTGCTTGTGGCGAATTCCACGAGTCTAATCAACTTTTCTGGCATGCCGATACCAGACGCATCAGTTGTATCTTGTGCATCTAATTTGCTCATATTGGAGGAGACGTCCTACAATATAGAAGAAATGAAGGCAGAGCATGCGAAGTTATACCCGGAATTAACAGATGAGCAAATGACAGTCTATGAAAGAATAATCGCTGCAGTTGATAGTGGTGAAGGTGGGTTTTTCTTTTTATATGGATATGGTGGCACAGGAAAAACATTTGTTTGGAAGACCTTATGCTCGGCCATACGTGGTAGAGGCCAAATCGTACTTCCCGTAGCCTCGAGTGGTATCGCTTCACTGCTCCTACCTAAGGGTAGAACAGCACACTCAAGATTCGGTATACCATTGGATTGCGATGAGAGTTCCACATGCAGCAAGATCAAATCAGGAAGCGAACTCACCGAACTCCTTAAGGTGACAAAGTTGATTATATGGGATGAGGCACCGATGACCCACAGATATTGCTTTGAAGCACTTGACAGGAGCTTAAGGGATGTTATGAGATCGCCTGAAGGAAGTTGTTCTGAAAAACCATTTGGCGGTTTAGTTGTTGTTTTAGGTGGCGACTTCAGACAAATCTTGTCAGTCGTCCCTAATGGCACCCGACACGACATTGTGCATGCCTCAATAAGCTCATCTTATCTTTGGAATTCATGTGAAGTTCTTAGGTTAACTAAGAACATGAGATTGCAGGTAAATATGCTACAACATAATTTAAGAGATTTTAAATTATAACTATTTTATTGTTCATTAAATGATATTCTAATTATTATTTTTTATGACAGCGTGGGCCATCTCAATCTGGGGCTGAAGAAATTAAGGAATTTGCTGAATGGATACTAAAGGTTGGTGATGGAACTGTTGGGGAGATCATTGCTGATGGAGAGTATAATGTCAGCTTTTCCGACGATATTCTCATACAAAATTCAGGTGACCCTATTGCATCGATAGTGAATGATACTTACAATGACATATTGCATGCATCGCGTAATCCAGAATTTTTTAAGAATAGAGCTATCCTGGCTCCAACAAATGACATGGTCGATGAGATCAATAATTACGTGATGTTACAAATATCTGCCGATGAACGGGTATATCTTAGTTCGGATAGCATTTGCAAAGAAGATGGAGAAGTTGATCTAGATGATGACGTCTACTCAGTTGAATATCTCAACACAATAAAATGTTCTGGATTGCCGAATCACGTGATTAAATTGAAGGAGGGGTGCATCGTCATGCTGTTGAGAAATATAGATCCCTCCAGTGAGTTGTGCAATGGAACGAGAATGATTATCACTAAACTTGGGGACCGTGTGATTGAAGCCAAACACATATCGGGGAAGAAGACAGGGGAAAAGTTTCTTATTGCCAGAATGATCTTGAGTCCATCGGATTTCACCAAATTTCCGATTAGATTTCAGAGGAGACAGTTCCCTTTGAATGTGTGCTTTGCAATGACCATCAACAAGAGTCAGGGACAGTCTCTTTCTAATGTTGGACTATATCTGCCGAAACCTGTCTTCAGCCATGGTCAATTGTATGTGGCAATCTCAAGGGTCACTAGCAAACGAGGCCTGAAAGTTTTAATAGGTGATAAGGAGAATAGGTTGGATAATACTACAATTAACGTGGTATACGATGAAATTTTTCAAAAATTACAAGGTACGACACTACACTTGACATGATTCTTGTGGGTTCATTTACCATATTTTGTTTCCATGATAATTTTAAGTTACATATTTTTTTTTTCATCAGGGTGAGGATGACAAAAGTTTGATGGAGTCTATACATAGCAGCCGTATCTGTTTTATTATGAGATAATTCTTGAACTTCCCTTACATTTTTTTATTGTTTGGACATCTTTATTACAACTTTGATCATGTCCATATGTTTTAGACTAATACATAGCTAATTTTATTGGATTTAATATTTAGTACATTGAGAAGATAATTATTTCAATCATATCTTTGTTATTATTATATTTTGATTAGTTAATTCTATTATATTATATAACAATAAACGCGCTATATAATTCCCGTCGATTTTCTACGGGCTACACACTAGTATGTATTGATGTATATATTTGAGTTATATTTAATTATCTCTTTCCTCCTTACCGTTAATGTTGTTTCTTTTTTCTTTCTTTCTATTTTGATCATCCATTAAATTACCTTGTTTTTTAAAATAATAAAAAATAATTATTAACAATTGCAGACCAATCTTTTTTAATTTTTTTTCATAATTTATTAATTTACATATTCAAAAAAATTAATTTAATAATAATAGTCCGGAGTATTTGCAATCTACATTATATGTAGAATTTATATTGCACCTACAGATTCAATAACAACAGCTAGGGACAAATTGATATAATGATGAATTGCATGTACATTCCATTTTCAACAACTCTTTCATTATGATTTTGGTTTTAAATTTAATAGTTACTCCCTACATCCCAATAAGCATGATACAAAATTTTTGAACACGGTTATTAAGAAAAATGTATAAAGTAGTATAAAAGTGATAAAGATGGTAGAGTCTACACCTTTTTAAATGGATAACTTTTATTATTTTAAAAATGTGTTAAGCTTAGTGGAATATCTAAATAAGAGAATTATGAGAAAATTATGAGAAACTTAGTAGAATGGAAGAAGTATTAAATTTAGAAGAATTAATTGTTAGTGGAAGTAGATGAAGGACAAAATCAAAAGAGACATTGAGTTAGTGGATTAATTTACTATATTTACGAGATATGAAAAAAAAAAATTATTGTACTATATTATTAAAAGTAATGTAACATTATTTCACAAAAACTAGGTTTAGTGAAGAATGTTTGATTCGATTCTCACGTTTTACTTTCTTTCAACAATAGTAATTACTTTGGACAAAGACTTATATATGCATCTATCACCTATTATTATTATTGAAAAGATATATTATGCCTGCCCATGTTGGCTGACAACTCACATAGATTTCAACATTAATGAACTTGATTTGAATATGAAACTCTTCCAGATTACTTGGATAATCACACATCACAAAAGTCATATCCAACAATCTTATGGAGATGAGAAAAATTGTAGCTTAATCACAAGTGCTTAAATTAGTTCATTCTAATTAGATATTCAAAGTTATAAACCATACATACACATAAACAAAATACTCAGGTGATCCCAAAAGCCTCTAGTAACCATAGATTATCAAGCTGCAATAAATAACACAAATTATATATTAGACCATTAACCAATAAACATTTATACCATGATGTGTAGTAACTACAGTTGAAAATAACAGAGAAGTTGAGTAAATAATCCAACAGAAACTTGCTCAAAGTCATCAAAAAATCACATGGCTATTTGTTAATGATGTGGGAAAATATGGTTGTAGGTGTATAATAATACTCACCGGATAATCAACTTTACTTGTTTTGCTTTGTCACAGTTCTCTGAACAGTGGAGACTCCGTCTACAAACTTTGTTCTGAAAAGAACATTAGCATTGTTGAACATTCCTTCCTTCAAGGAGACTACAATAAACTGCACACCCAAAAAAGAAAAAGGAGAAGAAAAAGAAGGCATTAGATTCCCTAGCGTGAACAGACATGACTAAGAAAAAGGATATAATAATTCTCAGTCACGTAAACATCATCCTTGAACCATACCAGATAAGGTCAAAGTGTTTCAGTCTGCTATTAAACAATAGGAGATATGAAAAAAAAAATGAGGCAGGAAGACTAACTTGAGAGTGTGGAAAGTGAGTTTTGATCATTCTTCCAATGTTCTGCGTGTGGCTTAAATCAAGAGCTGCATCAACCTGGGACACATTTTGGAAAGGATAGGATGGAGCATGAGCTTTATCTCTTCAGATTGTTGGAGTAGATTATTTGAGTTCAAGATACATGTTATACATACCTCATCCAGTATATATAATGGAGCTGGTTTAAATAAAAGTAGGGCCAAAATTAAAGAAAGTGCAAGCAGAGATCGTTGCCCGCCACTGAGTTCAGACAAGGACTGTTTCCATACACTCCCAAAAGCAACCTTAACCTCCAAACCATCAAGGAAGCTGCCTCCTTCAGGAGGTTCCAGTTTGGCCATTGTGCCAGGCAAGAGAGTAGAAAATATTGATCCAAAGTCTCTGAATAAAGAGAGAAATCAGTGATATTAACTCGCTAGTTAGAAAATCAAAGTGGCAGTTAGGAAATTTTCTCTTTCAAAACCTTGTGCTAATTGTAAATTACAGAAAGGGACACTAACTTGTTAACTTTATTCCAAGTAACTTTGAGCGTCTCCTTCTTCTTCTCATCAAGCTCTTCAATAACCATTTTGATTTTTGACTTGTCATTCTACAAAGAAGAATCTGCATAAATACAGGTACGGAAATGGAGTGAAACTTTACATTACACTATGCTAACCTCGATTATGTTCTTTTTAGAGATCAAATCATTGTACTCATCTTCAGCCTTTTCAAACATGGCCATGACCTTCTTATTCACTCTCTTCTCTAGACTACAATTGAAAGATCAAAATATGAAAATATTAGATAATATCTTCAACTTGAACCGGCATGTTTTACCAGTTGTTGTTTTACTCAATTCTCACCCAGATTGCTCGGTTTGCAGTTTCTCAAAGTCCTCCCTAGCCTTATGTGGATCACGAGACTCAAAATCATAATCTGATCCAAGTCGTCCAAAAAGCTGCTTTTCAGAAACAATCCATGCATGTTTCTCAATCAATTTATCAACCCTTAGAGCACAATCTTTCTGATCCATCTCCATTCGTTTGACCTACAGCCATGAAGAAAGGTTAGAATTGTGTGCCAAGAAAAGCTGATTCAGTAACCAAAATCATCAAACTACCTCATTTTCAATTCTTTTCCTCTCTAGATTTGCCTCACTAATTTTTTGTTGGATGTCCTGCTGCTTCTTGACAATACTACTTATTTGTGAATCGCATTCCTTGATCTTCCTGCTGGCCATGTTGTGCTCAGCTTGGACCTCATCACGAGAATCTCTTATAAAACAAACCTGAAAAGTGAAAAGGCACAACATTACGTATATTCTTCCAAAAAAAGTACTTTTAGTACTTACAAGCTTGTAATATCTGGTTATTGTTTGTACCTTGGTTTTCTGTAAATCCAGTTCAGAAGTAAGGTCCCCGATGTGCTTATTTAAAGCTGCTAATTGGTTCTCCAGTGATAAGCATTCTTTTTTATTTGCTTCCATTTCCATTACAAGCCGCTCTCTTTCAGTATCATGTTGCTGAAGGTGCCAATAATGAAACACAGATGGCGAAATAATTTAGTTTTCTAAGAGTAGGAATAAAGGTGATATATACTCAAAAGAACTTTGAATGTAGGGGTAAAAAAGATTACCAGAAACCATACATGGGTGTAGGAAATTGTATTAGATAAGGTCAAAAGTTTTCCATGAAAATGATAGTAATGATAAATGCTCATATAGTTGACTACGAAATACTTATTAATTAATATTAAATAAAAAACGCTTGAGTACAATAACCTTATATTTACTGGGCTGAAGAGCATAACTCAATATTTTGGGAGTAAAATGGGCATCGACATTTTAAGTTTTTAACTACATGAAAATCAGATGGCTTCTACTTCAAACTTCCAGAGGCAGACATATTAAGAAAAGATTCAAAAGCAACCACAAAATCCTACAATTCCACAAAATATAAAGAGTTGCAGTTACTTGTGCTACTGAACTGCAAGATTTTTATGCGAGCACGCAATTGCAGTAAACATACCCTGAGGTTCTCTGAAGCCGCCTGCATCTGGGATTTGATAGCCTTGATCTTTTTCTCTAAATCCTTAAGCCTGCCTTCCCTATTTCCAGCGTGGTCATTGATTGACTTTTCGAGGGTCGACACTCTGGTTACACATTCATCATAGAGAACTTTCTTGTCTGTAATGGATGATTTCACTTCTGCTAGCTTCGCCTCAGTACTATTTACCCACTCTCTAAGCTACATTACAAGACAAATTCATGAAATGTAATGGATGATAATGGTGTCTGTGAGTCATGTGTGTATCAGACTTGAAATCTGAAATGGAAAAAAAAAGTAGAAGAATAGACTTATGCTGTTTTAAATGCATGGTAAAGTTTAAGGTCTAACCTGATGGTGCTCAGTTTGTTTAGCCCTTTCCTCTAAGAGTTTGAGCTCATGTGACTTGAGTACCATATCTTTCTTAAGGTTTTCAAACACTTTCTGAAGGGGAAGAAGTGCATTGATCTGATGCAAATAAATAGACGAATTAGAATTTATACAAAATATGACTAACGAATGTAGCCTCGTAGGTAGTAAATTTCATATTAACAAGTCATTTTCAAAATAAGCAAAACCGGGACTGGTAACACATTTGCACCTACGTGTTTGAACATACACAAAGTTGACAATTTTCAATAAAATCAAAAGGAGATGGGAAACAACCTTAGCTTCAATTTCTGCTAGTCGTTTCTGATGAGTGGAAAGCTCCAATTCAACTTCTGCCAGAGCATGAAGCTTCCTCAACAGGTCTCCTCCACCTCTGTAATCATGATGAGTTTGAAAATATGCTAATGTTATTCCAGCAGTAGAACATAACTCCCTCCATCCCATTATTTCAAGCTTGTTTCTTTTGGGATTATAAATTGACAAAGGTTGTAAAAGATTAAAAGAAAAGTGGTAGAGTTCACAAATTTTAAAAAGTTGTTTTTTGAAAACATTACAGTAATAGTTGAACAACCTGAAAAGGAATACAAGCCAATAGGAGTGATTCAAGGTACAATAAGAGAAGATGAATTGTAGCCTCTAGAATTTTCAACCCCAGAATTAACATATCATCACTTACTTGCGACTACCACCAGTCAAAATTCCATTGGGTTGGTAAATATCACCTTGCAGTGTAACAGTTGGTGTTCCTATTTCTCTGACGGAGGCTAACTATCAACAAAGCAATTAGATGCCAGGTGAGACTATCAAAAAGAAAGAAGAGGAAAGGAAGCAGATTTGAGGTGTGGCATTGCAAGTGCATGGACATGTATGCAGAATTAAATTATAATACCACCATGATCAAAAGATGGTTTATGTAATCTTTGGTCCCTTACCTCAACATTATGGCATGAAAGGAATTTGAAAACAACTTAATCTTTGTTAGGTAATTTGATTTTGTCAAATTTGACAGATGATACATTGTGCAAGTTACACTAGAGATGGCAAATAAATCTGACAGCACATAAGGCTTTACTTGCAAGAGAAATACAATTAAATGAAGAATCTATGCAAGAAGTTGTTCAATAAGAACTATGGTTCCAGGTCTGCTGAAGAAGTTAAGAAACTTCATAACAGATAGCCATACATACATACCTTTCTTGCAGCATCCTTTGTTTTGCAAACAAATGTTGATCCAAACACATATTCCATGGCAGACTGCATAGCATTAATATTTTCTCATAAGGAGGGTACATATAGCATAGCATAACACTTCAAATTTCACAGTTTAAAAGGGAATGAAACAGATTTGGAGACTTTTTGGTTGATCTTATAAGCTCCTTCAAAGTGTTCAGAAAATGAATTCTTATTTGTATCCAAAATAATATATTAAGGTGCCGTTTACTTTGAATGATAAGTTGGATTGACAAAATATATGATTAAGTATTTGAAGGATAAAATTATTAAATTAGTTCAAAATCAAGTAATCAATCATTTATCTATCAAAGTAAACATAAAATTAATTTGAATTAATTTTATCAATATTTCTTATCATCCAAAAATAAACACGGCCTAGGAGATTATGAAAATAAAGAGAGAACCAAATTTTCCAAAAAAACATACTTCCTCCGCCACCAAAACCGTGCATTTATTTCCAGTTTGGGATAACCACTAAAAACATGCAATTTTCATTTATAGTCAATTAGTCATTATACAACTCCTGGAACATAAGTAGAATTATTGAACCCGTGCCATTAAAGTTTGTGCACGAATATAGTGGATAGATGGAGTATCTTATTCACGAACACTAAGTTACTTTTTTGTCATAAAAATTATAACTTTACCAAAACTAATGTTGGTCTCAATTATCCATAATTATAGAAAATCTTCGAGTTTATAAATTCTAAAAACTTTCTATTTCTTTCCAATAAACTTAGTCAAGCACCTCTCTTTTTAAGTTATTATTGAATACAAATTCGGTAAACCGTAAATCCAACTGTAACTTTCAATCTGAAGATTGTAGGATAACCCCGAATTTCTGGCAATCATAGACAATAACCAAAAACTGGTGATAATTTTTACAGTGTGTTGTATACCAAAAAGTAAATACCGAGATAAACAAACAAACAAAATTGAAAATAATAACAAATTTTCTGTTAAGAAGCGTACTTGAAGCTCTTGATTGTATCCAACCAGAGAAAGTGCTACGACAGCATTTCCTTTGCCAACCTAAAAATATTGAAATCTACATGTTTCCTGAGATAGCAAATGGAAGATAAGACACATAGAGATGGTTTCAGGCTAACCAATTTATCGGCAGCATCTTGGATTTTCTGAGAGACCGGGTGTCTCCGGATGGTGTTTAGAGGAATTAACGTTGATCTCCTCTGCAGACTTTTCTTTTTAAAGAGTAGGTTTCCAGTATCATCCGTATCTACAACAACATTATACAACTTGCCACCAGCAACTACCTGAACAAAATTTCAACAAATCAAATAAATATATTGAGATAACATCTGAGGAAGACATCTACAATGAGACAATTTGAAGTACAATATGTCAAAATTGCAATACTAAACCTCTAGAGCAAGCACCGTGGAGCTATCCTTCACTTCAATTAATTTAGCGACTACACCTTTCACCCTTGACCTATCAAAGTTCTTCTCTGGGTCGTGGTATTTGACGTCGACATTAACCAATGTTGAAGAAATATCTTGTGCTTTCCTTTCAAGTTTATGCACCATCTCTGACTCAGTCATCCGATCCTAAGAACATTCAGAAACCAAATGAGGCAAATATGCATATACCTTTAAATGAATAACTCGTCATGTAATTCATTGAAAGGTACCTTTTGGAGTGATTCCATAAGGGTCTCATCATAGGTAAGTGATTCCAGTTCCTTTTTAACTGCCCCGACTTCTTTCATCTTGGCATTTAGCTCATTCTCTATAGCAGCAGCCTTCTTAGATGTTGACAACAACTGAGTCTTTTTCTCCTTTAGTTCTTTCTCGACATGGTTTATTTGATTTTTCAGCTGCTTCAATTCTGTTTCCGCCTGTCCCACACTTATCTTGGCATCTCCCAGTTGGTCTTCGAGGCACTTCTCATCATTTCCACTGCTCTTACCTGCCATTATACCCTGCAGTGATACATGAATGTCATAGTCAAATAAATTTTATGATGCAAGTTATATAATAATCAAGAAAACTTCAAATACTTACTTGGTAATCTTTCTGATGCTCATCCAAACTCTTTGAGAGCTCCTGGAAACTATTTCGAAGATCCGCAGCTCCATCATCAGCAGTTTTTATTGCTGTAGCCTTCTCTTCAGCTGCTAGTTTAGACTCTTGAAGGTTCCTCTCAATCTTTATATAATAGAGAAAATCAGGTGCATGAAATACATACTAATACACATCAGCGTAAGAGATCGATAAATTTTAGGAATCTATCAAGAGAGATTGGACATTTCTAAGCAATGCCTCATACCTTGATTGCGCTATCTTTCTCAGTTTTAAGATTGTCTTCTTGATTTTGGAGCGACGAAATTTCTTTAACCAGATCACGTGAAAGTACGTCAATTTTATCTGACAATATCTTTAGCTCCCCACCCATGCTTGCTTCTTTTTCAACAGTCAGTTTCGATATATGTGCCTCCATTTCCTGTGTTTCCTCATGCCATTTTCCAACTGTAGCATTAATTTCCAACATCTTATTTCTCATGGCTTGAACACCTTGAATAGTGTCATCCCTGTTCTTTTCTGCTCGAACATATTCATAAGCAATGCAAAATCTCTTAAGTCTGTCCAACTCGGCATTTCCATTGGCCCATTGCATGTACTGCATCCTCTCTTTCCTCAACTTCTCTAAAGCTGGGAGTATTTCCTGGTCCAGAAGCTTGTCAATCTCATCAACCTTTCCCTGCTTCTTCTCAAGTGTTTTAAGGGCAGCCTCTTTCTTTGTTTCATACATTCTAGTTCCAGCAGCTTCTTCAAGCATTGACAATGTTTCCGGAGGTTTCATATTCAAGACTTTAGTAATACGCCCTTGCATTATAAGAAAGTGTGGATTGTTTACATTCAGCTGAACGGAATGGAAGAGATTCTGAACTCGACTAGGCTGAGCCAAATGCCCATTGATCAAATACTTGTTCCTTCCACCAACCACAATCTGCAGAAAGCGTTAATATTTTCAATTCCAAGCTTTAATATAAAATCGAACCCAGCTTTTTCTTGAAAAAACAAGTCAGCAAAGTAGCAAAAAGTTCCCGGCTTGCTAGCTCAACCACTATCTTTACATGTTCTCAAATTTTCAGAGAAAATAAAATTCCACAAAATTGATGGAAACCATCCTAATAAGTTCCCCAAGATCAAGAAAAGCTCTACGGAAGCAAAACACATGCACTATTACAAAGTAAATACTTGGTAAAAAATAAAGAATAGAACACCCGATTTGACACAGTCCCAAATATACCTGACGAGTGACAGTAATTTCAGGAGAATCCTCGTACCCAAGAGGGCTCCGAGTGCGGTCGGAGTTGTCGAAAACAATCGATACAGTTGCCTTGGTAATTCCAGCTTGGCCTTGCTTGTACACCAGCTCCTGCAAATTAGCAGCCCTAACCTGCTGCAAATTGGTGATGCCCAGAACGAAGCATATCGAATCGAGGATGTTGGACTTCCCGGAGCCGTTGAGTCCCGTAATGGCGTTGAAAAACGGGTCGAAGCCCGGAACCACTGTTCTCGTCGCATAGGATTTGAAACCCTCGAGGCAGACTTCCTTAATGTGCATTTCGTCCTCTCAGTTGAAAAACTGACGGATCGTAATTGATTAACTTTTCCTCAGACTTAGGAGGGTAATAAACAGTAACGAGCAAAGGCGTTCCAGATTTTTTTCGTTTTCTTGAAAATTTGGAAATGGCGAAGAAATTTAACTTGTTTTGGACGAGGCGGGAAAAAAGTTTTCAAGCGAAACGAGTCAATCACTACCGCGCTGCTTTCTGGGCTCTTTGATGGGTTTTTGCGTCTGGGTCGGGTATAACCACAATTGGGCCCACGTGCTCTATTGAAAGGGTAAAATCTCATTTCATAGCTCTCAATTTAAAATAATACAATTTTATCGTTTTAGTCTCAAATTTTAGACTGTATTTTATATAAAAAAAAACTTTCTTAGCCCCTAAATTAGGAATTTGAAATTGAGGACTTGAGAAATTATGATTCCCGACCAATATCCCGATGGAATTTGAGATCTCGAGTCTCAAAATTTTTGCTATCGAAATCGGAACTCGCACTTAATTTTTGGAAAATTTTGGGATTTAGGAGTTCTGAATTTCGATCGGGACTATCCTAATTTTCCAAAATAAATCTCAATTATAAATTATAAATTATATTTTGAAATTAAATTTAATTTTGTAGATTCGGAATTTATTTTGTCATGTTCTAGACATTTGAGAAATTTGCACCTAGAACCAGTATTAAATTTTTTATCATTTCAAGACACGAAAGTCCCAAAGTTCTGAATAAAACGGGAACCAAAATTTTAAAATTGATAAATTTAAAATTGGGATTTCTAAATGGGTACTCGGTCCCGACTCCTGGATATTCTCATCCCTACTCACGAGTATTTATGTTTCAAGTTATTCTCAAAAAAAAAATCAATATTTAGATTTTAGTATTAATATTCAAATTATTCTCAAAAAAATAAAAATTGATATTTAATTTTATAGAATTGTAATAGTATAAGCATAACCGCATAGATGCGTGCACTATTTTCTCTTTACACATGTAAGTTAAAAAGATTAATTTAATATTATGGAATTTGTGGACATACTAGTACATTTATTAGTTGAAGGCCTATGTTAAAAGATTTGGGGGTTATGTTTAAAATTACCCGATTGAAAATGGTCATAGGCCCAAATTTTCTTTATATTATGTCCATTTTTATTTTATTTTTTAACTTTGCATTTTCTTCTCTCTAAAAGGAAAAGTGGTTAAATACCACTTTTTAATAAAAGACAAAAAATTATATGCTTAAAAATAAAAAATAATACTTTCTCCGTTCCACGCACAATTTCATTATTTAGGCATTTCACTAAGTTTAACACATTCCTAATATAGTAAAGTTATCCCTTTAAAAAGATATGGACCTACCACATTTATCACTCTTACACTACTTTATACACGTTCCTTAATAACCGTGCCCAAAAATTTTGTGTCATACTTATTGGGATAAAAGGAGTATATACTTGCACGAGTACATGAAGAAATTGGTCTTCTATTAGTTAAATATTTCATATAGTGATATAATTTTTATCTTTTATTTTCAGATGACTTTTTTTCTTAAAATTTATGAAATTGGGTAATTTTTTCAATCAAAAAAAGAAAAAATCTTGCCACTAAAATGAACGTCATTTATCACTGAGCTGCAAAGTTCAAATGACAATATGTAAAATAATAAAAATATGTTGCACATAAATATGTAGAATATATATTATGGCCTTAGTTTTCTCATAGACAAGGGGCGACCCCCTCAGAGGGCCGGCCGGCCTTGTTGTATTGTATGCAATCTACAGCCGATTCAAAAGTACCATTTTGGTCTTATTTCTTGTTCCACTTCTGTCAAATCCCTGTACTCGTACCATTTCTCTCCAGCAGCACCAATTGGCAAAGGAGGTCGGATGAAAACCTCCACCGGCTTCGGTACATGGACTACTAAAGCTATCTCACCACCATCTTCGTTTCCATCGGATATACAGGATGAGATAGATGGTTCGACAGATATCCACCCAAGCCCTGATATAGCTACATCACAGGCGGGCCTGACAAGGAACAAAGACGGAGCAGATCAGAGAAAACAAAACCTTTAGCAATGAGAGAAACTAATCAGTTTGGCACCTACCTCTTGACATCATGGTATTTTAACTGCAACTTGCGTTTCACTTCAAGACCCATCCAGTTATCTGACTTCTGTTTCTCAGTTGGAGGAGTCAAGAGGACCCCCACTTCTTTCTGCAAATAACACACAAGGCCGCTAAAACATCATTACTTGATGAAGTATAGATAGATACGTGCACCTGCCTGTCATGTAGTTATTGCAATGAAGAGAAGGGGAAAAGGTGATCTTATGCAATGTGTTCACAGCCTAACCTGGTAAAACTCATCAGCTTTTTCAGTAGGTACAACATAATATTGAAGTGCCTTGGGTCCATAAAATGTCAAACGGATTTCTGGGAGAGCCTATCAAAGATACTAGTCAGTAGTTAACAGAAAATGGCAGAATTAGGAATATGGTCTTACATGCAAAAGAATGATTTATATGATTATACACCTTCGTGATGTCGATTCGGACAAGACCTCCCCAAAAGATTGAGAAACCAACTAGTCCACTTGATATTATTTGGTCCATCAACTGGTCATCTAACATCAGAGAAGTGTTCTGTTTTGCACCAGTAGGAACGGGAAACTAAGTTTATGTCAAGTGTAAGTAGCAACTTAGCCTAGAGAATAAGATTGGTAAAGACAACATACTGGAAATGTTTGACCTCGGAGTCGACTTTGGGGTGCAAGAGCAGGAAGATCCTCTGAATGGACCACAGCAGCTAGCCTATGGTGAAGATGAACTCCAGGTGTATCATATAATTTCTACAACAAAAGGGGCAACTTTCTTTCAAGTTAACATAAACATAAAAGATTTTGATGGTTAAGCTTGATCCAACATCCCATGGTAGCTTCTGTTACTTTTTCTACAAGAACAGCAACCTATTCTTCTAATTTCTCTCATCAATTTCACAACATAAAGATATGATTAAGATCACCATCAATTTCACAACATAGATTGGATAGTACTTACCCCTCCACCTAGGAACGCTTCAATTCGTATCGGTCCCAAAGTAGTTCCAGGAACAGCAGATTGGATTGGTTTATATCTTCTCGCTGAAGCAGCTACTGGATCCTTGAACGATAACAGTTCTATGACAGACAGAAACTCCAAGTTAACAATAAGTTCATAATTCCTTAAATAAGGTCAAAATATTGTGAACGAGGATAGGTTTAGAATTAGCAACTCTCATGCAAACGCTAAACATGGAAGGAGGTGTCTGAAAATACCACCATTTTCTGTGCAGAACTCAAAACAGTTGAAGAATATTTTATTTCTTTATAAATTGTGTAGCTAAAGGAAAGGAGGTTATTCCTAAAATGCTTTTACTAAAAGACTGGAGTAATGACTCAATTTTGGGACTAAACATAATTGTGCAAAGCAAACAAGTCAGTTAAAGGAGAGAGAGGCTCAATGAGTAAATAAAGCATTCACGAGTATAGATCAAAGGTTCCCATAGCCAGCCTATACATGAAATTTGTTGTAAAAAATCTTAAAAAAGGGAATCATAACATTAGCTTACTCAGTAATGCATTAATGAAAGCCGATTTTCCAACATTAGCTGAGCCCTGTTAGATCAATGAAGTATTAAAACAGTCTATAGAAATGCAAGAAGAAAAGGAACATGGATCCACATGGACCTCTGAGTAGTAAATGGCAACATGAAAAGATGCTGCACTAAACATGTACAACAGAATACGCTTACCAATATATAGACATCCCTTCCCTGCGACAAAAAAAAATACATAGTCAAGTGTTTATACAGTTTGAGAAGCATAAGTGATAGAAGATTCGTAATTTCATACATCTATGACATGAGATACAACAGATCAATTATATCAAATGCCACGAAACACAATCCTAGAACAATATTTAGAGGGCTGGCCAATTTGAATGGAAAGTGGAAACAATGATGCCTATAATGCAAGTCATATACATACTTCAATATAATTTCTATAGAGAGGAGATGCACATCTTATTCTTCCAATAGGTATACCTGATATGTATGATGCATTATATCTCATTGAGAGCAGTTCAAATATGAAATTTGACATATTTTAATTTAATTAAGCAAATCACTTATGCGACTGCTATGCACCTTAATAGCTACAACCTAGTAACAGTGTCTCCCACTAGAGAAATTCACTTAATAGGTTCCAATTTTGACCACCGAGAGGAAAACAAGCAAAAAAGAGTCAAAAGACTGGGTAATAAGAATAAATGGGTACCCTTCCACACAAACAAGAGAAATGGAGCAAGTCCTCTATTTAAAAATCGAAATCAGCAGCAGTTGAGAGTTCCATCAGGAAGTATCATGATTTATCATTTATCAGATGGAACTTGAGCATTTTTTCAGTAACAAATATGCAAAGGTTTAAATTTTAATAGAATAAGTGCATCATTGCTAGTCAGTTGTTTCTATGTGATCTCAGCATTTCGAATCATGATTTTTCAGAGGCAGCCAACAAGATGAAACAAAAAATGAAGCAACAAATGAAGCCTTGAGTAGTCACCTTCTTCTCTTTCTGAATTTCTGAGATCACTCCTGCAATTCCCACCAAAGACTTCGAACTTGTCAAGTGTACACTCAGTACGCTGCAAAATAGATTTTTTTTATAATTAAACTAGCTGTTAATCTCTGACGAAACTACAGAAAGAGAAGCATGACATGTTCCGTATCTGGACAGCGGTATTTATAAGTTATTAACCTATATTAGTTCAGATTTCCAAATGAAGAAGTTCACGTGGCGTGCATCTGAACATGCCCATAAATCATTAGGGCGTGTATCAGTATCATTATATGTGAGACCATTACCATCAGCCATCACAACAGTTAGCAGTTAAGTTAGATCAAAGGAGAAGCATAAGGTGTCACTGCAGAAACAAATATTTTGCAAATGGAAGTTTGATCAATATAGAAGAACTCACTTCAATTTCTTCTTCATTGTTGCCTCCACAACCCAATCACCAACACAATTAAAATCAGTTCCTTTTGGAAGAAGATCAACCTAAAACCATCAAACATAGAAGTTGTAAACATTTGGAAGATATTTGAACAAAAGAGCCATAGAATTGATAAAAACACCCAATGCAGCAAAAGTTAGTCATGCTGCTACCTTTGTCATTACAAGTATGATAGGATTCGCACCAACATGATCGCGTACACGAGCCAAAAAGCTGCCATTGAAGTCCACTATATCAACCTATATGTAATTACCCCCGAATTTTGCAATTAGTAGAACAGCACCAACGTGCACTCCTATGATAATTGAAGCAAACTATAAAAACAAAAGGAAAAGTAGATAGATACGAACTCAGAACCTATAATTACAGTATAATTACCAATTTCACAATAAGTGCGTTTTCATGGCGCAAATGTGAGAGCTTCTCTCGAAGCTCCTCCGCAGTCACAAACTGTTTCCCACCAGAATAGCCTCCATTTCCACCAACTGCGGTGATCATATGCCCATGCGATAAAAGCCGGCACCTCCCGCATAGCACTGTTTGCAGTTGTCTATGTTTCTTCTTCTGCATAGAAACAGTAAGTCAGACACACTCAAGCCATCAATCTTAAACCTAGTCAATCAATCATCATAAGAAGAATTAAGCCAAAATTTAGGATACTTTTGTGGGATAGAATAACTTCAATAGAAGAGAAGCAAATGAAACGCACGCTTTCATGAAAATTCTCGTAGAAGGCATTCCCATAGCTTCCAACTCACCAAACTGTATGTATCGGGTTCGACATAACCCGGAGCATCGCATTCAGATATCTGCAACGGGGCGCCGCAGCCATAGCAGCTAGGACCATTGACGAAAGAAGATTTGGCAGCCTTTTCTTTGTTGCTCTTCTTCTTTTTCTTAATTTCTGCGAGAACGGCAGAGGAGGCAACCGATGATTGATGAGTTTGGAGGAAGAGTTCGCCTCTGGTTGGGGAGGCGGCTCCGGCGCCGTCGAGCTCGGGCACTGCCGGCGTGTAGTAGGCGGCGTCTGTTTGAGTGGATTTGCAAATGATGGGAGTGAGTAACGGCCTGGAGTGAAATTTGGGGAAAACATGTAAGGCAATGCGGCTTTGGAAGGGGTGGGGAGTGGAGAGAGAAAGGATAGAGGAGAAAGAGAGGGGTTTGGGCGCCAACGCCATTGATGTGAGCTTTCTCTTCTGCGATAAGAATAGCGGCAAGCATTAAAGGCATTAAGCGTTGCGATTTTGAGAAAACACGCTTCTTCAGAAGAATAAATTATTAGTTTATTAATTAGAAAACAAATTAATATTTATTTACTATTAAAATAAATACGTAACAAAAATTTACAGTAACTCATGTGTTTATAGAGTTAATATGATAAAATAACCCTTTTATTTAAGGAAAGATAAAAAATAACCCTCCTAATAAAAACTATAAATAATAGCCCTTTTTAGAAAAATTAGACTAATTTAACCTTCTTATATTTTATATAATTTCACGAATCCTGCGAGCCCGGGATCGTGGGATTCGTGTATTTTAGCGTTTTCTTAAACAACACACGAATCCCGCGACTTCGGGCTCGCGGAATTCGTGTGTTTTAGCGTTGTGTTAAACAACACACAAGCAGGAACACACACGACCATACACTAACACACACACTAACACACACGAACACACACACTCCATACTCACACACACACGAACATACACTACAACACATGAACTCACACTCCATACACACACAACTCAAACACACTACACACACGACTCAAACACACTACACACACGAACACGAACACATGCACACTACATACACGAATGACCCCAAACACACATGCACACATGCACAATCCACGAGCTCCTGGATATTTTACGAGTATTTTTCACAAACACACGAATCCCGCGACTCCGAGCTCGCGGGATTCGTGTGCTTTAACAATTTCTTAAACAACACACGAATCCCGTGAGCTCGGAGTCGCGGGATTCGTGTGTTTTACGGGTATTTTACTCAAACACACGAATCCCGCGACCCCGGACTCGCGGGATTCGTGTGTTAAAGAAAATACACACTACATACACGAACGTACACTAACACACACATATACATACACGAACATAAACACAAAATACACACACGAACACACACACACACGACACAAACATACTACACACACGAACACAAACATGCGGAGTAAATTCCCCACCTCGCTCTCACAATCCACGGCCCCTTGATGATTTCCCACCTCGCCTCTCACAATCCAAGGCGTCGGTAGCTGTTGAATGACTGGTACAGAAGCGAGTTCGAGCAAATAGTTCGAGTTCGGCTTCTCATCCTTGCCGGAGGAGAAAGGCGAGCGCTGATAGTTCGCCAATTCCGGGGACGAACGACGCGAGAACAAGAACGACGAGCAACAGTAATTTTTTCTCCAATAAAAATCCAAAAATATTAAAAAAAAAGTAGAAGGGTAATTTCGCCTATTATTTTTAAAAAGGGCTATTATTCATGTTTATTATACTTAGGGCTGTTATTTATCTTTAATATTAAAAAAAAGCTATTTTAATTTTCGCCCCGTGTTTATATGTGTACATTAACCGCGAACAATATCAGCAAATATAAAAAAAAATGATATCGTGTTTATTAAAATCCTAAAACTTAATTAAAAAAAAAAATCGACCCCATCCCTTTATGTATATTCTTCTCTGGGTTTTGCTTGATTTTCTGGTATCTTATTGTGTTTCTTGGTCCACATTGAGCAAACATGAAGCCAGATATTTTTAATTTGGCCAACATTCCAAAAACGATGAAAGTAACTTCCATAGTTTTTTAGAAGAATAAGAAAGTATGTATACTCTGTCTAATTAAACCAAATTAAACTAGAAATATAATTCACAGTTCGTCATATCTAGGGGTGAAAATCAGGATTGAACCAGATTCCCGATCCCAAAAAATAACAAATTTTTGGTCCCGGTCTCAGTCGGGTTTCGGGACTCCCGAGTTCCGAAATTGTAAAATTTAAAGTCCTAATCCCGAAAAAAATGTCTCAAATAGTCCCGAATCGTACTGAAGTCCCGAATGAGACCAAATTTTAAATTTTCAAATTTCCAATTGCGGTTCCGGTCCCGAATCCTGTCCGGACTCGGGTCGGGGCAGGAAAATTCCCAAGCCCAAGTCTCAAATTCTCACCCCTAGTCATATCAGAAACTAGAGAGAAAACCCTGACTTTACATATCCTATAACCAAACAAAAATAATTTGCACTTAAATACTTGATGAAGATCAAGTGTTATCAAGTAAAACTTCTAAATATAGTAGAATGGAACTCTTTAAAGGTGCAATCTCTGTTCCTTGGTTTACATGTATTTCAGAAAATCAAAATCTGGAAACTGAACAGCTCTTTATGAATAAGATTTCAGATGCTTGTCTCATAAAAATAAGCGAACGATACAAGAAAAGTTAACTTGCATAGGAGAACAGCACTAGCATATATATACAGGAACAGGAAGGAGACGATATTTTTCGATATTCAAGCACCAGCTGATAATATACCTCAACTCCAAATCAAAGTTAGAAGCACACTCAAACCAATCACCATCAATAGGAACTTCAAGGTAGAATCCGCTTGCTGTTGCTGGTTTCCTTGATGAGGGAATCGCGGGGCGTGGCCATGGAATGTATTGGGATAGCCGTATGGGAAACCATGTCCCGCTCCATACAAGTTGGGGTTTGGGAATCCATGCACTTGAATGTTAAAGAACGACGGCAATAGCCCGCCCAGAGCTGCAGATAATGTGAAGTTCCCGAACCTAGCACTAGCCACAGGTGCGAAACCACCAAAGGGGCCAAAGCCTCCCATAAAGCCATATCCTTGTTGTGCAAATGCATTGGCATTAGCATTTGGATCGGGTGGAGGGGCCGTTTCGGGCCTCTGCCCCGTGGGACGATGTGGGATCTCCATCCCTGGAATTGACTTGGAACGAGGGTCGGTGGAATTCTTTCCACGCCCGTATAGAGGGACCAACTTCTCCTCCTCAATAAGAGCCTTACAAACAGGGCATTCGTGGGAATGCGAGTGGATATGAAGCCATTTGTACAGGCAAGGCCAGCAGAAGAGATGACCACAAAGGGTAACTATAGGATCTTGAGCCAAATCGAAGCAAATATTACACTCGAAATTTCCAGCATCAGCATTGCTGTTATTGCTACTGCTTGCAAATGAAGGGCTTGGGGGTTGCCTATTCATCGATTCCCCAAACCCACTCTCCATTTCTTGACCTCAAAACACCAAACTGCCTATGAAATACCAGCAGATAATTAAGCCTCAAATCAAAGTGGTAGGTAAAAAAGTAAAAGAAAAGAAAACACCAACAGTAAAATAGCTTGAGAGTTGCTTATCAAGAGAGAGCACTGAATCTAACACGTGAAAACACCAATTGATGCATATCAAGAGAAAGCTATTACGGTCAACAAAATAAAAAATAAAATTCTAGATGTTCCAATCCAAAGCATCGCATGTTTTGACCTTAAAGCGACAGATTGCCTAACCAATTAAAACTAAAATCAAATAGATGGGAAAGAATAAAACCCTAGCAATCACAACCCAAACTGCCTAACCAATTAAAACTAAAATCAACTAGATGTGAAAGAAGAAAACCCTAACAATCACTTAGCTTGAAAGTTACAAGTACTGAATCAGTGAATCTAATACGTAAAAAACCCCATGGATGAATAGACAAGATAAGAAACAAATTTCAGTCAACAAATCAAAACTAAAACATCAGAAACTGCAAAATCGAAATGTTCCAATCCAGAATTCACATGCACCCAAAAAATTTCAGATAATTCGCGATCATAGGCCCAAATATGAATTATCTAACACAATAAAATAACATAAAAAACAAGAAGAAGAGGGGGCCTATAAATCTTAAAACCCTAATCTGGATCAAATTTATAATCGTAAGACTCAGCAGATCGAGACCAATAAAACCAGAGTGAGAGAGAAACCTTTAATCGAGGAAAAAGAGAGAGATAGCCTCGCCGACAGATAGAATAGAAGATAACCAAATAGGAAGAAACATCTGGTTTTGGGGAAAACTCGACATGAGTAGAGGTGAAACTAAATGCGATGTCCGGGAAATTCCACGATGCCACGTGTCAATATCTTAGTGGACAGAGACACGTATTCGGAAATTGACGGTTGACTGACACACTTTGTCAAACTTTTGGGGTTTTGGTAATTGGGAGAGTAGCGAGTACTGAGTACTACTCCCTTCATATCTTTGCTGGGCTTGAAATGTAATGTGTGTTAGAGATGTTCCAATGAACCGTAATTGTTGGAATCGAACCGAAACGGGAATCGTATTCGTATTCGTATTTGATGGTTTGTTTTTAAACAGTAACTGTGTAGAGGATGGTTGAGTTGCGGTTTCAAAAATTCAAAATCGTGAATCGCGGTTCAGAAGTTAACCGTCCATTTAGACCCTATCTCAATTTTATTATTTAATTCAATTTTTTTTTATATTATAAATAATATTTTTTTTATAATTCATAATAACGCATTAAAACTTATATATACATTACTAAGTAAATAAATAAATTTTAAATAGATGACAACTTAATTAAATCATTATATTATAAATTAAAATAATTAATTTTTTATTAGTGTTCATATGATATTGTTATATTTATGTAGATTGATTTTCTATTTTATTGCATTAATGTGTTCTTGTTTAATTGTTATTCTATTAATGTATTTATGGGATATAAAATATTAAAACTTTTTAAAATTTCATTATTAAATTTTTTATTAAAATATCATTATATGAAGATTATATATAATTGATATTAAAATAAATATTTACGTAGTTATTATTGTTTTAGTATTACAACAAAAGGTTAATCATGTGATATGAAATGAAATGATGATATGTAATTAAAATTTTTATTATTAATTTTTTGAATGGTTCGAAACCGGAACCGTCTTAACAGTTCGGTTCTAAATCGTGAACCACCGTAACTACAGTTCGGCTTCGATTCAAATTCTTGAAACCGTAAACCGACGATTCAGTTACGGTTTGGTTCCGAACCGTAACCGTAAAAACCTCTAATATGTATCCTTAAAAAGTAAAAATGATTTTTTTTTTAACTATATTAACTTATTTTTTAAAATAGTAAAAAATAATTTTTATAAATATATGAATTGGAGTCATCACTTTTTTATATATTATATTATTTTTATTTTAAGTGTAATATCGATCATAACAATGATCAACTTATTAAATTCGTAAAATTATATTTGATTTCGTTTCTTTACAAACACGTTATCAAGATTCAAGTATGCTCACGAAATTTTTATTGAGTCTTCAATTGAATCTCAAATTAAAATAACTAGTTTTTAAAATAAGATATTTATACATGCTCGAGCTCGAACTCAAAAATTATTTTATGAATATTAAAATAGTCGAACTTGAACTCGCTAATTATATTTTGATTCGAGCTCAAATAAATATGAATATCAAAAATAATTTAATAATGAATTCTAAATATTTAAAAAAACATTAGATTGATCATGACTATATTTATATGAAATTTGAAAAGTAAGAAATACCCTTTATAAACTAAATTAAACAGCAATATGATTTGAGCTTGAGTAGTTAAAAGGATACCCTGATAAATAAAATACAATATGCATTCTATAGTCAAATTCAAATATTATCATTAGTTATATAGTCAAATTTAAATAGTATTTGTCGCCTTGTCATTTTTGGATCGTGGGAATTATTAGGCGTATCAAAATTTATAAATTTATTATTTGCTTTATCCCTTAGGAGTTCACCTTTAATTTATAGATATTTCCCCAAAATCAAACATTTTGTTAACAAATTAGCTTGATTAAAACAGAGAGAAAAAAAAAAACAACTTTTCACATCCAAAACATAATTTAAGTTAAGTTTGTTGTTTACTTTCAATTCGACTCAAGTTATTTAAGAAGAGTATATTGTGGGGAAAAGTTGAGGTGATAAATATTGCATGACTTTCATGCATGGTGATGATACACACACACATATATATATATATAATGTTTGATATTATAATTATTTATTGAATAATTAATATATCAAAGCCAAAGAGTATTCTGAATTTGGTGAACGAAATTTTGAATGTATAAGTCTAATTATATATCAAATTAAAATTAGTCATTATTTTATGTTGGATGCATTTCCAATGATTGCAGGCGATTGGACTTTGTCATCCAACATTATTATATTATTATTTTTGCATACTTTTTTAAATTTAATAAACATAATATTAGGTGAAGTTTCTGCATCTATATTAATTATTATAGCATCTTTTAAGGGTGTTATACTATATGGTTTCACATGGATGACCCATATCCATCGTTCTATTCCATTTGTATATACTAATACTCTATCTGTATCACTAAGTTTGACACGTGTTTTTTTTGAACATTTCACTAAGTTTGATGAACGTTTCACTAAGTTTGAAACATTATAAAAATAGCAAAAGTTATATTTTCAAAAAGTTGTTGATCCTACCACCTTTATACATTTTATATTACTTTATACACTTTTCTTAATAACCGTGTCGAAAAAAATGTGTGAAGTTTAGTGAAACGGATGAGTATTATATTTAGAGCACTATGCAACAAATATAATAAAATACTTGTTTTTCTATTTTATTGGACGAGAACCATTAATGGAATTAAATGGCGTTAAATGCAGCTTTCTTGCATACCAAAGTGGGTAAGGAACTTAACAATGACACAATAATCACCACCATAATTACTATTTACTAAAAACTATGCTAATAATAGCATGCTTCTCTCGATTATTAAATCAGAGTATACTCTCCTTAATCGTACTTTCCTCTCTAACTGAATGAGTATATATTTTTTAATATTTTATGAATCATAAAAATCAATTAAAAATAATATCAAATATTAAAAACTTCAATATGCATTGATGTAACGATAAGCTGTTAAATTCTTTTTCTTTTTAATTAATATATTTAAAAATTAAATTTATTCTACAAATACTACTATGTCATGAAATATGATGCCATGAATAGAGAAAAATAAAATTGAAATATTTAGAAATAACGTAGAGACTAGACGTGGTTGCGCTTAGATTTCTAAGTATATTGTATACTCCATTTTGCAGAAATTGAAAGTTGACGAAATCCATATAAAACAAAATTTGTAGCATATACATGAATATGTATAGGCTGAAGAGAAGCATGGAAAGGAACATTAACTGTTTGTGCCTTAAGTCTGGGCCATTCAAATCACTCCACGACTATAAGTGGGTCCCCATTAGATTGCTTCTCGAAAACAATTTTGAAGATTTCTAGAACCGATATATACACCAACACCACCATATTTTTATATTTACGCTTACGCATACACACATCCTCACCAAATTCACTTCCTATTGCATCGGTCTTCGATATATATTGCAGGTTGCACAGAAGAGAGCACAGATTCCCGCTTCGATGCATCGGAACTCAAATCTCCTCGTTTTTCAATCAGGTATATAATCGAAAGTGAATGAACGTACGATCGATTTCATTTGCTTGTCGTTTTCCTCCTCTTTGGATGTTTTCTGTTTTATTTATGAGGAATCGTTGTTTTTGGCGATTCTACGAGTACTGTGGAAGGATTCGATGCGTTGACATGATTTTACGGTTTTTTTTATTGATCGAGAGTACGTTATGCACTCATGGTGGTGCGCTTGAGTTTTCGCTTTAGATTCAGAAATGTGGATGAACTTGTTTTTTTATTGTTTTATTTATGGATAAATAATGTTTTTTTTGGTAATTTATGCGAAGAACATGCAGTTTTGTGGAATTGCAGAGCTAATAGAGTTTTCTCCTGATGTCTGGCGAAATATGGTATTGATATTTGCATTTGCATGTTTGGCTTTCGTTATTGAGCATTCAATGAACTTGACTATGTCAGTGTGCTCCTCTGCGAGGTTCGATGTTTGTCGACGGGAAATAATTATGGCCTCACGGTTGGATTTGGAGTTAGATTGTTATTGATAGAATTGATAATCTTCTTTGTGGGAAAAATTTCATTCAGTTTGTCTGATGCTTTTCACTTGCCACTATTGGAAGATTCTAATTGGATTATACTTGACAATTACTATTTCTCTGTTTCCCCATGTGTGCAAGTATCTATATATATGCCTTCACATTTTTTGGCAGCTTCCTTTTAACGTTTGTTTAAAAAAGATTCGTCGAGTTGTCTATCTATGGATACGCAATTCTGATGCTGATAAAAGCACCTGATTTTGTTGCAGACCACGGACTTCAGTAATCAATCCTTTATGGCTCTGGTCATGAGAAACTCGAAGAGAAGAACATCTTGAACTGATAGAACCTTTCTTGTCTGGTGCCTGTTCTGAGGCCAAAGGAGTGAAGATTATTTAACTTGGAATGGAGATTAATCAGTCCCATCAATCTACGAAAAACTTAAAGCACTTCCCACTGACTCCTATTAGGATTTTTAGGGGCGTTCTATGTTTAATGGTGTATCTTTTGACCGCGTCTATGTTCTTAGTGTATTTTGCGCCTCCTGCTACTTTAATTATACGCCCATTCAGTGTGCGCTACAGTAGAAAAGCAGTGTCGTTCTTGTTTGGCCTATGGCTTGGTCTCTGGCCATTCTTGTTTGAAAAAATAAACAAAACCAGGGTTGTTTTCTCCGGAGATCAGGTTCCCGTGGAAGATCGTGTTCTGATAATCACCAACCACAGAACCGAGGTCGATTGGATGTATCTGTGGGATTTCGCACTACGGAAAGGATGTTTGGGATACATTAAGTATGTTCTCAAGAGCAGCTTGATGAAACTTCCCATTTTTGGCTGGGGATTTCACATTTTAGAGTTCATCCCAGTTGAGAGAAAGTGGGAAGTTGATGAACAAGTAATGCGCAAAATGCTTTCAACCCTTAGCACTCGTGAGGATCCATTGTGGCTCGCTGTATTCCCTGAAGGAACAGATTATACGTAACGCCTCTATTTTGCTAGCTCCTAACTTTTGATATCATATCTTCCTATAAGTGCTCATTAGTTAATAGTGTGCTATTAATGTACCTGTTGGCGCTTAACTATCACATTGGATAGCTAGAAAGAAGTGTATGTGTTTATGTCGATGGCATTTCAGATTTCCTTTTGCTCCTGCTTTATGCAGAGAACAGAAATGCCAGAGAAGTCAGAAGTTTGCTAAGGAAAACGGATTGCCACTGCTTAAAAACGTCTTGCTTCCAAAGACAAGAGGGTTCAATGCTTGCTTGGAGATCTTGAGGGGCTCTTTGGATGCAGGTTTTTCCTCTCAATTGTTGACTGATAATTTAGATGGCTATTGGTAAGCAACTAGCATGTTCTAATGCAAAATATGCATAATGAGATCAGTGCAAAGGTTTGTGGTGTTTCATCTAAGAACACAAAAATTATAGCTCTTACCATAAGCAATCATAATCTTAATACTCACTTCTTGAAAACATTTATTGGCAGTTTATGACATAACTATAGCATACAAGAACCGATGCCCTTCTTTCATGGACAATGTATTCGGCGTCGACCCTTCCGAAGTGCACATGCATATTCGGCGTATCCCTCTAGAGAAAATCCCTCTATCCGAGGGAGAAGCTACGACCTGGTTGATGGATGCTTTTGTCCAAAAGGATCGGCTGCTCACTGATTTTATCGTTAACGGGCACTTCCCTGATCAAGGGACAGAAGAGCAGCTCTCAACAGTGAAATGTGTTGCTAATTGTGTAGTTGTGATTGCCATTACTGGCGTTTTCTTGTTCCTTACATTGTTCTCTTCCTTCATGTTTAAGGTCTACGTAGGGTTAGCTTGTGTATACCTTGCTTTTGTTAGTTATTTTAATTTTAGATTCGATCCTGCTACTAAATCTGCAGTCAAAGCCACACAACCGAAGAAAACCTATTAAATGATCATACTAAGGATTATGCATTTTTTGCGTAATTAGAGGTGAAGAGTTTTGCAATTTTAATCACCCTTGATTGTTTTTTTGTGTTCTCTATGTATGTTTGTAATATTTTACTGTATGGTAAAAGCGTCTTCAATTGAGTAACCGAGTGAATCTCCTCGAGTTCGGGTCTATTAAAATAAAAGTGAAAAAAAATATTCACCCTTACAACTAAATATGTTAATTGCAGTAAAATAGGTATAATAAGTGTTATGATTATATCGTGTCTGCGTTTTAAGAAAATAATCGAATAAAGTATCATAATTATATCGTGTCTGCATATTCTAATGTGTGTGTACGTATTCAGGAATATATTGGTGCATGGGCAGCCATTGGATTTTATCTCATGCATGCTGCATGAGAAAACGACACTAATATTGAAACTTAAAATAACATCCAGTGAGGACACAAATACCCCACCTTCAAATATTCCCAATCAAAAACATACACATCGCAAGCTCAAATTCTACTGTATCTGGTCGTTAGAAGTTCTTGTTAGAAGTAATCATATTTTTTTTATCAAATCGTTTCATTCATTCTTTAGAAAAAAAATCTCTTTAAAATATTAACTTTCATTTAAAAAATAAAATATTCTAATTACGTGCTCTTTTAATGGGATATAGAAAATATAATTTTGTGTTTGCGGTTGCATGGTTTATATTTCAAATTTTGATTAATATGATGTTTAATAAACAACAGTACATAACCCCAACCAATACACCAATCACACGAAAATTAAACCAAAACATCAAATTCAAACAATACAAAAGTAACATTATCTTTTAGAAGAACTTTTTTTTTTTTTGAAGTTTTCAAAATATTAAAAATCAATACCTATTTCCAACGCTTTGCTTAATTGGGTTAGAATTTACAGTTCAATAATGCTCTTAACACCATTTTCTCCAAAGGAGAAAAAGTCTCACTTTCAAAGCAAAATCCAAACCTTTCATTTATTTTTCTTTTCTGTGTTCCTTAATATTTGCCCAGACTACTTTAAGTTCGTAGTTATTTTTGATAAAATGAAACTGACGAATTGTTTCGTATGATAATAAATCATTAAATTGAAGAAACAAAAAAATATATAATTGTTTTTAAACTACATTCACAAGCAGAAGACCAAAGATATATTCCCTAAAATCCATATCTAATATTTTTTTTATTACTGTATTTTTTTTTCTGTGAAGAATCATGTATGTAGGTATGAATGAAACTATACAATCACCATGTCCACCAGCAATTCCTTAACCTATTCTGGAACCATTTTTTTTTTTTTTTTTTGCATTCTATACACCAGCCTTAGATGCTAATACTGGAGAGAAACAAGCTAAAGTCTCACAAAAAAAAAATCATAATAATCACAATAAAACCCATGAAAAAGTTCGAACACGATTCAGTGAGGGAAGTTTCCAGTCTTTCGGATGTAATCAAGTGTCCTCTGCAACCCGAACTTGACGAGGGCCTGATGGCCAGCTCGGAAACCATTCCCGTATACCACAGAAGGATCTGTCGCCATCTGATGTTTGAAAAACTCGCTAAGCTTCTTATCGAAAGGAGATGTTGAACTCTTGTTTGAATGTGAGGTCGAGGCTTTGTCGTTATCAGACATGGATAGGATCTGAGACTCCAGCCACATACTGGCCATCACTTGACATATACCTTCTTCCACATCTTGTCTCAGAGCTCGATAACCTGATTCCAGAACGAGACAAACGTATTATATTTATCAGCACGAGTAGGATGAGGCGAGGCCAGTGCATGGACACATCGAGAAATCAATGGCTAAACACGCCTTATTTTGTCGGAAGCGATAGAGAAAAGGTATTGTACGCATGATCATTTGATTGTGAGATGCTAAAGGAAGAAGAAAGTCGCAGAATATTGAGATATGCACAAAGAATCTCAAAATTGGAGTAGGTAAGTTATATATTTGGCAGAAAATTGATTGCATGAGTGAATTATGGAAAGAGAGAGTGCACCGTTGAGTCGTAACCAGGCATGCATCATCTCATGAGCCAATATCGTTCCAGTCAGCAACCTGCAGGTGAGCGAACGAGGAGTACCGGATCAACTAAATTGAAACTAAAAGAAAACTTTGATTGAGCAAGTTGAAAGTGTACCTTGGAAGACCATATAGAATGAGGATTGCTGTGACTTCGCAATGGCGTGTTAATTTGTAAGGCTCTGTTAGCATTCCCATGGCTCGATTTCCAGCTCCAATCCTTGCCCGGCGTGATATCTGGCCATCCAAAAATCGTAAATAAGATTCGACGAAACTAAATTATGGCAAAAATACTAAAAGCACTGAAAAGTATGATGGTGTCAGAAGAAGCCCTTACGGTGGTGATTGTTTGTTCCTCGGAGAGACAAAGGCCTCGAGTTTCAGGCATGTGATGGTGGCCCTGGCAAGAAAGAAAGCATAAAAATAAGGTAACGACACCACCTTCCTCATGTATGCTTTTGAGGGTGTTTAATTTGGCTAAGATAGCTAAATATAACGGATTGCACGATTTGAGCTTGTTTGATCATCATATACTTTCAAAAACTCATATCACCCAAAGTAAACGCCGCTGTAGTAGATGAAATCTATAATAATGATTAAGTAACTGTTACGTTTCCCATCTTACATTCCGCTCTCCTCCCATGGCTTGATTCAGTGCCTGCTTCTCAACCAAGAACAAGGGAACTTGTTGTGTCAGTTTCATGTTTAATCCTTTGTAGAACTCTTGTATATCACGAAAAAGAGGCTGGCAATCGTTAGTGTCCATAATTGCCGAGTCGAGACACTCCAAGCAGAGCTTTCGACCGTCGTTAAGGGAGGCGTATCGTGCATCCCATGACTGCATCAAGCAAAAGACCCAATATAATGAACAGCTACGAGTTAAAGCAAACCCCGCTACGTTTTATATGTAACAGCAGCGAGGTTTTCTAAGATATGGTGTTGGAAAAGACTCCAAAGTTACCTCCATTCTCTCACAACTACAACATCGAGGAGTGCCATCGTGTTCATGTCCAGGACAGTACTTCTGGGACCAAAATGGATGTGCTCTATATTCAATAAGACCAGCTGCATTTGTCGTAATCTGTGGACGTGAAAGTGATAAACATTATATCTTAAAGAAAGAAAATGAAAGAATTGTATATCCTTTTCAATTTGAAAATTAGAAAATGATCTCCAGAATAAGCCATCATTTACTTCTTCGAATAAGATATCTATTTTCACAATCATCAACATCCATAAGATACAAGAGGTAACGAATCCAGCAATAATTTCTGAGATGGATCATTTTTTCATATTCCTAAAAGCTAGAGGTTCCTTCAATGGCCTCGATGAAAAGAGATTCTAAGATTACATCTTAAAAAACAAAAGAATGGTATAACCATTACTTATGTATTTAGTCATCTTTCTTATCCCCTAATGTTTGATTTCACCAAATGCATGGTCATTGGAGTACATGTAGATTGTGAAATAAAAGATATGGAGAAGCACTTTTTCCAGAACGCTTTGACAGAATGAACAAGATAATCCGCTGGTTGAGATACTTACGAAGTGTCTGCAGACATCACATTTCGGGTGATGGGACTCCTTGTAGCAAGTTTTATGGTAAGGATAGCTACCAGACACGGAAAACTGTCGAGAGATACCAACTTGAATTAATAAATTTAATATGTGAAAGTTAGGTCATATTACATGTGAGCTGAAATGCATTATATGCCTTTTGATTTTACAATTATCAAGATTGCTTAGAACATATCTTTTCCAAAGATAGACATACACTAGCTTAAATCATTAGTAAGAAGCAAAATCAAGACTTAAAAAAAGAAGCAAAATCAATGAAAAAGCCTAAGGCGATAACACATCACCTGAATTCTTTGCATGTTACTACTTACCAATTTCAATACAAATTCTCCTTCTTTTTTAGATGAATAAACCATTTATGGAGCTCATTGGCATCCGTAATTACAAAACCTCTATGAACTTCAATATTTTGGCAAAAATAAAAGAATTCACAAATTGCAATTTTGCTGAATCACCACTTTCCAGAGTACCCAATATGCAAAAAATTATTATGAAGGTATGGATTCTTTTGATTATTATGACTACATTAGAAGAAGCTCTCTAGCATATGATGTTTAGTGGAAATATGATAATATATGTATATATACTTTATTTGAGAAAAATAATAATATCTAAGGCCAAAATAGTATTTTTATTAGATGGGTGCATTATAAACTATTTACCTCGTAATCTGATATCGGTTGTTTACACCCACAGCATCTAAAACATGGCGGGTGCCAAAGGGCATTCATGCAACTCAAAAATCTACCATGCCCAATATCTGCATTACAGCCAGCACAGATCCTACCATAGCAAAAGAAAGAAAGAAAGATAGAAAGGCTACATTAGGAGCTAGATAAAAAATTATGAAAGTGAAGTCGAGTTATATATATAAACCTGAATATAACAAAATAAGGAGGAAATCAAGGTAGATTAGGAAGCAAAACTAAAATGTAAAGAAATGTTGGAAAAGTGATGTCTAGAACTTATGGGGCTCTTGAATGATCTTCGCCATGAACAAGAAAAGCATATTAGGTAGTTATTTGTTGCAGTAATCAATAGTGTGGCATCTTCATCGTATCGTGAAAGAGTCTCTATATGCAGCTTCCTCAAACTTCATATGAATACACGGGTTTTCATTCAATGTCATATAACAAGCTGAAACCTCGTTGAGAATAGCCCAGTAGCATTAGACATAAGGGTTTTTAAGCAAAAACCCAAAGAAAAATTCAAAATCTAGCAAAAACAATGTTACTGAACTTTCCTCCCAACCAAGATACATGCACTGCCAAAATGTATAAGCCAATAGCAGAATTTTGGGTTTCCTTCTTCAGCATTTGATCTTGTCCCACAAAAATTTAAGCATTGAATTTGGATTCTAGAATTTATAAATCACGTTATTAGGATAAAGAACAATAATGTATGTACCTGGAGCTTGTGGAATAGGGGAAAGATATAGGTTGGTAAAGGTTATCATTTCCATATCCATATCCATATTCATATCCACTTCCATATCCATATCCATATCCATTTCCATTTCCATATCCATATCCATTTCCAGTATCATTTCTACCCCATGACTCTTGTTGAGAACCTGCAATCAAACTCTCTTGAAGGGCTCTCGCTAGTTGTTCATCATCTTTCAATTGAGGCTCGCTCTCTGTAAAATATCAGTACACACAAAATGGTGTATTAATAAATTGTTACTAGATACGTGAATACATTTGATAAAATATTAACATACTAATAAAACAACATTCCATAGGATAATGATAAAAGAATGAATCATAGAAATGTCTATGGAGAAGATTGATTATGGGACCCTGAGACATAACCTTCCGTTTTCCCTCATATATAATTTATATGATTAGAGCATTTTCAAGTTTATTCATACTTACAAAGCTGAAGAAAATTATGAAAGCAGAAAGCCATATATCTCACCAACTGCGGCTTTTCCTTTTCGGTCTTCTTCTGAAAGCGATAATGCAATAGCACGGTCTATATCTTCAGTCTCTTTTGATGAATTCTAAATCAATGTACAGACAGATATAAGCTTTGGCAGGAAGATTCATAAGTAAAGAGCAGAATGAATTCATCACATGCTAGTATGCTACCAAGGAAATATTTTATACTTCAAAACAGAACTAAAAAGTTGAGAAAATGAACTTATTCCCTCAATATACGATCAATATTGGACTCTAATAAGAGCTGACGTAATCATGCAGAGCAAGAAGTCCAAACATAGCAAAGCTAGTCTTGAACTTGAAGTGAACAAGAAGATCAAACATTTTAGAGGTTGTTCTTTCAGATGCGAGATTTCAAGATCCAACATTCTTGCTTGTCCTTCTTTATGGGCATTACTCAAGATCAATTCAAATAAGGACAACTAAATCATGAGAATGGGTAATTTTAGAAGAATTATATGATTACAAGTTCAATATTGACACAATAACTGTAGTAACTGGATGTGAAAAGGCCAAAAATTAAAATTAAAAAAAATGTACTTACCAATGATGCAGATTGATGAGTCTCTGCAATATCCGCTTCATATCTCCAATCAGAATGCCCGTCCAAAACCTTATGGTCGGAGCACTTGAAGATTTTGCTCAGCCAGCCCATTAGGTGAATTAATCAGTGCAGCACACTATTTAATGAAGCAGCATAAGGATAAGTTTACAAGATCCTAAGGTAAAAGCAGAGGAAGAAAGATATACACCACAGAGAGAGAGAGAAGAAAGAGAGCAACTTTCGGTTCAAATCTTCTCTGCTACAAACTAGAAACTGAAAGTATTCTTGCACGTTTTCACCTATCTATAGGAATCAAAATTACACGGCAATAAAATTTTGCAATGTCCAGGGTATGCTCATTGGTGAAACAAATACCTTACTTGAATAACATAAAAACTATGAAGTATTTGAAGTTGTGCACCACATTATCTATTTGCATGAAGCTACCTAGAACCAAAATAAATGTTCTCAAGTTAAATAGGCAAGAAAAATCTTTGAAGAAAGAAATGCTTAGAATGTAAACCCGAATAGATCTTAATCAATTCCATGAGCAACATATAATACATCACTTTTTATACAACATATTGATCCCCCGTTTGGCATCCTTGTTTCGATCATATAAATGAGCTCAACCAACACTTACTACAGCACATTCAAAACAGCCCAAGAATAGACCTTTCAAAATAGATTGAACCCATTATGGACCACATAATAATGTGGCATGAGTCATGACATGACCTTTAGCAGGCTCGGATCATCGCATCACCGAATGCATACAGTAAAGAGTAGCACCCGGCAAACATTGAAGAAAACTCTCAAACTAAGTAAAATCTAAACTTGAGTTGCAATTTGAAACCATATATAATATAGCTAATCAAACGCAGCTACCAAAAATAATACATATTCAATCCTGAAGAAAGCCATATAACAATGCAAACCAACTGCATCAAAAAGCACAACTCAAACAACAATCCACAATGCAATCAATTATGACTCTAAAAAATCGAATGGCACAAATTGCACAAGAATGGACCGATGCAGTTCAATCTATACACATAAGTTCAAGAAAACGCCGTCGGTTTCCTTAACAAAAGAGGGAGAAAAAACATTAGTGTCAGACTAGCAACTGACCTTAAAATAGACCCCATTAACTCCAGCAGCGGTTGATGCAGAAGGCACTCAAGATCACACAAATAAAAACAATTTTCTTTTTTCGAAAAGCAGCAACGATCAGAACAATTTTAATAAATTTTGAACGTACCCTTTTGTTGCTTTCAATTCTAGAAAAAAAGAATCTTTGCGGCAAAAAGAATGCTTTTTTTTGCAAGATAAAAATCAATCAAGAATCTTTTGGTTCTCAATCACCCAGTTGAAAGAATAAAAAAGAAAAAAAAGGAAAACCCTCGATAATTAGGAGATAGTTAAGCTCAATGGTATGAATATGATGAATGCCCGAGAAGTTTCTTCTTCTTATAGTCAATCAAGAAATCAAAAGGAATCGCGTGGCAAAAACTTGTTGCACTGTATGAATATGAATAGAAGGCAAGATTTTCAAAGTCAAAGTAAGACAAATTAGACAAGTATTAGTTCTATAAGATAATTGTAATGTAGTTGCAAATTAAGCTTAGAAACCTAAAGCGGTTGACTTGAGAAATATCAAAACATCACTCAATTTCCTCAAAAAATTATAAATAAATCACTAAACAGAAAATAAAACGACGAAGATTAAACATTCTGATACAGGATACACTCATACAAGTAGAGTTGAATTGGGCCTAAAAATATCAAATATATTTGGATTTATGGGCCTTGTATAGTGGCCCATCAGGTACAGTTGTACAGGCCCAAACTCAGCCCAGATAAGAATTTGGAAGCTTCTCAAATAATTTTTAATTAAAAAAATATTAATTAAAATAATAAATTTAGTTATGAAACATGATTTATGGAACATTGAATATGCTTGTTTTCTTGTCTCATTATAATTTTTTTATGCTTGTCTTCTTAAAATTTTCAATCCTCCCATTTAAGCTTTTGTTTATTGTAATTTGTATGTTTTCTGGTTTTAGATGAGTAAAAGTCAAATCCATTTATTCCTTAATGAGTTTATCTATTACCTAATCATGTAGTAATATTTTTTATGACATTTAATGAGACACGTGATAAATTAAGGTTCAAAATTAAAGTATATATTACATTAAAAACTTTATATTTTAAATTATTAATCAGTCACATGTTATAATTTTATACAATTAGAAATGTCACACTATTATACAATAGAAAATTCAATTATTCGTTTCGTCTCAATTGAAGTGACTATAAATTAAATGAAATTAAATGAATATTGTTGTTATCTATTTGGAACAATTTCTCAAAAGAGTAAGCAGTGAATATAGTTCTTATATATGAAAAGGCACTAAATAAAGCACTAATAAAACATAAAATAAACAATCTTAATTATAGTAGCACAAAGTAATTCAACATAGAAATTAAATATTGTTCAAATGTTAATGTAGAGAAAGTCACATTTCAACATAGAAATTGAATATTTTACTTTAGTGCAGTGGGTATGTAATATATTGATTCAAGTATTCAACCACTGCACTTTGATACTAATGTAATAAATCGACCCTTATCTATTTACTTCTAACTTTTATCTAAGTTGTTTACAATTTAATTTATTGTTTGAATCAGTCCTTTCCTATTTTATTTTCAATTCATTTAATTTACTAGTAGTATATATATATATTGATTGATCAAACATTAATGAATGTAACTTTTGATCATTACTTAAAGCCCAAAGGTATATAACTCCTACTTATATAGTAGTAGAACTTTATTTAATTTATTGACATATAGTTTATTTATTTAATTGTCCACTGATGTTTATGAAATACAATAATTACACCTTAATATATATATTAATTATATATATATATGTAGACGAGACGATGAAATGTAACATCCTTGGAGATGCTAAAGTACCAACAACTGTGGACAGAAAACATACAAGGTGCAACAGTCATGTGCTTGTACATCTCATGTTTCTATTAATTATCATCATCTGCCAAATTAAATATTGCACTTTCTTTCTTCAACTTATATTAAAAATAAATACTTTATTTATAGATAACGCTTTTCGTAAAAGCGTTAAGTATTATATGCATCTTAGATAACGGTTTCGTTAAAAGTGTTACGAACTGTTATCTTTACAATACATATATAACAATTTTTTCTAAAACTGACATTAAAAGAAAAAAAAACACACACATAGATAACGGTTTAGAAATAAACCGTTATCTATTTTGCGTTATGTATGTATAAATTTCTAGTAGAGAGTAGTGACAACACCTTTTATCAAGTTTGTTACTCATTTTAATCCGATATCGATGTTCAGAAAATAATTTGACTTGATGTATGAGTAGAGTTGTGCATTTATTAAACATTTAAAATGAAATGATAGTAATTAATTTAAGGCAATTAAGTATATTATAGAGTACATCTTTACACTCCATATATAGAGATATCCGCTGTTCGATTTCTAGTTCGAACCGGAAACGAACCAAATTGGTTAAAGAGGTACAATTACGATGATTTCGTTTTGAACTGTTATAACCCTTTTCTTCTTTTTTTCTACAAAAAAAATTGAATTTTTGTTGATTTTTATATTTTACGAAAAAAATTAATTCTGTAATTTTAATATTGAAGAACAAATAATGTTTTATTTACCACATAATTAATAGTGTATAATTTTCATCCAAAAATCGATATTAAAAATAAAATATTTTTTGCACAGTCTCACGGTTCGAATCGAGAATCGCTGGTTCCTAAAAATAGAATTGTAATCAAATCAAAACCATCTTTCATGAATCCGGTTAGGGGTGTAAAACGGTAACCGGTTCTCGGAAAGAACCGGTACCGAACCGGGAACCGGGAACCGGTTTTTCGGGAAATAAGCCGGTTTCCGGTTCTAAGTTTTAAAAACTTTCCGGTACCCGGGTAACCGGTACCGAACCGGGTACCGGTTTTATAAAATTAAATATTAAAAATATATATTTTATTTTATGTTTTATATTTTTTATAAAATTATTTTATATATTATAAAATATTTATAAAATTAAATTAAATTATATTTATATTTAATTATTATTTTTTAAATTAATATAATTTAAAAATAATTAAAAAAATATTTTAAAATAATAAAATTATAAAAACCGGTACCTTAACCGGTTCTACCGGTTAACCGGTACCGAACCGGTCGGTAACCGGTTAACCGGTTCCGGTACCGGTTCCTCAAATTGGGACTTTTCCGGTACCGGTTAACCGGTTAACCGGTACCGGACCGGTTGACACCCCTAATTCCGGTTCATAATCAATTCTCAATGTTTTAATTATGAAACCGCCGGTTCCGAATATATCATATAAAGAAACAAAATTGAATTCATTATTTTTGTGACAAGTATGTATAGAAGATGTAGATCACATAAAAAGTAGTTTTTCAATAGTAAATAAGAACTAATCTGGGCCCTTCATTTTTCTGATCCTATTGAACAAAATAACAACCAGATTTTTGAATTTTAAATGATTAAAATATGACATAAATACAATCAAAAGGTTAAACATGTAATTTTATATTATGAAAGAAAATCAACGTTTGCTATTTTATAGGGATTTAACTAGATATTATTATTATATTTCCATAACTGTCAAATCATGTATGATTATAGGATTTCATTTACCATAATTTGTGATTAAATAGGTGATTAAATGCTGAATCTTGCTAGAAGAATTATACGATAATTTAGATTGACTTCTCGACCCATCTCTTCCACATCTCCTTCTCCTCATCCACTGCCGCCGTCACTTGCAGGATCGCCGCGGCTGCAACATCGTTCACCATCCTTGCCTCCATCTTTGTCTCCTAGTGGAGCGAACAAAACTTGTGCGGCACATCAGCAGCATCAACGCAGTAGTTGCATTGTATGCGGAGGAGCGCGGCGACGATGAAGATGCTAATGGGGTTTTATAGAGGTTTTGAAGATATTTTTGGTGGTTCTTTTGGCCTTAGCGACGAAGAGATTGACTATTGGATAACCATCTCTACAGTGTTGCTTCTATTCCTTGAGTGTGTCGGGAAACACTGTTGCCGTTTGTCCACGCCGTCATGAACCTCGCGATCAAGGGAATGAATCTGAAGTCGGCGGCGCGATCTCGCCGGGATTCGACGTTGTATTGACATATATATATATATATAAATTGCATTATCATACACGTATAAATTGCAATGTTATTTTATCTCTGTACCCTTTAATAATATTATATTGTACAACACGTACATGTGAATTGCATTGATATATAAATGTAAATTGTATTGTCATTTAGATTAAAATGAAATATTTTCAGTATCAACCAATTTATAATTTTTTTACATATTACAATGCATCAATAAATATAACGTAATGCATTAGACGTTTGATTGTGAATCAACATGGCGTAAATCGATATTGCATGCGATGAAGTTGTTTTTGGTTGCGTTTCCCAATTAAAATTCTTGTAATTCGAAATTAGGAGAATTTTCAAATATTTTTAGAAGATTATGTTATCCCATAAATTTCTCCAACTACCAAATTTAAATGGTAGAACAATATATATATATATGTGTGTGTAATGCAAATTACGTAACTTTATAGTGCAACACTACATATATATCTAATGCAAATTACATGAATATACAGTGCAACAATAAACAAATGGCGGTTGGTTCCTTAATTAATGGTATCATATCAATTTTTGAATCACTTGATTTTAGGAACCGCTGAATTTTTTACTTAAATGTCTTTCTTGCATTGTAATTTAACGATGCAATACATTTTCAAACCTAATTTTCGAAAATTAAGAGATTAATCACAACCATTAAATCTATTGTAACGGAAGGACAATAGCGTTTTCTATTTTTTTTTACCAATTACCCTTTTTTTACCTGAAACCATATATATATATTTGATTCTAAGTTGGGTGAAAGAAACGCACACGCATATAAATTATGATTGGGGTGAGGAGATATTGGTGGTTGTCAACATCTATATGGACACACAATTACAGCTTGCTATTTGTTTTTGGTAGTCCCCCACTTGAAATTAAACGGGACGGGCTAATATGACCCGTCCCGTTCTATTTGTTATGTTACTATTCTGTACGAATATTAAAGATAACGAGTAAAAATATATAACATGGGTAATTTCTATCGCTTTTCAAGAACTAATTATTTTTTTTCGTATGGGACATAACAAGATATCTATAAAATAAAAGTGAAATAAATTGAGTGGACGAAACCAGAATTATTTAATATTTAATACATTCATTTTCGTGGTCCCTTTTTCTTCTATCTTCATCGTCTTATTACTATCTATCATGTTGCTTCACAACTTGTCACATACATGTATTATTATAAGTTCAAATTATGGATATTTTTCTTTTTCCACTTCTGTATTGTTTAATTTATAGTGTAAACACAACTTCACTTAATTTGCTCGTAACAATATTGGATTTTCTTTCTTGATAATTACTCGATCCCTTGAATAGTAAAGAGAGTAAAAAAAGAGTACTTCATGGGATTAATTGATTTCATTGGAACACTTTTTTGCTAATTCTTACATGAAACAAAAGTTTGTTCCAAAGTACTTTTAACAAAAATTAAAAAAGAAATTGTTGCAATTTTCTCCATTTGTTCATATCTTTAATGAAAAGGTAGTTTTTGATCTAACAAAGATTATTTTATTTACCTGATATTTATTAAGTGGAATAAGTCGGGATAAATTTATACAAATAAAAATAATATAAATTATTCTAATATTTATTAATTAGAATTATACTTGTAAGATATTTTAATGTCCATAAGTACTAATGTTGTAATAAGAGATTATTTAATTTGTTTGATAATATCCAATCTAGAAGGGTACTATGATTAAAGTAATCCGGCCCAATAAATATCTCACTTAGTAAATACTTCATCCGTTCCGATAAATATGGTACAAATTATATTTAAATAAGTGTATTAAAATAGTAAAACGTGTCAAATTTATTGGAATGAATGTAGCATATTTTAATGTTTTGTTTGTAAGGTTTTTATCCCATACATATTAGGGCATTAATCCGGCAAGCAAACAACAATTTAGTCAAATTAATTAAATAAAAAGATTATTAAAATCGAAAATTTATAACCTATGTAGCTAAAAAAACAACTCCATTAATTAATTAGCATAGATTGGATACCTAATAACAACCTGATAGAATTGACCCAAGATCAAATCAATTGATCCTACCTTTGAAACATTTTCTTGTTATTTAATTAATATGATTTTTTTTCTTCAAACTCTATACAACATATTTTAAAGTATAATATTTTAGGATTAATTAGAGTCGAAAATTTCTAACCAATAATCTGATAACCCGATTATACGAAATCAATGATAACAGTTAGTTTTTAGTTACCACCATGTAAAATTTCTTTTTGATATATCCCTATAGAAACTGGTTATAATTATGTCATAGCATATTACATTTTGATCTTTGTATGATATTGATGTGGAATAAGAGCATCATCAATGGCCTCTCTCTAAGTGAGATTCTCGGTGTCAATTTCATAAATAAATGGAACTTTTTATGTGGGGTCCACAGTTTTTAAAGAGTTTGTGTTGGTTTACTGTGGTGACAGACTCTCAACTTGGGACTCTCTACTTGTTTTGTATTTTTATGATGTATGTATTTTTTTGGGCATATTTGTTATAAATTAAATTTATTAATTTAAATTACAAGTTTAAATTAATAATTATGTAATTAAAATTTAATTTTAATATTTTTTATTTAATTAGATTAAATTGAATAAAAAAAATTTAATTTAAAGAGAGATGGTTGAAAGATTGAAGAATGAATGAAGATGTGTGAAAATGTAGGACTGAAATATGATATTTATAGATAAATTTATGAATTAAAAATAAAAAAAATAAAATGGGGGGATCCGGAGCCCCCACCCGTAGTGGCAAAACCGGCGCAGCCTCTGGAGGCCAGAGGCTGCCTCTCTACCCAGAGCCTCAACTTCGGAGGCTGTCCTCCACAATGGGCCGGAGACTCGCGGCACAGTCTCCGGAGCCCCCTGCCCGCTGCCTCCTGAGCTCCCCCGTTGGGGATGCTCTAAGTAGCGGAAAAATTATATGACTAAAGAATAAGAAAATAGTCGTTGTCAGCTGAAATCGAAATGAGTATAATTTTTTACCTGGGCTCAAAATTTTTATTAAAATCTTTTTTCGGAAGCATGACATCAAGACGAACAAGATATGTTAGATATTCCGTTTCTTATTAGAACTAGTGTTTATTTAGGACTTAATTTAAATATTAGGTTTGATATATTCAGGCACACATTTGATATTTTCTCAATAATATTGCGTTTCTTATTCTCGTATGTAAAACGTTTGTCTTCTAGTGTGTCATATATATATGTATATGGTTGACTCATTATACTTAATATATATCATAGAATAATTATTAAGGAAGATATATAAGTACATAGGAAAACACACGTTAATCTATATGCATATGATTGACTCATTATACTTAGAGGGTGTTTGGTTAAGTTTATTTTAAAAAGCTTATAAGTTCTTAGAGTTTATAAGCTTTTGCAAGAGCTTATAAGATAAAGCTTATAAGTTGTCAATGTGTTTAGATAAACGAGTTTGTAAGCTCTTTTAAAGTGATATAAAAGGTTATTTATGTATAAGTTCATGGAGAAATAAGTTGGGGTAGAGCTACTTATTTTTTGAACAGCTTATAAGCTCCAAAAACTTATTTTTACAACTTATAAGCTCTTAAAGAGCTTTAATTTGCCAAACATTTTGAAAGAATTTATAAACTCTTAAACAGTTTATAAACTGTTTTAAGGAGCTTATAAGATCAGCCAAACACCCCTTAATATATATCACAAGAATTGTGTGAATATCCTATATATCATTTGAAATAATAAATTGGAATTGCTCCTTGTTATAGCAATTATGATGTCTCCAACCTCAATCAATAAACTCAAGAAACAAATGGTTAAAGCAAACTCTTCATTTTGACCAATCAACATCTCTTAAAGGTTTCACCTGTGTTGGTGCCTTAAAGGTACAGATGTATAATCACTACTCATGTTTTACTACATTGTACTGTCCCAATATTGAACTTGTAATCATAAAAAAAGACAAATTTTTCCTCTTCCTCTGAGAATTGTAAATTAATTTGCAGGACAAAATTTGCTGATCAGTTAGTGAAGGGAATCATCATATCATGCACTTTAATTTACATGAAGAAATTGGAATAAATATTTCTTCAATGCACATATATATTTATATATGTCTCTACCTTTTTGTAGTAATGGCAGAAGCCCCATTCATACATTGGTTCATTGTGACAAATTCCATATTGCATAACGTCTATTTTTTTTTTTATCTATGTAACAATTGTCAGTCTGTACATATTTGCCATAAAGGACAAGTTTACACTCTTATGGCTTATTATTTTGTGCTCTTAATTTTGCCACTAGCAAAGTTCTCCAATAGTATTTTATCAAGTGATCGATGACAGAAAAATATTTTGAGATTTTGATGATAGTAATTCAAAAATCTTATAAATTAAATGAATTTATAAAACTCAATAAAAAAAATAATGGGGCAAAAGTCAAAATACCCTACTTCTATAAGAAAAAAATAAAAATATCAACTTAAAAATAAAAGTAAAATTTACTCCATTTATAAAATGAAAGATTAAGATTAATATACTAACTTTCGTCTCATTTCATTCACAAAATATTTTGAATTACATGAGCATATGAGAAAATTTATCATATTATCATATAATATAATTAGTTTTTTTAGTATATATTTCTCTTTATTTTATAAATTAAAAGTGGATAATTTTACATGTTACCCTACAAAAATAATTCAATTCATCTCACTTGCAGTGTTTCATTTGATATCAACACATGATTTAATTTCCTAAGTGGTGGTGGCATCAATTTCCAACCAATAATTCCAAGAAAAAAACAAGAGAATGAAAATGAAAAGAATAAAAGCATGCAAAAATGCTCAAGAATAATCTTACACAAGCATCCTTAGCCTTAGGTGTCAAATTTTCTTGAAAATATTAAACCTTTGGAAGGCACTAAGGTCTCACAAGATAAAGCAGCAATTTGTGCACTAGTTGCTGCAAAAATACTACGTTTAGTACGGTCCAAAAACACTCACCTAATAATTTAAAAAAGTAAGTTTCTTTCAGTATATTATTATGCATGTGTGTGCTTAACTAACTTTCACTAGCTTAATAAAAAATGCACAAGAAATAAAAAAAAAAAAAAAAAGCAAGAGTACAAATGATAATTAGTTTTGTAGGTATATTAAATATATAGAAAGTTAATTTGGTGAAAGCGAAACCATGTAAGAAGAGAGAGTAGTGAATTAAGGTGAAGAAGAGGGCGACCCTTTTTCTTTCTTCTCTTCCTCCTTTCATTATCCTCTCTCCCTCTCTCATCTCTCTCTTGTCTCATCCATTTGCACAGTCGTCGTCTCTTCCTCAGAGATTCCATCACCACCGTCCAATTTCATCCACACTCTTGGATTCATCGTTGAAAGGTACTTGATTTTGATTAAATGAAGAAGAAATTAAAGATCATGTGTGTTATTTGTTAGTTAGTTTTGAATCTTGATTAACCCTTTTTCTCTTTGGTTGTTTTGTTCTTGCCAGAAAAAGATTAAGAGATAGAGGTTGCTTGAAACAAATTAACCTAACAGAGAACTGAAAAGAAAAAAACAGCATCAAATCTTTCTATTACATAGTTCAAGAACTAAAAGACTTTGCAACAATTCATGTCCCAAAGCTTCCATCATGATCAAGGCATCTACAACTACCCTAATGCATACCAACGATCCACCGCTGACTTCGGGGACTTGCTGCCGCCGCCGCTGCCGGCGGAGGCGGCGGCGTTCGACGGAGACGGTATGCTGACGGAGATCATGAACCTTCGATGGCGAAAACCAGGAGGCGGCGATGGCGATGCCTTCGATGATCAGATCTACCGCCAGAAACACCATAGCCTCACTGCACAAGAGGTGAATTAAAATAACAAATAGTGCTGCAATATATATATATATATTTTATGCAATCACAAGATCATCGCCTCAAGAATCTTGAATTTTTTTGTGTTTGCAGCTCATCTCTTTCATGAATCCACAAGTAGTGAAGGCTTCTACCGCCTCCACTCCTTCATCCTCTAATAATCTCGAAGGGTTTCACTTGATTCAAGCTCCAAGCATGCCGGCGGCATGGGTTCCGAGCAACGGTGGCGGCGGAGGGAGGGGCGAGGAGCCGTCGGCGAGGGTTTTGGAGGGGCAGGGCCTCTCTTTATCACTCTCTTCTCTAAGGAACTTAGAAGGCAACAAATTTGAGAAGATGGGTGATTTGTACAGCTTCCATGGAAACAACCCCTACGGATTGGAGGATGTCGGGACGGCAGCAAACCAGATGCTGTTCGGAGCTCCGAGGCTGGTGTCGGAGCATGAGAACCAGATCCATTATGGGTATATCGAATCTTCTAGAAGCACGAACGTGATCAAGAACTCTAGGTATCTCAAGGCTGCACAAGAGTTGCTGCTCGAGTTCTGCTGTGTTGGGAGAGTGCAGAATATGAATTCGAAGAAGCAAGAAAGAAACCCTAATTTGGCATCGGATAACAATGGTGGAGGCTCTTCTTCTGCTTCTTCTTCAAGGGAGCATCACCCTTTGTCTCCTTCTAAAAGAAATGAGTACCAGAGAAGAAAAGCCAGACTTCTCTCAATGCTTGATGAGGTCTCTCTCTACACTCTCTCTTTAATTACTATCTCTCTCTCCCAAGAACATTTTTATAAATACCAACAGCTATCAGTGAGCTGTTGATAACTTCTACAATATTAGGAAATTCAATGAAAATACTGTGAATATTTATATATACAATTAATTAACCACTCATCATAATGCTAGCTAATTAATTAAGATTAATTTTATAAAGTGGTGGGAGATTAGGATACATGTCTAATGAAGAACGACATGCCTCCATTTGCAGATAGTATAGTTCTTGGAATTTAATACAGAAATGCAGAATTATTATAATCTATCTCTAAAAGGGGACCATGTGTATATCTTACTATATAGAATTTGCAGTAATTAATTAATATACTATAAGACATCCGAATCTTCTTTGCAGTGGGTTAACCTTTTCTCTTAAAAGGAGGAATTAAAAAAGTTGATCTATTATATACAAATCGAAGTGATTATGCAGCTGTACGATTTTATAAAGCTTTAACAAAAAAACTGCAATCATCTGCAGACACACACACACACAATAGAGCTAAATAATATGAATTACTTTCACACTGAACGCAGAATAGCATTACTGATCATATCATATGCAATCAATGCCATAATAATAAAAAGCTAGCCTTTGTTACATGCATTCCTTCTGCCGTAAAAGATATATACAGCCTAGCTATAATATATAATACTATATGAAAAATAGCAAACACTAATAAATTAACTAATAATCTATGCTGCTACATCAGAAGTGTGCATGTTATAACAAAGATATGTCAGGTGGAAGGGAGGTACATGAGGTACTGCGAGCAGATGCAGGCGGTGATGAACTCGTTCGAGGTGGTAACGGGAAAGGGGGCGGCGGCGGCGTACACGGGGCAGGCGAGGAGGGCGATGTCGCAGCACTTCAGGAGCATGAAGGAGGCGGTGGGGAGAGAGGTGAAGGCGTGCTGCGAGGCGCTAGGGGAGAAGGTGGAGGTGAAGGGAGGGATAACGAAGGGGGAGACGCCGAGGCTGAAGGTGTTGGAGAAGAAATATAGGCAGCAGAAAGCGGTGCAGCAAATGGGAATGATGGAGGCGGAGTCATGGCGCCCCCAGCGGGGCCTACCGGAGCGTTCCGTCACCATCTTGAGGGCTTGGCTCTTTGAACACTTCCTTCACCCGTACGTACTCTCTCTTCAAAATTTTACTGTTTAATAATCTAATAATGCAATTTAAGATAACAAAATATCGATAATATATAGTGCACCAATTTAATTTTAAAATAGTCTTTTTATTTCGTTCAAATATATATTTTTCCTTCGACATGATACTAACGGTACAAATAAAATCCTAATTCATTCAGTTCGTACTAAGGTCAAAATCGTAAAAATTATTATAATTGATCTAAAATCTAATTAGTAGTTATTGTTTAATGTTTACTATTTTTAACTGACTAATTTTAACTTTTTCCCATAAATTAAATATATTAATCATTTAAAAAAATTAATGGTGCATGCGTGTTTCTCCCGTTACATGTTACGGCAAGGTCTAGATTTCGATACAAGTCCAATAGATTTGATAATTTTTGGAATCGAATATTATTATGTTTGAATTCGATTTGTTAGCAAACAAATGAATTTCAAAAGACCTTTCATCAAGTCAAACTCTAAATAATTTAGAAATCATATAAACGAAATCCCCAACATATATAAATTGGAAAAAGCTAGCCGAAAAAATGGAAAATAAATGCTAACTATAAATTTTAATCATTTTCAGTTCTCACTATTTCTATATGGTATAATTAATAATGTTATAATTTATATTTAAAAACAGCTAAAACAGTTATGTATACATAATTTTTCAAATGCCTAGATTTCGGTTGGATTTAGATTTGATAAAAGTGGAATAGTTATAAATTGGGTCTCATACTAATATATTTTTAATTCAAAGGTTGTCAATTTGATTTTATATATATTTCACACGTGGACGAATTTGAAGCATGTGAACGTACATAGTCCATTAATTCCATATGAAATCATCATCAGCTATTAATTGGACTTGTATCATCATATAACAGCCGGACCAATAATAGGACATAAAGAAAGATTGCTACACATAGATATCGAATCTTGATTTCCTTGTTGTTTTTGTTGTTGTGGGACATGACAGAATGAAACCGCATGCATGCATGGAAATAAATCATATAGGTTAAAAGGGAGGTGCATGGGTGATCATAATTATTTTCATTACCATATTATATATTGCTTTAACTATATATACTTAATCATTTAATACATTAGTGATTAGTATGTTTGAAGTTATATATAACTAATTAATTTGTGGAGAAACCAGGCAGTAGTTATCGTATGAGATTGAGATTATATATATGGAGTAATTCGCTACTGACATGAGTAAAGTTAATTAGTTACTTTGTTTTAATTTTCATTAATGGGTTATATAATGTTGTAAGGTTTAGGGAGAAATGGTAAGATGATTAGCATTTTGTAATAAAATAATTATTGGCTCAGGTATCCAAGTGAAGCAGACAAACATTTGCTGTCTAGGCAGACTGGTTTGTCAAAAAATCAGGTACTCATTATATCTTCTGTTATCATAATCGACATGTCATATTTCTTGAAAGGGATCTCTCTTTTCTTAACTTCGATTTGCGTGAATTATCATCTTAATTAAGGAATACCGATCGTGGGAAGAATTAATTAAAATTGGACTACAAATTAATTATATTAAATGAGATAGTACATATTTTGATTCTGTTTTATAAAATTGTGAGTAATTTATTGAATTTTTAGTTTATGAATTAATTTTGGTTTTGTTTGATAAAATTGTGAATACTTTATTAACTTTTGAATTTATAACTAATGAGACACAAAGAGTATATAATTATACGATCATTTATGCATTCAAGTTTTTAGTTTAGTTTTGAACTAAATATATAAGTGTATGAATAAACTGTGCATCTACTCATATATATAGTCATTGCATGCTATTATAGGGTGTGGGGAAGGTGCTGGAAAGTGTGAAATTAAGTATTTGATTCTATTTTTGAGCAAAATAACCACACGACACGAGGGTTTCTTAATATTTTGAACTTTAATTTCCATTACAATCTTAATATCCATTAAAAATTCACTTTTCAATTTCTTTTAATATTCGTGCTGCAATTTTTGTGTACTGAGTAAATACATAAATATCATATATACTACAATCTATTCGTTTTTTATTGTGGTTGTACGTTTTACTGTATTTTTGTCTTTTTCTCAAGAGGGGATAAACCCACTAGCTAGGAAGTCAAGCCATTTAAGAAAGAAAAAAAAAACAAACAAACATTCTCGGTTTTTGTCTTGTGATCATTTGCATGAGCCTCTTTACGTGCATTAAATTATGAAGGAGCTGAAATTCAGTGTTGCAGAGAAACAATTAATGACTCTCTCTCTCTCTCTGATTAATTTAATTTAATTTAATTGATTGAATAATGTGTACAGGTATCGAACTGGTTCATAAATGCTAGGGTTCGACTGTGGAAGCCCATGGTTGAAGAAATGTACCAACATGAGTTCCAAGAATCTGCTGCACAAAAACCTGATCATCAAACCACCCCTCAAACCAATACATCACAAACAGAAACAGACCCTTCACAGAAAATTAGGCCCACGCCCGCCGATGACGTCATCAACTCGACGGAGTACCGATGTTTCCTAGAGAATCCCGATCACGAGATGGGCGGCTTCGACGTCGCCGGAGAAGTTTCTCTTACGTTGGGTCTCCGGCATGCAGATAATAATGTGCCGATTATGAGTCACCTTTCAGTTAGGGACTTTGAAGCTTATTGAGTAATATGCATGATTATTTGCTATATATATATATATGCGTCAATCCAGATATTTTATTTCATAATTGTGTGATATTTGTTATTTGCATTATTAAAATTGCAATATATGATATAATTAATGATTTAAGATATATATTTATTTTTTTATATAATTTAAATCTTAAATTATAATTATATCATGTATCACAATTTTTATTAATGTAATAAAAAATGTTACGCTGCCATCACACTGGTAAAGGCATGATTGTTGATTTGAGTGTAATTGGAGAGCATGAGGATTTAATTGTGTTGCTATATGTGACATTGTTGTTTCTACGGGAGTGTAAAGTGAGTGTAATTATTGATTGTATATATAATTCGGATGTGCTTCAAGCTAAGTGTGATGTTTTTTTAGTGCAATTCATATATCTCTGTTCTTAAATCCTTAATGTGTGAAATGTGATCATTAATGTGTTTAGTACCGAGGCTTAATTTTCTTTATATGAATCGATTGTTTGTTGAAATTTGTGAATTGCGTAAAATTAAGATATTCAAAATTCAGGGGTTAATTAAAAAATTTTAGAAATTTTTTTTGATATATAAAAGTGTGAATGAAAGACCCTCCAATAAGTCTTATGAGGTATAATTTGATGAGAATAAAAATTTATATGTTTTATGTATTATTTAATATGATGCCTTACGCATTGAAATGAACATTTCATTGCGTTATAATAATAACATTATGTTCGAATCGTGGTGGTCAACAAGGTTTGACCCTATATTAAAGTGACGTGG
>JAPKLX010000020.1:673798-773856 GCA_026898415.1 Leonotis leonurus | reverse complement strand
CTCACTGCTTCTCCAGTTTCTGTAATTCAGTACTTGTATATTCAACACATTAATCAATATATCATCATTTCAATACATAATTTTAGTTGAATATTGTTTAGGTGACATTCAGCTAGTTAAATTAAATAAAATAATTTAATGAATAATAAGGTGGAGGGTACTTTTGTCAATTCAGTTACATTATCCGCAATGATATGCGTCTCTACTCTATAGTCTCATCTCTAGCGACTCTGAATCAGCTCCATAATCAACGGCCATGGCAATGGCGATTTCTCTCTCCGCTATCACCTCATCCTTATCTTCACTTTCCTTCTCCTCCCAACTGTCTCAGAAGCCCATCCTCCCCCTCTCCGTACTTCCATCTAAACCCCTATCCTTGAAAGTCGCCGTCCCCAAATTCCCCGCCCTCATCGTCGCCTCCTCCGCCGCCCTCGCCGAAGCTGACGTGGAAACGGCGGACTTGGAGAAATTGGTGAAATCTAGGCTCCCCGGTGGATTTGCCGCTCAGACCATCATCGGCACCGGCCGCAGGAAATGCGCAATTGCTAGGGTTGTTCTTCAGGAAGGCACCGGCAAAATCATCATCAATTACCGCGATGCTCAGGTAGTTAAAAGATTCTTTTTTCTAATAGATTTGAAGCATTATCAGTTCTTATCTTCGTTTAGCAAGGTAGTTAATGCAAATTCCCGAAAATGAGGTGCAGTGTAGATACATTCATCATGTAAGAATTATATTAACATTCTCTGTATTGATGATATTAGGGCAGAGTAATTCTTTTTCCAACTTCTGGCTGGTGGCGAATTAGTGCTTATTGTTCTTAACCGTGGGATGGTATTAATAGCATTGATGATTTAGGGCTGATTAACTCCTTTTTCGAACTTCTGCTTGGTGCGGAATGAATTAGCGGTTATTGTTCTTAACCATGGATGATTGCAACAGTGATCAAAGCTTGTTATACTGTAGCTAAACATGATTCACAATGTGCATAGAGAATTGCCCCAAGCAGATCAGTCAACATTAGCAATTGTGAAGTGCTAAATTCAATTTGATTATGATTCATGCAGGAATACCTTCAAGGGAACCCTTTGTGGCTGCAGTATGTTAAGACACCGCTGGTAACATTGGGGTACGAGGGTAGCTACGATGTCTTTGTAAAAGCTCATGGTGGTGGCCTATCAGGGCAAGCCCAAGCCATATGTCTTGGCATTGCTCGGGCCTTGCTCAAGGTCAGTGCCAGCCACAGATTGCCTCTGAAGCAGGAAGGCCTCCTCACTCGGGACTCCAGAGTAGTCGAGAGAAAGAAGGCCGGTCTACGGAAAGCAAGAAAGCGCCCGCAGTTCTCAAAGCGTTAAGATCAGCAACATGCTTGGGATTTCGGAGTTGCAGGCATGATCTTGCTATCTTGAAGCTTGAATTTTTGGTGTATTGATGATACAAGTTTTTTGCTTATGTTGTCTGGTTTCATGATTGCTTCAGGTATGGAACTAACTCTCCTTGTCGCTTCGTGTTGTGTATTTAGATGTTTGTAAGGGAAGTTCATTCCGTCAGACAAAATGAAATTTCTATACAATCTGCTCTCTCTTACCAATTGCTGGCATGTTTGTGTTATCTTCTACTAGTTCGAAGCAACTGCAGTTAAAGAAGTTTTCATTGAAGACAATTCACAATTTCATTAGTCCCTTCATGTGTTGAACAATTTTTCTTACAAAATTCTCTGAACAAAGATCATTTTGCTAACATGCTCAACCTAACATCAACAAACTGGACTCAACACTCGAGTTTTATAGTTAAATGGGATTCACATCTTTATCCTCCACTCTTGATTTATATATGCTTCTCTGTGATGATCGGTTGTTGCTGTTGCTGAACAAGTTGAACCACTTGTTCTGTTTTCCCAAGAAGCACAAATGCTTCGTGCACACACTCAATCGAATTCTGTTGACACATTTTGGTTATAACATGGGGCAAATTGGCTAGACAAGCTGCCAAAATATCTGCAATCACGACAGATAATCTATCCACCATTTCCTCACCATTTTCCACATCCCCCACTCCATGAGAGGATAACAAAATAGTTTCGCAAACTCTGTACATGGAGGTAGCAGCCACGGCTCTTACCGGCCAGTTTTGAGGACATCCGACGATGGAAACTGGAGCTTCACTTTCTGACTCCATAACGATCCTTTGGGATTTTTTGGATAGCTCTTGCAAGACTTGCTTGGAGTTTTTGCACGATAGAAACTCTCGTCTAAGATCGACCTCTAGCCACTTTGAGTAAAGTAGCACTTGGACCCAAGTCACACTCGCGACGTTCCTAACATTAGCGTTGAGGTCAGAAGCTTTCTCGACAAGTTTGGCGAGAGAGAGGCCTTGGCTGACACTGCTCAACAGCTGCTTGAGTTGATGGTGGGGAACATTGGGGATTGCTACTGCAATGGCTGTGAGAGTGACGATTGGTAGAGTCCAATAATCAGCAGGATCTTGAGAAAGTAGGGTTGGGATTTGGCTACTACTACACTGCCCTGCTCCCTTAAAATTGACTGATTTGTGTAGAAGATCAATGAGGCTCGAGGGCTTCTTTTTTCTTCCTATTTCAATCATTCTATCAGCCTCCACACACATACTTTTCACCAACCATGGTGGCAGCTCTACCTCCCCTTCTAGCAAGAGAACAGAACGGTTTAGATCAAGATATGTCGATGATGCATGTTGTTGCCTCACTAACTTCTCGAAGCACGACAGGAATGGGCCGACGACGAAGGCCGAAAGGAAGAAGAGGATCTTGCTAACAAGAACGTAGCAGAACTGAAGTCCAATACAGAGAATTAGCACACGCCACTTAACATTAAGAAGGATTTTCCTAAACCTAGTGTTTGGCCCTATTTGGAAACCTGCTGCTGCCAAGCTGTTTCTCCAGTCCTTGAGAGTCTGAATCCAGTATGCTTCAACATTCTTGATTTCTTTTCTCCCGAATCTGTTGGAGTAAATGGTGAGGACGACGTACCATCTTGACATAGCCACGATCACGGCTATAGAAACCCCAAGGGACTGAGTGTTCACAATCCATTTGGTGTAGACTCCGTATGAAGACTTACCCGGCTGTGCATTCGTGCTAGCCCCACCAAGAATGCAATTCAAAGTCAGCGCAATTATAGCAAACGACGAAATCATAGATGAAGCCGCGCAAACGGTGGAGCGTGCAATGACAAACTGAGGGCTGCTGCTCTCTGCCATCACCCAACACTTCATCATGACCATGTGCCTTTTCTCGTCATCACCTATAAGTACAACCTCTTCTTCGTTGTTTTGCTTCTTCCTCTCCTCGTACGCCCATCCGAGGCTCGTCTTCATGGCCGAAACGCTCAAAGCCAAAGAAACCAATGTGGCGAGAGAAACCAGCATCAGAACTGAAGGGATCATCATGGATTCTATAAGAGTAGCTCGCTTTAGAAAACGATGGAGCTCGAAGATTTGGATGGCGAGATTGCCCATGATGGTGATCACGAGAATGGCTAGAGCGGTGATGATGGCTAGGACATCGTTGTCATTGTTCATAGACCCTAAGGAGGGCATGAGAGTGTTGACAGTGGTTGACATGAAGAGCAAGCTAGTGAACTTTGCATTCATATCCGTCTCGGACTTGATCATAACGGTGTTTAGGTCCATGGGAAGCTTCATCGCCACGGCTAACACCGTTAGAGAAGCAGCGTTGAGTGAGGCGTAGTTGCAGGGGATCCATAGCTTCTTGCGACGGAGGCCGTTGAAGGCGTCGGCCGCCATGGCAAGAGTGCATACGGCAGTGGCTGCTGCGATGTACAGCCCCACCAGAGGCATCGCTTCGTCCAGCTTCTTCTGCACTGCGTTATCAAAGTCATTATCCATCATCAACTGATCAAGAATTTGTTCAAGTATATATGTTTTGTCCTGTTCACTTTTACGAGTGTGTGTTTTTCTCAAATGTATATATTAATATATATGGCTTCTGACTTGAGTCCTTTTCAAGATCTAATCGAAGAAACTAGAGACTTGGTGGATTGTGTTTAGACGAGCAGAAGGAAATTTTCGGAGACCGAATTGTATCATTCTTTGGTTAACGGTCCTTTGAAGTTGTTGAATATTTTCTAGAGGTCAACTAATTCATTTTGTACGTCGATTCAAAATATAATATTTCACTTAACGTTTTTTATTTTAATAAAATAATAGTATGATGTATATTAATTGAAGTTTTAGTCGTATTATTTTAAATTGTGGAAGTAGAGTTTGAATTCCGATTTTATACTGAAATAAGAAAATGATAATTGAAACAAAAGCTACAATTAAATAAAATTTAAGATAAAATAAAAATACAAATTTCATCAGTGTAAGTTACATAAAAATTGTTACCAAATCAGATTGTTTTGTGAATAGTTCTTTACTTACTCAGATCTAGGGATGTAAACGAGCTGAGTCGAAATGTAATTATCAAGTTTGAATTTGGCTCGTCGAACTTTTGATATATTGTTCGAGTTCGGCTCGAAATGTAATTATTGAGTTTGAGTTTGGCTCGAACTCGAGCTTGTGCCATGTTAGATAAGATTGTTTTCGATCTTAAGCTCGAATTCGAATTCAGGTTCGGTTGGAGCTCAAACTTGAGCTCGTATAAATTTTTATTTTTATAAAATTAGTGATTTTAGTTTAAGGCTCAATTAAATATTCGGTTGAAGACTCGTGAACAAATGAACTCGAACATGTTTGTGTGTGAGTAGGTTGGTTCGATAAAATTATCGAGTTCGAAATTATGCTCAAGTTCGACTCATTTACTATCTAGTCGAACTCCGAACGAACTTTTTTCGAGTCGAGTCTCGAATAACTCTGTTCGTTTATGACTCAGGCTTCCTTCTTTCTTAGACGCTTCGCTTATCAATTTCAAGTTATCAATTTCAATCAATCAATGGACTCTTTATTGTTCTCTTTAGTTTGACTTTTTATCTCCATACAAAATTTGACTGTGTTTGTTACAATCTTCCCATTTTTCTTTACTAAATTATTGTTTTGTGTGTAATTCTCACTGTCCAAAAAGTCTTTTATCTCCATACAAAATTTGACTGATTGTTTGTTACAATCTTCTCATTTTTCTTTTTTGTGTATAATTCTCACTGTCCAAAAAGTCGCGTGAATTCCTTGAAATTAAATTTATTTTTCTAATATTTCATATTAGGAATAAATAAATTATAATGTAAACTATTTTAGTAAATAAATAAAATGACTCGCATTCACGTGTTCATATGTTGCAAGGTAAAGTTAATTATAATTAATGATAAATATATAAAAAGAAAAATAATGAATTGATATTGTATATACTTCCTTTATCCCATTATTTATATTAGAAAGTTAATAAAATATTAACAATTTTTGATCAAATGAAGCCATAAACAATGAGATGGATGAGATGGGAGAGTATATCAATTTTAAAACATGAATTTCGGATGGTATACTTAACCGAATTTAAAAAAGTTGTGAAGTTGGTGCAAATTGTTGTCGGCGATTACTAGGCAATTGATTATTTCTTGAATGAGCGGTCTCTCCCTTATTGTCAAGATGTTGCAGATTTTTTTCTACAATGTTTTAGTAAATTTTTTCCTCATAAAAAAAAAGCCGTTACATTACATACTGCTAACAATTTATAGAGATGCAAGCAAATCAAATCATGCGTAAATTATTCGAGATTTGTTTCGATAAAAATTTGTTTGAAATTTTTTCGTTCATTAAATAAATTGAGCTCAAATTATTTTTTCGTACCGAACTCAAATTTAATGGTAGGTTCGAAAGATTCGAGAACATGGTCGAATATAATATTAACGAGTCGAATTTCGAATAGTTTGCAAACTTTGTTAACTAGTTTGTTCACAAATTTTAAAAAATGTGCCGAGCTTTGAATATTTTTGTGAGCTTTGTATACGAATCAGTTCATGAACTTGTCAAATTAATATATATATATATATTAAATAATTTAATAAATGAGTTCAAAAATGAATTGATGATTATTTAAGCAATTTGAGCCGAATTCGAGTTCAAATTCACTATTAAATAGAATATTAAATGAATTAAATTTAAACTCAATTTTTATTTATGAAACCAAAATTAAATTTAATTTTTAAAACACAAGTCGAATCGAATTCCATCTGAGTTTGAGTCAGACCATATGTTCCAAATATTTGACGGATTTATATTCTAAAACCTTAATTGATCAAATGACATATTTATTTATTTTTTTAATTATACAAAATAACTAAATAAAATTGTAAAAGATAAATAATATTACGATTGACACGTATGTACAATTTAATAAATTAAATATCACGTATAAATTGTAAAATTCAATATAATTCATACCCCTTTATCTTTTATAATATTTTTTGAATATTTTGTATAATCATTCTACTAAAATAATATTTTTTTGTTTTGTTTTATACTCCTTCTATTTTATTTTCTTTTGTTTTCTCGAGTAATTAAGGTTGGTTTTGCCGTTTTGAGGAATCGCAACAAAGTAAAATTGGGACAAATCCAAACGACGTCGTAAGTAACTGGAAAAGCAGCTAAATATTCACTAGCTATTACTCTGCACTACACCGACCACAGCAGATCAATCAACGGCAGCGACAATGTCGAACAACGGCGTCGGAATATCTATCTCCGACGAGGACCCTGAAGATCCCTCCACCCGTATGCGGCCTCGGGTTCGCCGTAAACGCAAGAAGCCCAGCCCGAGGAGCAGGCCCGATTTCACCCGAAGAATCGTCGCTAAGTTTCTCAAGTGGTGGCCGGCGCTGCTTCTTATCCCCTTCGCCTGCATCCTCATTTATGAGGCATTCAAAATTGGTGCCACCGAGATCGGGACTAAGCCGCCGGTTAGGAAGTCGGATACTCGGAGCAGTAAAGCTAAGCCGCAGGGGAACTTGAACAAGGTAGAACCTACCACTAGGGTTGTTGGGGGCGTAAGAGAACGTAAGTCGTATTACTTCGATCTTGATTTTGCAGCAAATTATCTCTTCCTTTCAGGGAAACATGGTTGCTCGCACTTGATTAGTGTTGGTGATTGTCTGGCTGTGTGTTTTGTTGTGCTTAATTAATCGAGGTGATTGCTTCCTACACTTGAAATGAACACTTCCACGTGGAAATTAGGAATTTTTTTATAGTACGATCCGTTTGTTAATTCGAAACAGTTATTTGCAGGCTTGAAAGCTACACTTTAGCTTGAAATTTAGAGTTAAACAGTGAAGAAGGTTGATTTTCAATACAAAAGTTCTGTGTTATGAGATTTGGATTGGAATTTTAGGATTATGAAGCACTGGGAACTTTTCTTCTCTTTTCTGTTTCTCAGACATTTGTCCCACCAGCCGAATCAGTAGTTTGCATGAAATTTGTTTGGATTGGGAAATATCCTAACTGGTTTGGCAATATTTGTTCACCTTTTTTATGCATGACGATAATTACAATTTACAAGGAACAGTTTTTTAATGATACGACTCTCTTATTCTTGATTATATCAGTGTGTTTGAAGCTCCTACCTCCTGAGGAACTCGAGCTTTTGGAAATTCCCAATCTGGATTCTGGTGGTCAGCTAAAAGAATTGGTGTATGCCTCAGATACTGATGGAGCCAGTAAACAGGGGAAGTTTAACTTATCTATGGTATATTTGGATGGTGCAAGATTTAATTTATTCACAGGAAACCAAACACTCGAGCAGAGGGATCAAGAGTTTAAGGTGATATGTTCTGTCTTACCTCTGTTTTTAAATGGACTATATATCAACTTATAGCATTGTTATGTACTCTAAAAGAGGACTATGCTCAACTGCAGTTGGCGAGACGTACAGATTATACTATATTCTTGTTTCTTTTCTGGAATATGTGTATCAGACCTAGCCCCAATCTACTGCAATTAATTAATCACAAATCTTATTGCATCATAGGTGACAGAAAGTCATAAGGTCCATTGTGGGTTCTACAGTGAACTTGGAGGATTTAGAATTTCTGATGAAGACAAAGTTTACATGAAGACTTGCAAAGTGGTGGTTTCTACCTGTGCATTTGGTGGCGGAGATGATCTTTATCAACCTATACAAATGTCAGAGACTTCACTTCACAAGGTTTTCATCCTATATACAGTAAAATAATTGACTCACACATAAGGTCATAATAATAATTGTTTTGTTGCAAACTGGTGTAGGTTTGCTATGTGGCTTTCTGGGATGAAATTACTCTTGCAGCACAGGAAGCAGAAGGAAACAAAGTTGACGAAAACCTTTTTATTGGGAAATGGCGCATTATAATTGTGAGGGATTTACCCTTTAGAGATCAAAGATTGAATGGCAAAATACCTAAGGTATGTAACTCTTAGGTTCCTCTCCTTTAAGTTTATGCAAGTCATTATTGGATAATGCAAGAATAAGATTAGATTATGACAGCTAGTCCACAAGAGAAATAAATTAGTGTTTTTTTTGCTGTTTAGTATGCTTTACAGATTAAAAAATGCATATATGTATTGCAAATTCTGATATTGCATTTTAACTGAAATTAATGTCTGTGGCCCTTTGATCTCTAGGCTTAAGTATCAGGTACATTAATTCCTCCAGCTGACATCTTAAATGCTGGTTATTAACTTATTATGCTTGTTAGTGGTTAAATGTAAAAGGAGCAATATGTCCTGTAGTAACTATTATGTACGTAATGAAAAACCCAGATATCGTTGGTGCTTTATGATCTTTTCAAGTTAGTTTTAAGAACGATTTTCTTATTTCGTAAGTGCAGGAAGTAGCACTAAAACTTTCCTATATATATGAAATCACATGCAAGCTAGGATATGCATTTTCACCTCCACTATTGTGGTTTGCTGTTATAAAGATATCAATAAAATTAAGCAAAAATATATATCGTTGTCATGTTATTTCATAGGCCAAAAAGAAAATTAACTCCTTTATCATTCTACATAACTGCACCAATAATATGTCAATGAGTATTTTTTGTATATTTACAATAGAGCTGTTATATTTACGTGCTGGCATTTGAATTTTACATTGGTGGAATTTTGTATAGCTTTTTGAAAATTATCATCTCTTTATTCCAGATGCTTCCTCATCGTCTTTTCCCAAATGCTAGATATTCCATATGGGTTGATTCGAAGTCTCAATTTAGGAGGGACCCTTTGGGTGTGTTGGAGGCCTTACTTTGGCGTTCAAATTACAAATTTGCAATTTCGGAACATGGTGCCCGTAGTAGTGTGTATGATGAGGCAAAGGCTGTTGTTAAAAAGAATAAGGCAACTCCACAGGAGGTCGAGATCCAGTTGGCACAGTATCGCCATGATGGTCTTCCAGAGGATAAGAGATTCAATGGGAAGAAAGGTATTGTCTCTCTGGCTGTCATATGTTCCATAACAATACCGAATAAGGCTGAGTTTTGTGAAGTTGATGACAGGAATTTCACTACTAAGACTCTTACGGAAGAATCTATACAGTTAGCATTGTGTGTGAAAGTCATAGCATCTCCTTAAAAATCATGATTCTCTGCAAAGAGTTGATGTTGTGGTTGTTGTTGAAGTGGTAATCTTAAGAGGCTCTGCAAAGATGAACTTATAGATACGCTCTTTGTACGCATTATGTTGCAGCTGTCAGTTGTATTTTTCTTTTAGATCCTTTGTCGGCTGTTACTGTTGGCAATATTTTTGTTAAGATGATGATAAGTCTTGCACCCGAGGTCTGAATACAGTATGGATATTGATGCAATTCAATGTATGCAGCTCTAGCAGAGGCTTCCATAATCGTGAGGGAGCACACTCCAGAGATAAACTTACTCACGTGTCTCTGGTTTCATGAAGTTGTTCGCTTCACTTCACGTGATCAACTAAGTTTCCCGTACGTCCTTTGGCGACTAAAGGGGTTAACGCGCATCAATATGTTCCCTGTCTGCACCAGAAAGGATCTTGTAAATAGCATGGGTCATTTACGCAAGGCAAAGCCCCTAACGAACTAATACGTTTCGTTCTTTTGCCCTCAAGTTCATCATTGTTTTACCAGATTGGACACCAGAGATTTTGTAAGGCATACAGTTTTGTTTTGTTTTATTTTCCCCCTTCTATTTAATTTAATTTTATTTGTATTTGTTTTCTGCAATTGTTGGAGGTGGGATTCTTGTAAATTTAATTGTTAGGTTAGTCATACTAGCCACATGACCTTCCTGTCCCATAAGGGTTAACTTTTCCTTGTTCTAGTGTAGTTTCCTTTCATGGGATCTACCTTGTACCACTTTATTAGCTGTGAACTTTGTCTTTGAGATTGAAGAGATTATTGCAATGTTTTCTTTAGATATAGCTAACAATTCAAGTGATGTTGACTGCAAATGATCATATTTGAACCCAAGCTTATTATGAAGTGAGGATTAGGTAAAAATCCTAACATGTGGATTAGGTGGCCAAAAGAACCACAAATATGAACAAACACACTAACAATAACCAGTATTAAAACATCACATTCTAATTCAATGCATCATACCATCATATCATTTCTCTAATCAAACAATCACATCCTAGGTTTAGCAATGCTGTCAAGAATCATATACTGCAGTGCAGTTGTTTTAGCCACAATCACAGTCATACTTCTAGCCTTGTTCTCACCACTGCCCCGCAGGAACAACCACTCCACTTCTTCCAAGGTGGCTTTATCCTTCTACGTCCAACAACCACAACCGGGCAGCTCCGCCATGCCCCCCGTGGCTCCACCGGGTTTTGGGGCCTTGATCTTCCACCGGTGGCTCACGGAGGGCCCGGACAACACGTCCCGGGTGGTGGGCAAGGCTCAAGGCTTCATAATCCCAGTCGAGAGCTTCGCCCATTCGGCTTTCAACATCATTTACCTTACGTTTCGGACGCCGGATTATGCAGGCACTGTTAGTGTTGAGGCAAGGAATTTAGCTTACAAGGAGGAGGAACAGCTTAATGTTGTTGGTGGCACAGGTTCCTTTGCTTTTGCTCGTGGCATTGCTGTTTTCGCCCAAATGCGTACACAACCAACTAGTGTGGAAGCATCTTATCACATAAAATTGCATTTGGATTTCCCTAGCAATTTTATGAGATGAAAGTTAGAGATAATTCATTTTCCTTTTTCTTTCTCTATTTTTGTGTCTTCAGCTCTTGAAATATAATTTTTTTTTTGGGAAAAAAGAATTAGATTAGTTTTTTAAGATATATATATTATTTGTTACATGCAACAATATGGGTAGAGATGATGAACCTCCTTGTAATTTCATAAACCCTTGAATAAATTGCAAGGCAAAAGCATTTCCCACTCGAATATTTACTATGGCTATGGTACGAAAACGCTCACTCGTTCATGGCGGGTAGGATTTGTCTGCGAACGATTTGAGATGTTTCGTAAATAAATATTAAATTTTTAATAAATTTTTTATTAATTTTCACTTTATGACTAGAATTTATTGATTAGAGTATACTTTAATACTATTTAATATAAAATAACAATAATAATTAAAATATTAAAAAAAGAGTATTATGGTGACTTCTATGTTGACGCGACATTGCTACATCAGCCGTGAACACGTTAAACTGTGCTGACTGCGGACGGTGGTGCGGATCTCTGCACATGTAACTGTGAAAAATTAGTCGACTTCATGGATATAAATTAGTTCCAATTGTCCTACTTTTTAACCATAAAAAACAATAAGTAAATATATTACTCCACCTCGAAGTATTTGGTAAATAAATAAAGGGATAATGACCTTAGAATGCATCACCTTTTCATTTAGTTGCAAATGTAACATGACTTTTCAATTTAGTTTAAAAATGTATCACTTAGTTTTGTTGTAATTTTTTTCAAATTTTGGAATGACCTTAATTTGAGAATATGTGGCACACATGTGGCAATAGATTTTTAAGGATTAATTTAATATATCCAGTGTGTCATTTCAATTATCCAATTTGACATTTCAATTAATTAATGTGGCATTTTATTTATACAATATAGCAATACATAAAAATATAAATTATACATTTTTATTTTTTAAATTTAAACTATTAAATTATAAATATTAAACATAACAATGTAAATGTTATATTTTTTTATTTTTTAAAATATAAATCATTAAATCATAAATTTTAAGCATAAAATATCCACATATAATATTATATATATTTTGATAGAGTTGAGTCATTCTTATATATATCTTTTTTTTCTATTTTAGTATAATATTTATTAGTATAATTTTAAAATAAGAAACTTATATATATAATAGTGTGGGTATTTTTAATTTTTTTTTATTATCTTTAGTTAGTTTTTATTTTTAATTAACTAATTAAGGGTAAAATTGACGACATAAATTATACATGATCTAGTTTTATATAGAAATATGACAAATTATGGGATTGAATAAAATTGCCAAAATAAAACGGAAACAAAAATTAATGCATCTTGTAGTATAATTTAATGCATTGTAATGGTAAATGTAATGCATTATAGTATAAATATAATGAATTCTAGTATAAACTATTTAATATTGTTATGCTTAATATTTATAATATAATGGTTTATACTTTAAAAAATAAAAATGTACAATTCATATTGTTTTGTATAAAATAACACATCATATTTATAAAATTAATTATTAATCGAATAAAATCAACATGAGTACAATATATTACTATATTGCATAAATAAAATATCACATTGAATAATTGAAATGCTGTTGGGATATTTTATAATGTTTTGATTTGGTTCTAAAACTTGATGGTGTAGCGCAACCTGAAGGACCCAGCATGAAGGTCTCAGCCTGAAGTCCAACCTAAAACCAAAGCTTTACACTGAAGCTCACTCACTGAAGGGAATGCCACTGAAGTTGCAATCATCCACTGAAAGCATTCCAATCTAAAAAGCCTTGTTACTAAAGCATTCACTAAAGTTAAGCCATGTCATCACTGAAGATGACATTCCTACTGAAGACCTGAAGAAAGCTTCCACTGAAGCTTCTATATTTGAAGCTCACTGAAGTTCCTTAATCTGAAGCCTCCACTGAGTGTTCAACCTACGCTATAGGTGTAATCATTTCTGACAAAAAGGACGGCTACTCCAACGGGAAGAATTCAAAATAAAGCTTCTCTCTCAACGGTCATATTTTATGAGAGAACTATAAATACCCCGACACTTCTCACGCTTCAACAACAACAGGTTACCCTGCTATCAAATCTCTATCGCTGCTCTCAATTCTAAAGCTTTCTATCTTTCAGTTAGAACACTTCAAGCTTTCAGTATTCATATACTAAGTGTTCTACTTAGCGATACAAATCTGTAACCGAAGAATAGTCTTAGCTTAGATTAAGTTCGAAGTTAGATTAAGTGATCATATAATATTGTATATCTAACCCACTGTGGTTGATCACTGTAAGACTATTATTCTCCATTAATTTGGAAACCCTCGACTAACATCGAGTACTCGTGGACGTAGGAATTTTTATCTCCGAACCACGCAAACCAAACTCTGTGTTGTTTCATTTGATTTTGATTGAGCTTTATAAAAACGAGTTTACCACCAAATTCCGCATTTTAAAATCTTTAATTACTCGTTTCGGGACCATCAAATGCCACATTGAATAATTAAAATGACACATTAGATAAATTAAATTAATACTTAAAAACTCTATTACCACATGTGTGCCACATCATTTTAAATCAAGTTCATTCCAAAATTTGGAAAAAGTTTACAACAAAATAAAAGGTAATGTATTTTTAAACTAAATTGAAAAGTAATCTTATATTTACACCTAAATAAAAAATTGATGAATTTTAAGGCGATTATCCCATTAATAAACAAGCTAATTAGCTTTGAACTCGATAATACTTACAACTGACCGTTAAAAAAGCGTGTAACCGCTTCTTTTACTTTGTTTGATTTTTTTACATTCGGGTAGAAATTTGGACTTCGTTTTGACTTTGATTGCTGTTGGTTTCCTCAAATTCTCAATCACTTTCTATCTTCGGAGCTGAGGCAACAATGGCGAAGTCGAGAGCTGACGACGAGGAGCTGCGGCGAGCCTGCGCCGCCGCGATCGAGGACACCAAGCAGGAGATATCCATGTCGATCAGGGTGGCAAAGAGCCGAGGGATCTGGGCCAAATCCGGAAAATTAGGACGCAATCATATGGCCAAGCCTCGAGTTCTCGCTATTTCCAGTATGATTGTTCAATTCGGCTCCACATTTTCTTATATTGTTTAATTTTACTTTCTTTTGGAGGAGTTGCGGACATGATTAGCATTGCCTCCTCTGCAATTGTATTAGTAAGAGAAATAGAGACGGCTCGCATTGTCTGCTTGAGTTTAGGATTTAATCAACTTGGGGATTGGCCAACGACTTACTGGAACAGTTAAGGAAAGATGTTTGATAGTTCGGTGATATATCGTTTCATTTTAGTATATACTTTAGGCTTTGAACTAAGTTTGGCAGTGAGCATATGTAGCTAAGGCTCTTAAGGGAAATTTTTTTCTACTTGAAACAACTTTACGCATCTAAGTGACTTGAAACAACTTTACGCATCTAAGTGGCTTGAAACAACTTTACACATCTAAATGGTGTTTGAGCGTGTCTCATGTTACGATCTTCCCCTGTTAGGTTTCCAGGTTTGGCAAAAGTTTAGCTTTTTTTGATGGGTATATAGTGAAAGGTACTTTTATCAGTATCATAAGTTATATGGACATATCAATGTAAACATTGATATATTTACTTTTTGAAAGTGTCTCGGATATAACTGGATTTTGTGGAAAAATATTCAACTGATCTTAATGGTATATGCATACGTGTATTACTATTCGAATGAAGATTGTAAGAGGTTATGCTGGACCTTGCTGATGTTCTGGATGTATGTCGAAAGAACACATTCATTTTCATTTAACTTGAAAGCGATCATCTTCAAGTCTTTCCTCTGACTTGGTTGCTCATAAGTAACTGTTTTAGTAGATATGCATCAATGCCTTTTGGAATGAATAAGATATTAGTCAATCTGTGTTATGGCTAATTGTTGCATACACTCCTTTCCTTGCAGCAAAGGCAAAAGGTCAAACTACATCAGTTTTTCTCCGTGTGTTCAAATATTCCACTGGAGGTGTTCTTGAGGTAATTATCAAGTTTTATTTTACACTTTTAAGCTGTATATTGTCTTTGTTAAATCTGATGGTTTGTTATTACTGACTCGATATAGAATACATGGTATCTTGAACAGTTGAACGTTGAGATAACAAATTAACAACTCAGCTTGTATTCTAGGGTTTAAAAAGTTCTTGTGAGCTTGATTGATAGAATTAATAACCTTGACAGATTACTAAGTTTGGAAAATTGCTTATTCACCCTTATTTGACACATTTCTGATTATCTCAGGCATATCTCCTCAAAGTTTTGAAAATTTAATGCATATTTTGACTAATATTCTATTTACTTTTTAACTTATAGCCGGCGAAACTATACAAGCTGAAGCATCTATCAAAAGTGGAAGTTGTTACAAATGATCCGAGTGGATGTACTTTTATGCTGGTAAATAGATCCTTGGCCTCTACATACATCCTTGTTATAATTATTTTATTCTATAAAAACATGATTCTCGTGTTTTTGTTTTTAATGCTGAACTTGTTTATCTAGGGATTTGATAACCTCAGAAATCAGAGTGTTGCCCCACCTCAGTGGACAATGCGCAATGTGGATGATAGGTATCTCCCATCAAGCAGTTGTTTGGTTATGACTCACCTTTCTTCTTCCTCTGCTGATGATCCCCACTGCCCCCTTTTTCTGTTGGTGTTGTAGGAATCGTCTTCTGCTTTGCATCTTAAATATCTGCAAGAATGTACTGGGTCGTCTTCCTAAAGTAGTTGGTATAGACGTTGTGGAGATGGCTCTATGGGCTAAGGTGCAGCAAAATATAATTTAGTTTTATGGTTGCCATCACTTTATCAACCATAGTCTAAGAGTGCTTTTAACATTATAATGTTAATTTTATGACCTCCAACATTTATTCTTCAAGGACCATTCATATATTGAGTATACTCCTATTATTTTAGGAAATGATTGTTCTTCTATTTTCTTTGCAAATTACTTTATGAATATTGAGATATCTATTCATGCACATATGAATCTCTTTATCATACTTAGCTAATGTTTTTAATTAATAATTGTTCAGATAACTATCTTCACTTATGAATCTGTACGTATACAAGGTGTAATCGGAATTTATTTTGAATCTTTTGCAGGAAAACACACCAGTCACTTCCAAGCAACAAAGTATCCTTAAAGATGGACCTGTTATGGCTGCAGTTGCAGAAAGTGATACAAAAGTTACTGTTGAAAGAGAACTTGTATCTCAAGTGGAAGAAGAGGAGGATATGGAGGCTCTTTTAGGGACGTATGTACTTTATTTTAAACGAACCATACTTCCTAGAGTTGAGCTCGAAGCATCTATTCAAACTGGTTTTATTTTAACTATTGTAGTGCAGTTCTTTCAAGTGGAACAAAGAACACATCAGAGTACCACAACCTTTGTTAGGGGGAATAATTTTAACATAAATAGTTTTTGACATAGTTCTCTTCATGAAAAAAGGATATGAGAATTAGGAGGCACCTAATTACAGTTTCTTAGGAGCAGTTCGTCCATAGAGTACTGGGACTTAGGTTATAATCACCTGGAATAGTTGTATTTTCTTGCTAGCTGTCATTGTTGGCATGGCTAACTGCTAGAGAACCTTGGGATCCTGTGACTGATGATTGACTCCTCATATTTGAAAGGGTTGTTAGTTTTTTCCTGTTCATGTTCATGGTTAACTTTTGACCGCATGCTTTTATCATGTTCACTAACCTTAGCCATAACTATGTTGTCATTATTAAATAAAGCTACTATGATATATATTTGCATAAATGGATTATGTATTATGCCTATAGGGATATAAGGTAAGTTTAGTATTGCTTATTCATCCACATGCTTCAGAGACTTTTTGTATGGGTTGAGCCAGTATGCTGGCTATCTCCACACACTTTTTCATGTTATGTTATTATACTAAGAGCTAAGGTTATTGGTAGACTTCCTCTCGAACTTTTGTGTTATTATCTTATTTGACTGAGAGTTAAGGGTATTCGTAATCATTGACCTGCAGTTACGTTATGGGCATCGGTGAAGCCGAGGCATTTTCTGAGCGTTTGAAGCGAGAGCTTCAAGCATTAGAAGCAGCAAATGTTCATTCAATTTTAGAAAATGAACCTTTAATAAATGAGGTTAGTCATGAGTTCCTATTGAGTATTCAAGTCATCTGTTCTTTGCTTAGTTCACTTTTACATGAGGCTTTTGGAATACTGTAATGCTGCATACTGGTGAACCTTTTTGTTTCTGTGTCACAGTTGTGCTTTTAATGCATGGCAGAAGTAACAATAATACAAATAGTCAAGATTAAATAAATTATTTGTGTATAAATTTTGAATTGTCATTTCCTGCAGGTGTTACAGGGGCTTGAGTCAGCTACTAGCTGTGTGGATGACATGGATGAATGGCTAGACATTTTCAATTTGAAACTTCGCCACATGAGGGAAGACATAGAGTCGGTAAAGATCTCTACAAACTTTAAATCTGATCTGGAAAAGGTTGTTACACAGTGGCACAACCTGATTATGTCATGTATGTCATATATGACTGAAAATTTTTGGGCTGATGTTTGATCCAATTTGGAACAAGAAAGATGTGATTGGAACAAAAAATATTTCGACTATCAGACTGTGTATCATGTTACTAACTGTCAAAATTGTTCCTAGCACTAAACTTATCTAATATAATCTAATCCATGTATTTTATTTGCTTATTGCCTTTTATATCTAATACTTTTTCACAACTCTTTCATGAAACAACTTTCTAATTGTGTCACCTTAAGTCAAGTGCTTTATTTCTAGTTTGCTAACATATTCTATGTTTGGTGGCCTGCAGATTGAAATGCGAAATAACAAGCTGGAAATGCAGTCAGTGAACAATAACTCTTTGATTGAAGAACTCGATAAGCTTCTTGAAAGGCTGCGTATCCCATCTGAGGTCCTCCCTTATAGATCTTTTAAGCTTCTGAATATTTCCTCTCTCTTTTTTTTTTAAGTTTTAGTGTACCATTTTTACTATAGCTTCCCTCTTGAGTCTCTACATGTGAGAGTTTTAACTCTTAAGTTGTTATTTCCATTTCCAATGCAGTATGCAACTTGCCTTACAGGGGGCTCATTTGATGAGGCTCGCATGCTTCAGAACATTGAAGCTTGTGAGTGGCTAGCAAATGCCTTAAGAAACCTTGAAGGTCCTCATTTGGATCCTAGCTATGCAAACATGAGATCTGTATGTAAGCTGCCTTGATTCTTGTACCTTTTGCTATTCATACTTAAACATTATATAGTAGACTCAGAAGGAGTTTGAATTGTCTTAGATTTATGAAGTTTTTCTTATGGTCATAGTTTTTGAAAAAATCTCTTGAATGAACAACGTTGAATTTATTTTTTCCAACAGGGTATTTGTTATTAATAAATTTTTAGATTCTTTTGTAAACCTAGCAAAGCTTCCAAGAGGATGCTCACCTAATAATGCTCGGGTTAATTTGAAATTTTTGGTATACTTTCTCTTATTCAATCCGGTGGTTGACAGGTCCAGGAGAAGCGGGCAGAACTTGATAAGTTGAGAAACAATTTTGTCAAAAGAGCATCCGAATTCCTGAGGAACTATTTTACTAGTTTGGTTGATTTCATGATAAGTGATAAGACATACTTCTCTCAGGTATTCCATGCAAAGGCACTGTTATTACTCTGGTGATGATTGTGATTTTGATCATTGCTTGGTCTTTAACAGCGCGGAAAACTGAAGAGGCCTGATCATGCTGATTTGAGATACAAGTGCAGAACGTACGCGCGCCTCTTGCAACACTTGAAGGTACAAAAAAGTGGATTGTTCATTCCATGATAATTCTTGTTTGATATTGTTGCTTATTCTGGTGAGCCACATTATTTCTTCATATGGTCCTTAATTTTCTTTTTTAATTGCTTGCCTCCTCCACTTTGCATTTGCAGGCTCTTGATAAGAATTGCTTGGTTCCATTGAGAAAAGCATATTGCAGCTCTCTGAATTTGCTTCTACGTCGAGAGGTCAGTTGACAGATGATATTTTGTAAACAGCTCTTCATTTTCTTGTCTAATTTATCATTATGTATACATACAGCTGCATGGTGTCTAGAAAGGTTTTATATGTCATCTTTTTTGTGTACACTTATTCTATACTCTATTGAACTCATATTTTGTAGCTGCTGCGCAGCTCCTTATTTATGTAGGAGCTATAAATGCGTTGACCCACTGTTACGTTTTCATCTTCAAATCTATGATTATCTTATATAGATTGCTTACAGTCCCACTGGATATATAATCAGCTTCTCCTAATATGTATCTTGTATATATTCCCTCTGTCCCAATCTTATGATTCTCCTATAGTCCTATGCTATCCTGTTAAGGATGTCCAAATGGAAGGGGTTATTTCCTAGTGGAAATTATTTTCCCATAGTTACCATCTCCAGTTACTGGTGCTTCCTTTTTATGACAATAATATTAATTAAATTTAGCATTCCTTGGTATTCTTTTGAATGCACTGCACCTATGTGTAAATTTATATGTTTCCAATCTCCTTAGGCTCGAGCAAACCTTTTATGTAAACAGTGTGGAAACTGTAAATGCTGTGCAAATTATTTCATTAACAGGATACAATATATAAGCTGACAATTTTTTTCAAGCTTAAAGACAGTTATTATTTCCAATCTGAAGCATGCAAGCTTAAATACATAGTTATGATTTCCATCCCAGGCCCGTGAGTTTGCAAATGAACTTCGTGCGAGTACAAAGGCATCAAGGAATCCAACTGTTTGGCTTGATGGTTCCACAGGGTCTAATCAAAGTGCTAGTAGCGCGGACACATCTACAGTTTCGGAGGCATATGCAAAAATGCTGACCATTTTTATTCCTCTCCTAGTGGATGAGGTTATATTGAGCTTCCTTTGAATTTAGTATCTTGTTGATTTTGCTCCTTTCTCTTTCTAGAAAAGATGCTTGTTTCTTACATATCCCAGTTCTGTTAAACTCCAGAGTTCTTTCTTCGCGCACTTCATGTGCTTTGAAGTGCCAGCTCTCGTTCCACCAGGAGGCCTTGTCAATGGCAACAAAAGTGTACCCATGGATGATGAAAATGATGATGATTTGGGCATCATGGACATTGATGATAATGATGATGATAGTAATCCCCTTCTTCAGTTTTTGCTTTAGTCCATTGGACCATGATCATAAGTCATAAGGAATTTTGCAGGTAAAAAGTCTGCAGATCTTCAGGCTTTGAATGAATCCCTTCATGATTTGCTTGATGGAATACAGGTATTTCAATTTGTAATCAGCAACATCTAGTTTGATATATGGCTTAAGTTCCCAGTTCTTATCCACATCCTTCTTCTCCTTTTTCTTTTCTCCCTTTTATATTTTAGGAAGATTTCTATGCTGTTGTGGACTGGGCATACAAGATCGATCCCCTTCGTTGTATATCTATGCATGGTATAACAGAACGTTACATTTCTGGTCAAAAAGCTGATGCAGCAGGATTCGTGCGTATTTTACTGGATGACCTGGAAAGCAGAATTTCTACACAGTTCAGTCGTGTAAGTTACTAAGTTATATTTATAAGTTACAAATGCTATAATTCAACTGGTGATTTTCATCCACTTAAGCACGTATGCTTCATTACAGTTTGTGGATGAAGCTTGCCACCAGATTGAGAGAAATGAGCGAAATGTTCGACAAGTGGGAATCTTATCATATATACCAAGGTAAACTCAACTGCAAGGTCTTTGGAAATTTTAGTAATCTTACTGAATACATTTTTGTTCTCTTTGATAATGGGATTCTGGATTGCATGTTAGCCATAGTACCTATTTTACATTTTCTATCATGTGCATGATTGTTTGACCAAGACCTTTAGAAATTGGATATTGATGATAAAAACTAAAGAGTTGCAGTTGCTTGCTGTAAGACATTTTTATTTATAAGAATATACACTGATTCTTGTCCATACAGTCTTTCCTTTATATTTCTTGCATGCTAATGAATTTAATGGAATATTTAGCCAATTCAAGCGTTATAAATTGCTTAAATACACAACTTTAGACTAGTTCTATAGGTAGCGTGCTGTATCTATCTTTGAAGCCTTTTGGATCTGGTTTCATGTCAGCATTACGTCCTTGCTATATTCAGATGCTTCAAAGCTATTAAGCAGTTATACAATTACATTATGGATGACAATTTTGAGCGTGGTCCAGTTTAGAAACTTTGACAAATATTAGATGGACGTTAGGGTTGACTTGTACTCTACATTGTTGATCAAGATGGTTAGAGGTGAAGTTGGTTGCTTCAAATGGCATTTATGTACCTAACTAACTATGCTCATAAATGAAAGCAACCTAGTCCAAAAGTTGGTCGTGTTTGTTCAGAAAGTTATAACTTGAATTTCTTTGTTGAGTTCATTAATTTCTTCTGCAAGAGATTCTGTATTTATGTGTTCTAAAATTTCCTTTCAAGAACTTTTTATACTCACCTGCGTGTAGTAATGTGGCTTTCTTGGGAATACTACAACTCTTTCTGAACCAGTCATAAATTACTGTTTGCTTTGATGTAGATTTGCTACTCTTGCAACACGTATGGAGCAATACATTCAAGGGCAGTCGAGGGATTTGGTTGATCGGGCATATACAAAGTTTGTGAGTGCTCCACTTAAAAAATCATTTTCATCAAATTATATGATTTGTCAGATTTGATTTGACTGTTCCTCTTTCTGCTAGATTATGACATGTTTGGCTCTGGTGATATAGTAGGTATATGGTTTGTAATATTCAGTTACCTCTGGCAGTATATTCATGTTTGACCTAATGTTAAGATGTAGTATATAATATTTGTTCCTGACTTTGAGAAAGGAATCACTGAAGAGTGTGATTGATCATCTTTATTCTGTCAATGATCTTGGAGCCAAATTCTCCCTCATCTTGTAAGAAAATAAGAAATATGAAATTTATCATTCTTTAAAATTTTCAATCATGTTTCAGAATCAGCTTCAATACATATATGTAGCTCATCTAATATGATTTAAATATTAGTATTATTTTTGTTATTATTATTTTTGAGGTAATCTGATTTATTCATTGATATATATATATATGTATGTATGTACATTCAATGGATCAGATTTTTCATTTTCCCTAGTTTATGCATGAATTGGAATTTTCTGAGATTCATAAAACATATTTTGGCAGGTAACTGTAATGTTTGTTACATTGGACAAAATTGCCCAAGCAGATCCAAAGTATGCAGATATTTTACTTTTAGAAAATTATGCAGCATTCCAGAACAGGTATCGACATGAGACTGCATTTGTAACCCGAGTCACATTAGTTATCCATTATTCTGTTGTGTATATACAATTCTTGTTTTGGCTATTAACATGAGCTATTATATTCACATTCTAATTGCACTGTGCAGTCTGTATGACCTGGCCAATGTTGTCCCCACTTTAGCAAAGTTTTATCACCAAGCAAGTGAAGCTTACGAACAAGCTTGCACACGCTTTATAAACTCAATTATATTATATGTAAGTTCTTCTCAGGTCATAATTCCTTGATCTTACACATTATCCTATACACTACTGTTATGTCTCACAGTTCTATCTTTTTTATTTATCTTATCCCCAAAATGAGCAAAAATAAGAATGTTATATAAGTAATTCTTATAAGTTGTTAGCTTCCCAATCACGAGGAGTCACTTCTGAGTATCCATTGACACCATTAAGCTCTTAAATTAATTGTATTGATGTATTCATCAATAGAATTATTATATTGGTTGATTTTATGGAATATTAATTGAATTATTTTTAATGTTTCCAATGCAGCAATTTGAACGGCTTTTCCAGTTTTCTCGCAGAATAGAGGACTTAATGTACACAATTACACCAGAAGAGGTAACTTTGTCAGATAGTTGCTTTACAAATCCAATATTGAAAATTTTGTTATTTTTCTTTCTTTCTTCTTCACTTTCCCCACCTTTTGTCCTTTTGAAGTATTCTCTTAGTTAAATGCATAAATTCAGTTATAATTCGAGTAGTTATTCAATACATTTTCTATAGTCCATTACACAGTGAAAAAACCATGTGGCCTTTATTATACAAGCTTCAGTTCTAATTCTTGTCATGTCAACTTCGGCAGCGAGTCTCTTCAAAGCTTTTCTTTCTATATTTTTCTGAGACTAAACATGAAGCTAACTAATCTAAAATTTCAGATACCATTCCAGCTTGGATTGTCAAAAATGGATCTGCGCAAAGTTTTGAAATCAAGTCTATCTGGGGTATGACTGATTACTAAGATTTGGCATCTGACTAGAAAATGTCGTCTGAAACATATGATTACAACATGTAGGTTGACAAGTCTATCGGGGCAATGTATAAAAGACTACAGAAGAACTTGACCTCAGAGGAGCTGTTGCCTTCACTATGGGACAAGTGCAAGGTATTTGTTAATTATACAGAAAGCTCATCTCGTTTAACGTGGAACCTGTTCTTGCAATGACAGTGGTCAATTATGTGTTCCATGGTTGTGTGCCTTATAGTATTATTGACAAGATCAGGTCTTAAGATGTAGTATCCATTCTATCCTACCATGAATGGTTCTGCTCTTTAAAACTCTTCATTTCAATTAACGGATTTAGAGTGGCGTTGGAAATACTTTCACATAAGAATCATAGATGATCTCTTTATTCCTCGCGTGAATGTTAGATTGAGTGACACTATAGGTGGGGTTGGTATGATTGCATTTCTCATATAATTTAGAAAAAGTTCAAATTTGAAATTGAACGAAGCAGCAATGCTAATCATTCCTAATAAATTGGAGGAAGTTGTTTTCTAACAAATCTGAAACTAATGGCAGAAGGAGTTTCTTGACAAGTATGAGAGCTTTGCCCAACTCGTGGGGAAAATTTATTCAAGTGAGTCCATCGCTCCGGTTTCGGAAATGAGAGATCTATTGGCATCTATGTAGATGATGAGCACAGAAGCTGCCAACTGCCAACTCCCAAGGTTTAGTCTTTTGTTTTTGTGATTGTAAAAAGTTGTTGGTGATCATATTCATCTTCCTTCTCATATCTTCCTTGCTTATGATTTATTCAGAGACTGTCCTCTCCTCTCTTGAGTTTCAGCCACTACTGTCGAATTTTAATTTTACTATCTAAAAGAAACTCCATCTTGTCTGTTGTAGTGGATTGAACTCGTCATTCATCATCAATGTAAATCTTTTTCCTCTACTTGCTAATCTGTATATTTCCTTTATTATTTAATTTATAGGGTTAATTGCCTGTAAAATTTAGAAACTTTTTGAAATTTTGGTTTTTTTCACATGACATTTTATTTTGGCCAATTAATCATGACTTTAATATTTTTTTTTGATTTTTTTCATGATGTTATACTTTTTTGACAAAATTGATGTGGTATTTTAATTTAATTGTATAAAAAAATACATATGTGTTACAATTCAAAGAAAACGTTATCATCTCATAAAATGAGTAACGATATTATTTTATTAAAAATGCATGGTCATTTCCCGCAATCTTTAATCTATTTACCTCGATTTCTCGATGTCCTCCTTGTTATGTATATATCTCTCGTTTTCAATTTATCTATCTTCTACTATAATTGGAAATATTTTGTGTTTTCTCTGTTTTCCAATTTATTCAACTTGTTCTCTAATATTGTCACGTAGGAATTTAAATTGTCACATTAACTTTAATTTGGAATTAATTTAGTATCGTGGGAAAAATCAAAAGGAATATCAAGTTCATGGATTAATTCGCCAAAATAAAATGTAGTTTATGAATTTACAGGCAATTAACCCTAATTTATATATATACACTGTGTCTAGCAGTTGATGAAATGCTTAATTTGGGTTTTGATGTGTGAAATAGCTGCTCGCAATAAATGCGACTTCATTCAAGTCAAGCAAAAGAACATACTTATAAATTTTGGGTAGTATTTAATTGAGGGTAAAGTTTTCAAACATTAATAAAAAATAAAATGATCGATACAAGTTTATATTTAACCAATGAATGAATATAGTAAGAACAATAGAATATACAATTACAATATTCTAAGGAAATAAAATAATTTAAAGAAGATAGTGTCTATCTATGATGGTGCAGGTGGACAGGATTGAGCAGCAGAGATTCTGGAGAGAATGAATATAGAAGCAGATGATAGAAATATGGCTCCTGCAAAGCATGCAAGATCCATCCCATTACTCACTCCTATGCTCCTGAATTTATCCAACACTTGCACTTGCAGAATCAGCATCACCGCGTGCCCGATTCTCGACTTCGCCTCCATTGCGCTTCCCGTCCCCATCCACGACGGCAGCTTCTGAAGAAACCCACACACAAGATGCACATATTTTTCATTCAAGAGTGGCATATATAGGAATATAGGGAGGAGTACTTGTAGTTGTAGCATACATACCTGGAGAGAAAAGGCAGAATCTTTGCCTGTGATGCGACTGTTTTGCCCCACGAACATAACGTATAATGCCATGGCGAAAACAAGCATTGCTGTTCCCATGATGAACATATCTGCCACACACATTATTTCATCATTCAAATACGGTTTGCCACACTTTAGATCTCGAGTTCGAGTCTTTCATGATGCAATCTTTAAAAACAATGAATTGATATTAGCTAGGAGGAAATGAGTTATGTGAAATCATACCAATAGCTTCGATTAATAGGTGGATCACTTGCCCTTGATCTGACATTCTTGAAATTGCATGAAAGTATTGCCAATATGATCCTAATACTAGGAAACACCCCTGCAATCGTTCAAATCAAATTCATACATATTATTGCATCTTTTTTTTTTATTAATTAATATATTTACTGTTTAATTATTATCAAATTATCAATGTAAGTAGTAATCATTAATTATTAATTACCTGAAAAAAACATAGCATCGAGCAAAGCAAAGATCCACCAACCGCTAACAACGTAAAGAATCGGCAGTCAATTATAGCCTATCCAAAAACAAAAATACATTAACAATTATTATCTCAAGCTACCTTATAACATACATAAATTTACCTTATAATCATAAATCACATCAAAGCTTATATTAGAAAAAAGTATAATAAAAAAAAAGAGAAACACTAGTAAATCACCTTTTCAAGGTACATCTGAATATGAAACCTTTCCCATGAGGTTTGTTGTGCAACAAGCTGCTTCTTCCAATCTGTCAAAGCATGGGAGATACAGCCAAACAAAAACCCCAAATCCATGATGGGTTTATCGGTTTTAGGTTCCAAAAAGACGGCGTAGGCCGAGCTAAAGCCGGTGGCTTTCAAGGCCACCGGTTTCCTCTCACCGGCCGGGGAACTCGGCCTGTCCACTTTCTTGGTACTACACATTGTTAGTGACCTCCTTGGCCTTGATGAAGCAATATCATCATACTTTGAGACACCAACACCAAAGCCTAAAGGTGTTGACATTTTCAGGAGCCTAGCTGCAGCCATTGATGCAGATAGTTTTGCTTGGAAATTAATCTTGTTGATTTTTGATATTATGGTGGTGGTATATATATATGTTTCACGTTGTGTGTGTGTATATATATATAAGTTGATGGTGTGTATAAAATTCTAATTCTAATGTGCATGGTTTTATAGCTGTAATTGTCAGTATGTGGAAGACCTTTCATACCTTTTTGGTTGGATTTTGTAGCAAGGCAATGGGGAGGTGGTTTCTGATGATTGAATTTTCATTTTTCAGACAGAGAGAATATAATAGTATTCTGATCGTCAGGTCACGTGTAGTAGTTTGGTCTTCGTCGCCAATCACGTGTGGGGCCAGAAGAGTTGTGAGCCGGACACGTGGACAAATGGTGTGATTTTGGAAAATTTTTATTGGTGAGAAAATGGTTTAGTTTAGTCATTATTTAGGTGAAATGGAATTTGGAAATATCAAATATGCTGATTCTCTTCTTCCTCAACTAAGTCTCAACCCTTTGCAAATTGCAATTGCAATTGCATACCAATTAGCACCGTTGATGTTTCTTGAGTTTTACAATTTTCATTCTTCTTTTGTATTTTCTTGAAAATACTTATATATTCGTGGACGGACCAAAACGAGATTCGAGTGAGTCTTTTTATAAATTCTTAATATTAGATAATTTATTTTATTTTTAGAAAAAAGAATATTGCAAATTCTTAAAATTGTACTGAAAAATTATCAAAGAAAAAAGGGAAGAAAAACCTTTCACGTTGTTAATGGGGTCAAGGCCATTAAATGGCAATTATGAGATATATAGAACCCATAACCAATGTGGTCAAAAGTAATCTTTGACAAATATTTTATACATACACAATTTTTAGGATGAACAATATTGTATTGGGCCTTAAAAATATATATATATAATACTAAAATTTTAGATTTGCATTGAGCTGAAATCCAGTACAACCACAACAAAAAAAAAGGTCTACTGACGACGGAATATTCCATCGTCGGCCAAAAAAATCCGTCGTCTGCGAGGCTTAATGACGGACTGACGACAGAATATTCCGTCTGTATTTCCTTCGTCGTTAGGCCACCGGACGACTGATTTTTTATTCTGTCGTTAGCGCACGACGGACTCACAACGGAATAGTCCGTCGTTAGCTAACGACGGACTGCAAATGTCACAACCCGATTTCCATATATTTATTTGAAATTCCTTAAATATATTGATTGTTATTTTGATTTCAAAGAAAATTATGCGTCTGATTTTGTTGTAGTCTAAGTCGCGCCCCTAGTTGAACCATAACGAATAAAATTTTAATTATAAATATTAGAAATTATAATATATGTCTACATATATATATTAAAATAATGAATCTACTTTAATTAATATAACTTTTATTTAATGAAATTATTGGGTTAAATTTAAACACAATATAGAAAAAAAATCTTTGAAGTATTAATTTATAGTCTTATAGCTCCTAATAGCACCGTAGCTTCAAGAAAATGTTGGCCATATCTGAGCTATAGTGATGCTAGTGTATCCTAAACTATAAAAAGAAAATCTATAGCAATGCAGAGATATGATACATTGTTTCCTACTTCAAACCTACACTAGATTTATAATAATAGGTGTAATAAAAATCTTAAATTCCAATTTCTACATGCCTATTTATACATTATCACTTCATCGCCACTTCAGAGTAGTTCCACAACTAAACTAACTTCACATACTTACATACACTATTTGCTTCTCCAATCGATAATTTCACAAAGCAAACTCCATAAATCAAATTGCATCCCTTTGTAAGTATATTCTATCTTGATTTTATCCTTATCAAAGTACATCTCACTGTATAGCCATTTAAATTTCAAAACCCAAAATCAATTTTATTTGATTTCAGAACTTCTTTTCCTAAATACAGAAATTTAAGCTTTTATAACAAAACAAAATGAGGTATATAAAGGATTTGAATTGTTCTACCTGTTTTATGTTCTAAAACTAAAAATCAAAATTTTGAAAACATCACCAAATTAGGCGAGTCGGGACTAGCTCTTAGTTGAAACGGTAGAAAACGTAGAAATTTTTATGGGCCTTCAAGCTACTGCCCGATCGAGAGAAAACGAGAATAGGGGGAGATGATAAGTTTGGCAGTGTCGAACGGCTGCGAGTAGCGCCGAGCGGTGGCTATCACCTCGACCCACTGCTTATGTTCTTCGTTTAGGGCGAGGTGCAAGCTATGAGATGGAAATAATTAGCGAAAAAAAGAGAGAAGAAGAAATAATTTTTAGGATGAGATCACATAGGGAGATATTATTACATAATGGAGAGAGGTAGTAGGTGAAGAATGACAGAAAGAGAGGAAGGTGTCGTGAGGTTTAGGAATGGAAATTAGGATTTTTACTTCTTTATGTTGAATTCATTATTTAAATTCCATTAATGGACCATAAATAAATTATGAAATGGGTCTTTCACTTAATTAGATTATGGGCCATTGAAACCTTATTTTAAATTTAATTAGATGGGTTTCTGTTTAAATTAATAAGTAGGCTAGGTACTTAATTCACTTTAGTGTTTGGGCTTTACTAATAATATTGTTTACATTTAATATTAGTTAGTATATTTAATATAATATTATTTTTTACTTACGTAATTGATTTTATTAAGATGCTTTAGTAAAACAATTACGTTTTAATAATAAATTTTCAGATTAGAAAATATATTAATAATTATTTCTTAAACTATGTTTAGTTTAAATATTTTTAATAAATATTAAAGAATGATTTTTAAAAGTTTATATAGATATTTTCTTTAAAAGGAACAAATATTAATTAAGTTATGTTTAAGTCCTTTATTTTATAATTAAATATATATAATATAAACAATTTACTAGTTTAAGGTATGGTTATAGATATTAAGGTTTTGAATAAATATTTTAGACCTTATAATTTTTGTGATAAATATGTAACTAGGTGCGGCGCGACTAAGGCTTTGACGTGGTTTTAATTGCTCGAATCTATTTCAAAGTTCAAGGTTTAAGGTGTGGTGATTTATTTAAGTTATGCCGTTGATTACCGTTGTCCATTTTAATATTATGTGTTGGCCGTATGTGTTAATATGAAACTATGTTGGTGAGTAGCAAGGCCGTTATTCAAAGTTGCCTCAAGTTGCTCTCACTCTATGTTATGCGCAAATTATGTTATGTCACCAGGGGCCCGCCAAATGGGTCCAGGACGTCACAGTCCTTGGTATGCCACCGTGCGAAATCAAGTCTGTTATATGGCCATATGTGTTTACCGTTTTATTAACGTGGACAACTCTTGCATAATATCACACACTGAGTATACTTTTGTATGCTCATTCCCCATATTAACATTTCAGGTACTTGAGCTCGGAGGCGCGTGGGAAGTCGAATGACGTATCATGATATTTAAGAAAAACTTTATGCACTTATATATTAAGTACTTTTGTTATGCATTTCTATCTTAAGTACTTTTGCAAGGAGTGCTTGACTTTGAAAGTATTTGTATTTTGATTGACTTGCAAAACTATATTATTATGCTTAAGTCAATTATGGTTATTTTAAAAGGAATTTGTTAGTTTATTTCAATTTACTACTAATTTAAGTTTAAAGATCTTATTTTTACTAAGTCTTTAAAAGAAAAAAAAATTATTTCACTTAATTATGTTTTAGTCTTTATTAAATATTATTTCCGCATTAAATATTTATAAATTAAAGTCATATAAGATTAGTCCAAAATTTGTTTCATGCAAATATAACCTTAAGTACGTGGCGTTGTTTAGACCAGACCCACTGTCCGATAAAGGGACTCAGTAACGGGCACGAGGAATATTTTCAGCCGATATACTTAAAGGAATGTGTCGTGCTTAATGAACTATACTACTCGCAATTTGGACTAGATCATTGTTAATAGTGTGATTAAGCATAACCCAAGTCGTATTCTCAAGGAAGGCTAAACAGGGCTTCATTCACGTTGAAGAACATGAAAGCAGTAAAAATGGGGGATTTGATTATTAACTAAGTGATTATCTAGGCAAATGAAAATTAAAAGAATGTAATACGAACTATCTAAGTAAAAATAAAGAAAGCAAGTAAATCATATTTCTTAGAACGAATAATTAAATAAATTATAAAACCCTAAGTCTAAGAACGAGGAATTAAAGAAACGGAATTCAAACATGCCGTGAACTGATTAATCAACATAATAGAACGGGTTGGATTAATGATTTGATAATTAATCAGAATTAAGGCAAGAGAACAAGAACGCATAAAGCAGAAGAAGAAAGCAATAAAGAAAGCAATAAAGAACTCACGGGAATGAAAAAGTAATACTGAATTGAAATAAGTCTCCGGGTTTGAATCACGAACGAATCCATAAGGTGCAAAGTAAAGAACTAGAATTGAATAGAAAGCTAACTAGAAGTGTTTTCTCTCGTGGTCTAAACCCTAGAATTACAAAAGTATGGAATTGAAAGAATAATATGAGAAGTGTTCTATCTCTCTCGCGTGGAGAAAAAATATATATATATGGGAGAAAGGGCCCGTCTCAGCAGCGAACGCTAGGGGTAGCGGACGCTACCCCAGAAATCTGTCTTCACGTGCAATCGCCGGGGTAGCGGGCGCTCTGGGGTAGCGCTCGCTACCCCATCACTCTGTTCCATCATCCTATGCACATACGTAGCGAGCGCTGGGGCCTAGCGCTCGCTAGGCCCCCGCGCTGTCCCTTCTTGTTTCTTGGCGCAGTGAGCGCTGGGGCCTAGCTCTCGCTAAGCCCCCGCTATTTCTTTCTTCCTTTCTTCGTCTTTTCATCTCGTTTCTCCTCTCGAGCCTTGTTAGCTCTTAATGTTGATCTTTCACCTACAAAGTAGCAAATAACAGACCCAAGCATCAACTTGATCGACAATATCAACCAATACTAATCCAAATTACGAGAGAAACGAGACCAAAAACGTATAGAACAACCTCCCCACACACAATACCTTGCTGTCCTCAGGCAAGTCTAAGTTCAACACAATATGGAAATTTCAAAACAAGAAACAATTTCAATCACGCAATAACAATCACAATCATCACAAGCACTCGATAGGGGTCATAAGACAATACATCAATCACCATTACGTGTTGGTCTCGAATATGCAATTTCAATCCGATCCAACTCAACACACATGCAAATTCGGCTTTTAATCACTTATAGGCTAGACTATAGATCAATCTTAAGATATTATCAACACAAACCATTATCAAATCGCAAGAATTTTTAGTGATGTTAAGAACATTGGTCACTAGGTGTGAACTTCGGTAAAACCGAGTATCCTAGTGTGGTTTCCCATACCCATTCCTAAACCTTAAGATTTCAATTGATTTCTTAAAGGAAGAGGGGTATAGTTCTTTATCACCTATTCAAACAATGCAAGCGATTTAATAACACTTTTAAAGGCCATTCGAGCCAAATTTTGGAAAGAGTGAGTTATATGGCAAAAAGTCACGAGATATGAACATTTAGAGGTTATCTAAAGTGTTCTCGTGTGGTTTTCCATGCTCATGGTTTCCAGAGGAGCAGAAACCTCCCAACTCAATCTCACAATCAACACAATTTTTAATAAAAGTCTAGCCAACAAGCAATCTTATGCCAAATTCACACATGCAAACTTTCACATCAATTTATCACAAAAACGATTACCCCACGACAACTATGATCAAAATGCAAAGCTCATCACCCTATCATCGACTCACAATGTTCATTCATGTCATCAAGCATATCAAAACACATTTCTCATCAAAATCAATCCTAATCATGCCAAACTTCTAACAATGCTTTCGGACACTCAAAGATATACATGATGATCAACAAAATACCGCAAACAATAAAAATAAAGTACACCCCTCCCCCTCATGAAGAAACTAGCAATGTCCCCATTGCTAAAATAAGAACAAGAGAAGGAAGGAAACTACCCGATTCGGGGGAATGCGGCGATGTGATGCTTGCTCCACAAAGAGATGTAGCTTACCAATCAATCCTAAAAATTAAGACCTGCAAGAGAAACACTAAACAGCAAACAAAACAGTAACAAAAGGAAATAACATAAATGAAACAACCCGGAAAAGAAACAAAAACCAAATAAAAAGAAAACAAGCTTACTAAACAGCAGTGAGAAGTCACTGCTCATCCGGCGGCGGCGGTGGTGGAGTGTCATAAAGGGCCCAGCTCGACCACTGGGCATTCATCTCGGCTATGAGGTGGTTGTTCTCGACAACCTGTCTATATTGCTCGGCCGACTGCTCCTGTGCCAAACGCCAGAGTCGGGCCTGTTCAGCCATCCTGTCATGTGTGCTCTTCAGCTGCGTCTCAATCCGGGCCTGGCTAGCCGTCATAGAGTTTCGAAACTCGTCGAACTCGTCATAAAATGTGCGGCTCTCAGTAGCAAAGGCTCCAAAATCCTGGTTGAGAGTATTGAAATCGTCCCGGAAAGAGGTGAAATCGGAGCGAAGGGCGGTAAAGTCAGTGCGAAGAGCACCAACTTCAGTGCTCAAATTCTGGAATTGTGAGCTGAGCTGATCAATACTGGTGGAAGAAGAAGAACCGGCAGCATATGTGTACTGGCCAGTAGAGGGGCTAGCCTGATGAAATGACGGGCCGGTAGCAAAGGCATCCGTCATAGGAGCGTCCTCGTAGGCCTCCTCCTCAGCCACTGTGTCGGTGGCATCCACATCATCTCCATCATTGGGTAGGTTGGCTGCAATGGCGGCCAACTCATTAGTGTGGTTGACCACACAACGCCGGGCAGTGGAGGGAATCCACTCATACTGGAGATTGCAAATCCGCGCCTGCCTAAGCTCTGAATGATCAATCCTGGAGACATAGATAATGTCATTGGGCTCCAGGTTGTCCGGATCGAAGATGTCAAAGTGCCGAGCAATGACACAGATTACAAGGGGCAGTGTGACGTGGTACCGGGTTGTGGCCAGCATGTTCTTGAAGGTGGTGAGGATGTAATAGCCGGCGCACAGCCGGGAGCCCTGTACGGCACTCTGAAGCATAAAAACCTCAGCTTGATTGACCTTGTTGCCCTGCTCCTTGCCGGTTATCCCATAGCTCAAGAATTTGTGCAGAATCATCAACACATTATTCTAAATGTAACCGGCCGGCATGCCTCCGGCTTGCCAATTGTGGAATCCCGTTAGGGAAGTCCACGTGGCATTAGGAGTATAGCCGGCAGGTGGGGCATGATCGCCCACATTCTTCCCATGGAAGCCCATGACCCTGCAAAGTTGCGAAATAGACAATCTACGAGCAACACCCCGCAATCTAAATGTACAACCAGTCAAATCAGCAGGCACAGTTAATGTAGATAGAAATTCATGGGTAAGAACCTGAGAGCATCTAAACGACATATGTGCATATTTCTTAAGCCCTAACACGTCTAAATAATGCTCAAGCTCACGAACACAATTAAGATTGTCTAACAAGTTCCAATCAAGTGTGTGAGGTGGATTTACCTCATGCCGAGTCCACCGTTCATAAAATTGCTCTTCCAATTCGGATTGAAGGGGGAAGGGGCACCGGTATTGCCTTTGGAGGTCCTCGGTGGTGCGTTGGGCCGCTTGCTCGGAGCTTTCCGGTTGGTGACCAGCGGGATTCTTTGTACGGGCCATTGAATTGTTGAGAATGATAATTGGGGTGTAGAAATTGAGAATTGAAGAGTTTGGGAATTAGGGATTTGGGAAATTAGGGTTTAAGTAGAGAAATTGGGGGAAAATTGGAGAATAAGAAATTAGGGATTTAGGAGTTGGAGAATTGGGGATTTGAAGGGGAGAGATGGAAGAAGATGATGAGTGATGGAAGTATTTAGAATGTAAGTGGAGATGGAAGGAGGAGATGGATGGATTTGATGGAATGAAAAAAGAAATTGGAGTGGAGGGGATATGGAGTAGCGGTCGCGACAGAGAGGAAGGAGAGGAGAAGAAATTTGGGGGAAAAATTTGTGAGGGAGAAGATAGCGTGAAAAGAGAAGATAAAGCATGAATTTCGTTGGGGTAGCGGTCGCTGGTGGGTAGTGTACGCGCTGCATTGGAGATTCAGAGAGGGGGGTAGCGCTCGCTGGGGGCTAGCGAGCGCTACACGAGTGCGCTGCATTGCAATCAGAACGAGGACCTAGCGCTCGCTCAGCCCTAGCGAACGCTGGCCCTCCTGACGGCTTCGTAATGATTTTTCCTTCTTTTTGTGCTCATCCTGCGTGTTTTCTCGCCGACTCTTCACGACTTCTCCTATAAACACAAGATTAACTCCAAATCAATTCCTCTCCAACTAAGTACTGAAATAAAAATAAAAACAAAAACAAAACAAAACAAAGCAAAAACAAGGAAAATAAAAGACTACATGTTTAACGTCATGAGCTCGACGAAAGCTATGTGATTAATTGGAGGGTGGATCTTCGAACGGTGTCGACTCCACCGTGAAATTTGTAAGTCAACCCTCGATGTACGGCTTCACTCGATGCCCGTTCATAACAAACGAGTCATCGTCTCCTTCCTTGGCAAGTTCAATTGCACCATATGGTTTTACGTCCTTTACAACGAACGGACCGCTCCATCTAGACTTCAATTTTCCGGAAAACAGCTTCAACCGAGAATTAAAGAGTAGCACCTTCATACCAGGCTTCAAATCCTTGTGCACAATCCTTCGGTCATGAATTGCTTTTACCTTGTCCTTGTAAATCCGGGCGTTCTCATACGCCTCGTTACGCAATTCATCCAACTCCGACATTTGGAGCGAACGATGCTCCATCGCCTTGTGCAAATCAAAATTAGAAGTCTTGATCGCCCAATAGGCTTTGTGCTCAACTTCTACCGGAAGATGGCACGCCTTTCCATACACTAGACGGTACGGACTCATCCCCAACACATTCTTGTACGCCGTGCGATATGCCCACAACGCATTATTCAACTTGACAGCCCAATCCTTCCTAGATGGTTGCACGGTCTTCTCCAAGATGTTCTTGACTTGCTTATTGCTCGTTTCGGCTTATCCCGAGGTTTGTGGATGATAAGCAGTCGCAATCTTGTGTGTGATCCCATTCTTCCTCATAAGCCTTTCGAAAAGCCTATTACAAAAGTGTTTTCCACCATCGCTAATGATAGCTCGTGGAAATCCAAACCTACACAAAATATTTTCCTGCACAAACTTAAGAACGATGTGAGAGTCACACGTTCTAGTGGGGATAGCCTCAACCCACTTAGAGACGTAGTCAACGGCCAACAAAATATACTCATACCCATGAGACATAGGGAAAGGACCCATAAAGTCAATTCCCCACACATCAAATATCTCAACCACAAGAACATTATTAAGAGGCATCTCATTCCTACGGCCTATAGTACCAACTCTTTGACATCTATCACAAGCAAGATAATAAACATGCGCATCCTTAAACAATGTAGGCCAAAATAAACCTGATTGAAGAACCTTATGTGCCGTCTTTTGGCATCCGAAGTGGCCTCCACAATGAGCTTCATGACACATCTCCAACACCTTCGGTTGCTCCTCCTCCGCAACACAACGTCGGATTATCTCGTCCTTTCCGAGCTTAAATAGAAAGGGCTCTTCCCAAAAGTACTGCCTGCATACATGAAGAAAATGCTTCCTTTCTTGGGAAGTGAGGTCAGGCCTTAACTCGCCACAAACCAAGTAATTAACTATATCGGCAAATCAAGGCACATGAGAAACACTGTATGCATGCTCATAAGGAAAAGACTCGGCAACTAAATCATGAGGTGCGTCAGAGGAAACATGCTCTAAACGAGATAAATGATCGGCAACGGCGTTCTCACTCCCTTTTCTATCACGAATCTCAATGTCAAACTCTTGAAATAACAAAACCCAACGAATTAATCTAGGTTTCGCCTGGGGCTTAGTCAATAAATAGCGCAAGGCAGCATGATCACTATGCACAATAACTCTAGATCCTATAATATAAGCACGAAACTTATCAAGAGCAAATACTACCGCCAACATCTCCTTTTCAGTAGTAGTATAATTAATCTGAGCATGATTCAAAGTAGAGCTAGCATAATAAATCACACGCAACATCTTATCAACACGCTGCCCCAAAACAGCACCCAAAGCAGAGTTAGACGCATCACACATAATTTCAAAGGGAACAGACCAATCAGGACCAACAATCACAGGTGCACTACACAACTTCTCCTTCAAAATAATAAACATAGATAGGCAATCATCATCAAAATTAAAAGCAGTATCCTGAGCAAGTAAACGGCAAAGAGGCTGGCAAATCTTAGAGAAGTCCTTAATGAATCGACGATAAAAACCAGCATGTCCTAAGAAACTTCTAATCCCTTTAACGTCAGTCGGTGGAGGTAATTTTTCAATAACCTCAACCTTAGCCTTATCAACTTCAATACCCTTACTTGACACTACATGACCCAAAACAATGCCACTACGCACCATAAAGTGACTCTTCTCCCAACTCAAAGTAAGACAGTTCTCAATACAACGATCAAGCACACAATCAATCTTATCAAGACAGTCATCAAAGGAAGAGCCAAACACAGAAAAATTATCCATAAACACCTCGACAAAATCACTAATCATGTCAGAAAAGATAGACATCATGCAACGCTGAAACGTATCTGGTGCATTGCAGAGGCCGAAGGGCATCCTCCTAAAGGCATACGTCCCGAAGGGGCTAGTAAAAGTAGTCTTCGCCTGATCCTCCGGATCAATTGCAATCTGATAGTAACCTGACAAACCATCAAGAAAACAGAAGTAATCATTACCGGCAAGTTTATCTAACATCTGATCAATAAAGGGCAAAGGAAAGTGATCCTTTTTCGTTGCCGCATTAAGCTTCCGGTAATCGATGCACATCCTCCATCCGGCGACAGGTCTAGTAGGGACAAGCTCCTTCTTCTCGTTCATCTTCACCGTGATTCCGCCCTTCTTGGGCACGACATGGACAAGACTCACCCATTCACTGTTAGCTATAGGATAAATGATTCCCTCAGCCAACAGTTTCAAAATCTCCTTTTTCACGACCTCCATCAAAACTGGATTAAGGCGTCGCTGTCCATCCCTCTTCGGGAGGGCGTCGTCGGCGAGTTGTATTTTATGCATACACAACGCCGGGCTAATACCTCGGATGTCTGCCAGACTCCATCCGAAGGCTAACTTATGCTTTTTCAGCACAGTTACTAACTGAGTCTGTTGGACATCAGTAAGATTAGCCTAAATTATCACTGGTTTCTGCTCGTTCACCTCGAGAAACACATATTTCAAGTTCGCAGGAAGCTCTTTAAGCTCCAACTTCTCAAGTGCGGCTGGCTTAGCCATCATCAAGGGAGGTGGTTTCGCGAACTGAGCCTCCAATAGGAGCCTCTCCTGCATGTCAGCCGATCCCTCGAATACCTCCTCCAAACTAAAATCCTGCACAAAAGAAATCTCGACCAAGGCATCAATAGAATCAATGAAAGAACAATCATCAATAGAGCTAATAGAAGGCATGGCCTTATGCTTATGAACCAAGAACGAAATTTTTTCTCCTAACACAGACATTTGAATATTACCATTCTTAACATCAATCAGAGTGTTAGTAGTTGCCACATAAACGCTCTACCTAGCAATAAAGTATGATCACGCCCATTCTCATGCACATCACCTATCTCTAAGACAACGAAATCCATAGGCACAATCAAACCACCAACACTAACAAGAATATTCTCTATAATTCCCCTAGGATATCTCACAGAACGATCAGCTAACTGTAAACTCATACGTGTCGGTTTTAATTCACCTAACTCTAATTCCTTAAAAATCGAGTAAGGCATAAGATTAATACCAGCACCAAGATCAAGCATACCTATTACAGTCTTACCATTGCCTAGGGCGATTGTGATGACGAAACTCCCTGGATCTCGCAGCTTTTGAGGAAGAGGTTGCTGCATAATCGAACTGGCTACCTCAGACACCATAACAGACTCGTCGTCTGCAAATCTCCTCTTCTTGGAAGCGAGCTCCTTGAAGAATTTCAGGTACGCCGGTACATTGCGAATAACATCCAAAAGTGGCAAGTTCACATGCACTTGAGACAGCATCTTATAAAAGTCTGCGAACTGCTTCTCAAGCTTTTCATTCTTCAGCCTACTCGGAAAGGGAATAGGCGGCTTGTACGGGTTCGCCGTCTTATGCAATTGAACTACTGGCTGCTCCGGTTCCTTCCCTTTCTCGGCATTCTCCACCACGTTAGTCGGCTCATCTTCCGGCATAGCCACCTTATTATCTACTTGCTTGCCACTACGTAGAACCGTAATGGCCTGCAACTGCTGCGCTGAGTGCCCCTGCCCCGGTATCTTTCCTGTTTGTTGCTGCTGCTGCATCTGATTCACTGCTTTGAAAATTTGTCCTACTTGGCTCTCAAGGCATTTGATAGTAGCCTCTTGAGCCTCTCTAGCCAATTTTCTTTCTTGCATGAAAGCCGCCAAACTGTCCTCTAGAGATGTCTTAGGTGATGCAGCCCCTCGCGGTGCAGGTGGAAATTGAGGCAGAAACTGCGGTGGTGGCTGCTGAAACTGAGGTGGTGGCGAATAGTACCCTTGCTGAGGCGGGTAGTAAGGCTGCTGTGGAGGATAATACCCATGTTGAGGTGGGTAATACTAATGCTGCGGAGGCGGTCGTCGAGGAGGAAAATTCGCTCATTGACCCTGATTGGGACCCCTCCAAGTAGAGCTGTTCTGCGCTCTCCATCCTGAAGTCTGCTGGGATGTTGATTAAATGGCAGTCGCGGCGGATATCCCTGAGCAGCATAGATTTCCGCATCTCCTTCATAAGTCATCTCCGCCATTCTATTGCAGTGATTCTCATCATGACTGAGATCACCACAAATCGGGCACGGTTCAGGCACCGGCTCGTGCTAAATTACATCTAATCTAAATTATTCTAATTAATAATTAAATAATTAACCTAAATTATTCAAATCTAATTAGTATAATTAACTAATCTAATTAACAATTTAACATAACATAATTAAATTAAAAATATTAAATTATAGAGTATTAATTACATACCTTTCACCGGAGGAGGAGGCAGCGCCGGAACGGCAAAAGGCAGTTCCGGTAGGCAGTCGGGAGGACTGAACGCTGGCGGAGGGCGGCAGCGGCAGTCGGGCAAGACGCTGGAGGGAGGGCAGGAGGCGGAGGGAGAGCTCGGAGGCGGTTGAGGCCGGACAGCAGTGCGCGAAGGCGGAGGAGAGGCCGGTGAGCGTCGCAGGCGCGACGAGGAGGCGGCGAGGACGCGGAGGCTGTCCTCTCCGGCGAGAAAAACGCCACAAATTAGAGAAATAGAGAGAAGGGGGGAAGGGAAATCGAACCAATAGACGTACCTATGGTTGCTCTGGTCGGTGGGAGCTTCGAATCGCCGGAGAACGGTAGGAATCGCCGGAGAAGAAGTATAAGTGTTCTGTTTTCGCGAAATGGACTGAAACTCAATTTAAAGGGTTGAACGACGGACTTAACAACGGAAAAGTCTGTCGTCCAGTAATAAAATAAATCATAATTAATATTAATTAAGTTAACGACGGACTGACGACGGACTGGTCTGTCGTCAGGTCCGTCTTCAGCTCTGGCGCCAATTTGCGCGCCAAAAAAACAGTCGTCAGTCCGTCGTAAAAAATTTCGCGGTAATCCGTCGTCCATTCCGTCGCCAATTTCATGTTTTTTTGTAGTGAATCAATAAATAGATCCGCCCATGAACGGAGGCTAATTAACCATGATCAAACCATTTAATAAATAAGATATAATAAATAATTAAATAGAATGTAAACCAACATGATCATCTCAGTGTGTTTTGTATTTAAGATTGTTTATTTTGATTTTTAGGAATAAAGTTATATATATTATGCTTTTATACGGAGATAAATGATCTAATCTTTAACATTGAACTAGTATTTTTGTCCGTGCAATTACACGGGAGTTATTTTTTGTTGTATATTTTTTATTATATTAAAATATAGATAAATAAAAATAGTCTTGTTAAATGTGATAAATGTCAAGCCTATATAGTATATATTATATTTTTTAAGATTGTCGATAGATTGTTATATATTAGTTCTTCTTCTTAAGATAGGAAAGACATAATTTTTTTTGGAATATTATATATTATTTTATTTAAATATTACTTAATTAATATAGGTGCATAATTTTTACTATTTTTTAAACTGCAATTCGATTTTAAATTATTTAATTAGTATTTTTAGCACATGTGTAAAATATATTTCTTATTTAAAATTGATTAAATTGCTAATTTGATTTATTTAATAAACATATGTAATTGAGGTGACATGAAAATTGAATTAAAATAGAAAAATTACATTATATAGTTAAAAAAAATTAAGTTTAACTTTAAGAATATATTAGACTAGAATAATATAAAAACTGCATAATTAAATATAGTCAAATTCAAATATATGATATAAACTCGTATTGTTAAATATGTTTCTTGTTTACATTTTATTAAATTGTGTAATTTATTTAATACATACTTGTAATTGTGATAGCAAAAAAATTAAATAAAAATTGGAAAAATATGTACATATTAAATTTTTTATTTATTTTATTTAATTAGTTGCTAATTAGATTTATTTAATACACATTTGTAATTGAGATAACATGATAAATTGATTAAGAAAATAGATAAAAATATATCTCATGATCATGGAAAATGCAATCATAACTCGAAGTCTTTTTGTTATTAAACGTAGCATCGTAAGAAAGCAGAACTCTAAACTTAATGTACTATTTGACATTGTTAGAATGCAAATTTTGATTCATGGACCAAATGGGAGGCAAGGTAACAAAAATAAAGACAAAATTATTAAAAGGTGAAAATAGTAGTCTACAATATAGAGTGTAGATAGTGAATTGTGAACAACTATGTATCCTTAAATGGAAAATGAGATTCTTCATTTTAATTGAAATTTAAACAAACACATAAATACAAATTAATTATGAGGTGGGGAGAGTGGTGAAAATATGGGTGGACAAATAAACATATGAATATAAATTAATCAATTTAAGAGATGACCATGATAATTAGGAAGTTGAGAAGTAAATAAATGAATATCTCTCCAACCCATGGCAAATTAATGTATTTATATTTAATATAAATAAATGTAAATTATTTTTATTATAGTTAATTAAAAAGAATAAAAATTAACTAATTAATACTGAAAGAGATGCTAACTAGGAAGTGACAATATAAATATTTAAAGAGATTATATTTAATGTGTGGAAATGAATGGTATCAAATTAATATATATATATATATGTATAAATATATTATAATAAAATAATAAATATAATTTTATAAATGAAATAAAATAAAATTAATTATTGATAATAATAAGAAAATAAAATTCTAAAAATATGAATATAAATATATTTGTACTTTAAATGAACGAAAATTAATTAATTTATTAGTAGATTAAAGAGAGACTAATAAGGAAGTGGGGGAATGGAGAAGATAGAGATGGACATATAAATAAATAACCAAATACAAATTATATAATTAATTAATAAACTAAAAATAATTAGGAAATGGGGGAGTGGAGAAATGAATAGTCTATCTCACCCCTCACAATCCATACATATATATATATACATATATACATATATATATATACATATATACATATATATATATATATATAATTTATTATCATTAAATAATGTTTATTTTGAGTGGAATCAATAGTTAATTATAAATAATATAAATTAATAAATTAATTAGAGACATAATAATTAGGTAGTGGATGAGTGGAAATGAATAGTCTCAAATTAATTTCTATATACTTATAAAATATATAAAGTAATAAAATAATAAATATAATTTTATTAAAAAAAATTATTGGTAATATGAAGAAAAAATAAAACATATAAATATATCTATACTTATATATCAGTTATTTATAGGGTCATAATTCAAGATAAATAAAAAAAAGAATTGAATATACAATAAATTAAATAAAAAAAATACATATTTTTTAATTAATTATATATAATTTCCTAAAATATATAAATCAATAAAAAATATACTCCCTCCGTTCCACTAAGCTTGTCACAATTCCATTATTTGGACGTCCCACTAAGCTTGACACATTCCTAAAATAGTAAAAGTTTTCATTTAAAAAGGTGTAGACCCTACCACTTTTATCACTCTTACATTATTTTATACACTCTCCTTAATAACCGTGTCCATAAATTTTGTACCATGTTTATTGGGACGGAGGGAGTATAATTTTAAATTTAATATCATAACCTAAAAAAAAGTGAAAAGACAATAAGATAAATATAAATAAAAAAATACACATTTTATTTATTATATATAATTTCATAAAATATATAAATTTATAAAATTTATAAAATAATAAATATAATGTTATAAATGGAATTTAAAAAAAATAAATATAGATAATATAAAGAAAAAAAGATAGAATATAGTAAATAGAATAAAAAAGAAGGGGTAAATTTAATAGATTTTATAAATATATTTTGGAGGGATTTCTAAACATCCCTCCCCTTAGCTTTTATATATATAGATTATAAATTGATGAGTTTGATATTATTTATCCAGTCTAATTTCATGAACCAAACACAAGTACATACTTTTATTTTGCACTTTATCTTTTGAACCAAACACATGAATAAGTCACTTTATCTACTATTACTACTACTATATATTCATACTAATAAACTTAAATTAGAATGATATGATGTCAAATACGGACTATTTTGATCAAACTCGAAAAATAATGTGATGTCCAAAGAAATATATATATATATATAACCCATTTTGGTTTATGCAAATTCTAAAGAAATAATAATAATGTGAATATATATATAGTAACAAAAAAGAATTTGAATGATGATATTATAAAACATTGAATCTCTATCTGCCTCTCCAAATATATATTCTCCTTAGTCGTCCTTCCTCGTTGTGAATGTGATGATGTCTCCTCACATGCACCTTCCTCGAAGAAAGCTAGGTAGCTTTGAGTTGTGATGATTTTTTGAAATTCGATGCCAACAATTCTCCTTTTGATTCCAATATATACATTCTCCATACTGGATGTTATATAAATGTACTTGTGAATTACCCCTTGCATTCCAAGAGCTGGACTCGATAGTAAACGATTTGAACTTGAGCCTGATTTCGAGCTCAAGTCTGACAGTGTTATGCTCGTTGAGTTTGCGAACATATTCGATTTCTTTTGTTCACGAACATCTAGTCGAGCCTTTAATCGAGCATTCAGTTGAACCTCAAGTTAAAATAATTAATTTTCTAAAATTAAAATTTATATGAGTCCAAATTTGAACCCGAGCTCAAACATTAATATGAATATCAAATAAAGTCAAATTCGAGCTAGAATTTGGAAATCAATATTATCGAGTTTTCCACGAGCTCGAGCTCAACAATTACATTTCGAGTTGAGTTTGAACAAAATGCCAAAGCTCAAGTTGAGCTCAAGCCGAACTCGAATATTCTAACATTCTAAACGAGCCAAAGCGAGTAATATTGAGCTTCGATAAACTTCTTTATGCTCCTAATTAATAAGTAAGAAAAGAGAGAAAGTATCCGAGACGTTAACAACAAATACAATGATGAATCAATGACACTATAATAAAGTTGATGAGCCATATTTATAATTGCACGTACGTGAATGTGTAGTTTCACCTTCACTCAGCAGTACAAATAATTGTACAATCACTAGAATGGGTAGAGTAGTAAATTTGTAATATCATCATAAAACAGAAAAAAAGGAAGCAAATAGAGTTTAAATTTGGTAAAGTGGGAGAAACAACAAACAAAGCCAAGCATCGAAAACACTATTCAATTCTTGTTGTAGGAATGTGGCATTTCATTTCAGCACACTTTTCCACTATTCAAAGTTGACACACACACCTTTTTGACATTAGTCGGCTCTCTCGCCTCCGCAGTCCGCTCTTGTTAGTTATTTCCGTCCCATGTTTTTTTAATTCCATATTGACTCTTCAATCTACATTTCTTTATTTATTTAATTGTAATTGTCAGGCTTTCCCAAGTCCCAACCAATTCATTTCTTACTCCATTTATACCCTTCATAATCAATAATCATCCCTTCCACTAAACTAATTCAACCATAACTATTACTCAAGTCTGAATAATTAAATCATTATTTGAGAAGGAATAGCTAGTAGGATCAATGGCTGTTTCATCATATTCTCTCTCCTTCTCTTGCTCTTCAAACCCCTTCAAAGTATCTCCGCCGCTTCCGCCGCCCTCAAAGCTCCCAGTCCGCAAAATCCCGGGAGATTATGGGCTGCCCTTAATCGGGCCGTGGAAGGACAGGCAGGACTACTTCTACGACCAAGGGAAAGTCGACTTCTTCAAATCAAGAATGCACAAATACCAATCCACGGTGTTCCGGGCCAACATGCCTCCCGGCCCCTTCATCTCCTTCAACCCCAACGTCGTCGTTTTGCTTGACGGAAAGAGTTTTCCGGCCCTCTTCGACACCGACAAGGTCGAGAAGAAGGACCTCTTCACCGGCACTTACATGCCGTCGCTCGAGCTCACCGGCGGCTACCGCACCCTCTCCTTCCTGGACCCCACCGAGCCCAACCACGCCAAGCTCAAGAAGCTCATGTTCCTCATGCTCTCCCACCGCCGCGATCACGTCATGCCGGAGTTCCACCGCTGCTACACCCAGCTCTTTGAGGGTTTGGAGAGAGACTTGGGAGCAAAGGGGAGGGCCCAGTTCGGCCCTGCCAACGACCAGGCGGCGTTCAATTTCTTGGCCCGCTCTTTCTACGGCGTCGACCCCATGGACACCAAGCTCGGGTCCGACGGGCCGAAGCTCGTCTCCAAGTGGGTTCTGTTTCAGCTGCATCCCCTTCTCACCCTCGGGCTTCCCCGGCCCGTTGAAGATGGGCTTCTCCACAACTTCTCTCTCCCGCCATTCTTGATCAAGAAGGATTACCAGAGGCTGTACGATTTCTTCTACCAGAGCTCCGCCGCCCTTCTCGACCAAGCAGAGAAGCTCGGCCTCTCCCGCGATGAAGCTTGCCACAACCTCCTCTACACCACCTGCTTCAACTCCTTCGGAGGGATCAAGATCCTCTTCCCCAACATGCTCAAGTGGGTGGGCCGGGCCGGGGTGAAGCTCCACACCGACCTCGCTAGAGAGATCCGGGCCGAGATCCACGCAGCAGGAGGATCGTTGACCATGGCGGCCATGGAGAAAATGCCGCTGATGAAGTCGGTGGTGTACGAATCTCTCCGGGTGGAGCCGCCGGTGCCGTCGCAGTACGCGAAGGCGAGGAGAGATTTCGTGATCGAATCGCACGAGGCGGCGTTCGAGATCAAGGAGGGGGAGATGCTGTACGGATACCAGCCGTTCGCGACCAAGGACCCCAACATCTTTGACCGGGCCGAGGAGTTCGTACCGGGCCGGTTCATCGGCGAGGAGGGGGAGAGGCTGCTGAAGCACGTGGTATGGTCAAACGGGCCGGAGAACGGGCCGGCCACCGTCAACAACAAGCAGTGCGCGGGGAAGGACTTCGTGGTGCTGGCGGCGAGGATGCTGCTGGTGGAGCTCTTCCGGCGTTACGACTCCTTTGATATTGAGGTGGCGCCATCGCCGTTAGGCGCCGCCGTTACATTAACGTCGTTGAAACGGGCCAGCTTTTAGATCGCGGCTGACTTTTGGACGGCGTTAGTAGTGTTGGTAGGTGGAAGATTTAATTATCAATTTAGTACTTTATTTGTTAATTTGGTGATATTAGTCATTAGGATTAGGATGATATATTGGGGTTGAACATTTTTGTTATTTAATTTCTCTTCACCTTTTTTTTTAATATGTTTTCATCAATATCAAGTTTGTATTAATCGAAATTTGTTACTTATTCTCTTTTAAGGGTTAATTAATATCCATAAATTGCATTTATCATTGAAAATTTCTGTTTTCTTGAATTCAACCAACAACACTTCATTTTATTCCATCTTTAATCATCATGTATTTGTAAGCTACTTGTATGGTTGTATCTCATCAAATTATTCGATATATTATTCTATCAATGTTCCACTCGACTTGAATGAAAAGTGTATCAAGTCAAACGTGGCGAAAAGAATATAATAAAATATTAAAACAAGCTCATATTATATATAATCAAAAGGAAAAAAAAAAGTCAATTAAGTCGAAGAAGTTTATCATAAAATAATCTTAAAAGTATTTTCATTCAAGTCAAACGTGACGAAAAAAATATAATAAAATATTAAAACAAGCTCATATTATATAATCAAAAGGAAAAAAAAGTCAATTAATTAAGTCTAAGAAGTTTATCATAAAATAATCCTAAAAGTTTATTTTAGTATTTATATGTCAACTTCCAAAGAGAAAAATAAAAATTTATCTTTAGGTTTACAGAAATTGAACTTGCATTTTTTCTTTGTAAGAAATGGATTTCCAAATATAGTAAATTTAGGCCCTCTCTCAATTCACTATATTAATCCATCTTTCTTTTTGTGAGCGCTCTAAATTATAAGTAGTAATATTAGTCCATCTTTCTTTTTATAAACGATCTAAATTATAGTATTACTAATCTATCTTTCAATAAGCATGCCATAAAATTTTTGGACACGATTATTAAGAAAAGTGTATAAAGTAGTGTAAGAGTGATAAAGGCGGTAGGTCCAAACCTTTTCAAAAGATAACTTTTACTATTTTAGAAATGTGTCAAGCTTAGTAGGACGTCCAAATAAGGAAGTTGTGTCAAGTTTAGTGAGATAGATGGAGTATTATTAATCCATCTTTTTTTTTTATAAACACTCTAAATTGTAGTCTAATTTTTAATACGAATAATATAATAAACTATTCTACTAAAATAACTATTTAAATATTTATAAAAATTAGTTTAAACTAATAAATAAGAATAAATATAAATTATATTTTTAAAATATATTAAATGTGTTTTTCAATATGTACGAAAAGTTAAATCCAACTAGTAAAACAGCAAGAGGGAGTAATAGAGAAAAAAAAATAGGCCAATTTGATTGAATGTGAACACCAACAAGCCTACCAATTTAAAATTAAATTTTACCTAAACACTTGGAAGCAAATATTGTCTTGTTAGTTTCCCTTGCCTTTGTTGACTGCTGACTGGTCGGTTACGTTAATTCAAAATATGGACAAATTTTATTAAAAGGAATAAAAGTGGAACTTTTTGTGAATATAGAAATTGCTTCTAAAATACTCCCTATTCGGATACGGTCATCTGCAATTTTTGGCCTTATATTATGGGTGTGTTATAGGATCTTAATAAATAGATTGTGGCATATCGACAAATGTCATTATTGTTATGCCGACCACCAGGTCGTGAGGCTTTTCCAAGAAATGTTTTCTATTTACATTCCCATTTCTTAGAAAGAGCGGCTAGACGATCGGACTAAACAGACGCAGGGAGCTTGGGGACTAATCAAACTCTTTCTTTCCGCTTGATCTCCTTCCCGACTGCAATAATCGATTTAGTTGGAGCTGCAATCAGAATTGGAAACGTATTCGGTTATTTGATTCATTCGGTAGCGCAAAATTCATCATTAACTAAACAACTATTCGGTTATGTCATCTTGGGCTATGTTCTTACCGAAGTAATTGTCTTGTTCGCTTTAATTTCGTTCCTTAAAAAGATGCATCATTTGACTCGGCACATATTATAATAAAATGTTGTTAACTTAAAATATAGTAGATATTGAGATCCACAAAATGTATTATTAAATGTTTTAATTATAGAAGATACGTATTCTTAAAAAACAAATGAAAATAACAAAAGATGCATGTTTTTATATGTGCCCTTTTGAAGAGCTCCCATTTTAGTAGAAGAATTGATTTTATTTTCTTGCACTAACATAAATTTAGTAGAAATATGCAGTTATGCACCGCCAAAGTAAATGATTTATCTTCTCAAAATATACTTAAGTTCATGTATATTACTCATAGCTACTTATGAAAATTATAATTAAAGTAATGATGGATACATTCACTTTCTTTACCAAAGAATAAGTAAAGACATTCACGCCATCTCTAGTCATCAGGAATAGTTGTTAGACTGAAGGAAAAGAGTTCATGAAATTCAATGAATACATTCAAAGTCACCACTAATAATATACACTACCAAAAAAAAAAAAAGTGAATATTTGTCCCAAACTTTTTCATCACAAAAAACTATAATTTCGTTACATAAGATTATATGCGAGGAAAAATTAAAAAATCGTTACAGACTCGTCATATTAGAATCCTCACATGTAGTATAAAGGAAAATATGATTTTCTCACATTATATATGAATTTTGTTGTTAATTACAAAATTGTCACATTATCTTTGAGACTTAAAAATGAAGATATATAATTTCCTCACATGATATGCAAATGTAACAAAATTTATTTTCCTTACAAAAATTTGTTCCGTATACTCAAATTTTTTGTATAGAATACATATACTCCATTTTCTTCAAAGTCAAACTTTAAGCTCATTTAGTTATTATGGTCCATAGAAAAGAGAAAGTCTTATTCCCAATCAATTAATTCATAATAATTAATAATAATGCAGTTAATAATATCACAATTTCTATGTCAACTTTAGTGAGCTAGGGATATTTATCATTTATCATGCTAGCTCTCAAGTCTCAACAACTCTCATCAACCTAAGAATTAGCTAGAAGGGTACATATTAATTTCATTGAAAATATAAGCTGGAGTTATGATTAAACATAAGTTGGATTAGCGTGTTTGGCATAGTGATAAAAAGGTTAATGCTTAAGACAATAAGTAAATTTCATGTTTGAGTCTAATTAAAAATAGCATCTGCGATTTCAGTCTGTCTATTGTCCGACGACAGTGGACCGCTAACTTTTTCATAACATTAATTGTCCCTTGATGTATAATAATAATAATAATAAAAAACTTGTTTTTCTACTACAATAACACCATTTATTTACAAAAGGCATTAGTAAAATTAACATTTCCAAAAAGTTTGAACCTAATCAGTTGAAGAATTCATCAAACTATTTGATGACAGTGAACTCTCAGTCCCATTCTCATGCAGTAAAGGAGAAGGAGAAAAGTCTCTCTTCATCATAGCTTCTTCTTCTTTCTCTACATTCTCCAACATAAAATCCACTGCAGGTTTCGACGACGACATCATCGCAATCTGCTCCAACTCAGCTTCAACTTCCCTCATTGTCGGCCTCAAATCCCTATCGAAAGCAAGGCACCTAAATGCCACCTCAGCCACCTTATGCACCGACGCAACAATCACCACTGAATCGTCCTTTCCTGTGTTTTCGATGATATACGGATCGATGATCTCTAGCAAACAGCCTCTTCCGATTCTGTCGATGGCAAGAGCAGCCAAGTTTATCTCACTAGGTGGCCGAGTAAAGTCCACCACTCTCAACGCCGTTATCATCTCCACCAGCACCACTCCGAAGCTGTACACGTCGCTCTTGTCCGAAAGCTGGAAGTGCTGGTGGTACTGAGGGTCCACGTAGCCCGGGGTCCCTTGTGGGGCCGTCGAGATGTGGGACTGCTCGGACAGCCCTAGCCTCGACAGCCCGAAATCGGCCACCTTGGCGGCGTAGTTGTAGTCGAGGAGTATGTTGCTAGACTTGATGTCTCTGTGGTATATAGGCGGATGCAGAGCATTGTGTAGGTGGGACAGCGCCCTAGCCGTCTCGAGGGCTATGTTGAGGCGAACGAGCCACGGGAGCCGGTTCGCCCCCTTTTGCCCTTGGAGATGCTGGCATAGGGTGCCGTTGGGCATGAACTCGTACACGAGGATTTGTTGGTTGTCGATGGAGCAGCCGAGGAGCTTGACGAGGTTCGGGTGGCTCACGGAGGAGATGAGGTTGATCTCGTTGATCACGTGCTCCATGTCCTTGTCCATCTCCCGGATTCGCTTGATGGCGACCCATTTGTCGTTGGGGAGCTTGCCGGAGTAGACCGTGCCGTAGGCCCCGCTCCCGAGCAGCTTCTTGTCGGAGAAGAAGTTCGTGGCTTTCTCCATTTCTTTGTAGTTGTAGATCGGGATCATAATCTGATCCCGTGTTGTTGTTGTGGTCGTCCTTAGTTTTCGAGGTCGGGTAATACTCCTAATTGAATTGGATCTTTTGTGGATGAAACATAATGTGATGGCTACAATTGCTATTAGTGTAGCAATTGCAACACTACCTATCATCATTTAGCAACTAGTGTTAAAGAGTATAGATTAAATATTCCCTACATTTCGAAAGAGTATAATGTTTTGATGATATGAGTTTTAATGAAATATTAGGTGAGTGTTTGATTGAAGAAATTAGGAGCTCATATTAATAGAATAGTGGGACTAATGTCCAAATAATAGATAGATTTATGTTTGAATCTTTCGTGATGCGATTATATATTTTAATTTAATGTAATAAACAAAATAATAGTTACCTCCTACTAGAATAAGAGTTCTCGTAGCTCCTCGACATTGGCCTGATACGTACTTTGAAAAGTTGCATCCTCGTGATTCTGCGTATATAAATTCAACCATTTCTCAAATGAAAAATAAGCTCTTACGCATATATGAATTCAGGATTAATATTAAGTTGAATTAGCATTTGCCTGAGATTGGTTCTTTTAAAATTCATGTTGATGCGGTTCCCTGACCAGGTTATCATAAAAAAACATATTAATTGGAAGAGGATTTGATTTCATGTATATTCTTCTTATTCACGTAAGGGAAGAGTCGTATGAGGTGAAAATATCACGTACAGTTCTGGAGCGGAGATTCCTTTAATTGAATAGCGACAGTAACGGATGTCAGCTCAACTCGAAGGAAATTATGCAAAAGCTTTACAGAGTTATTATGAAGCTATGTCTATCCGACTAGAAATTGATCTCTATCATCCAAGTTATATACTGTCTTATCCATTATCCATACAAGTAACGGAAAACATTCGAAAGCTTTTGATCATTGTATAACTATGTATATAGGAATTAAGGATTAGTATTAATAATGGTTGGTCCTTATATAATTACTATGTATGATAAAATCATAAAAATGATGGAAACTCGGAATATTATATATGAGTAGTGGATTGATTTGACCCGCAAACAATGCATCAAATATTATATTAGTATAATTTATAAATAATAGAGATTCAAATATAGTGGTGGATGGCAATCATATTTAATTAATTGGGGTCCCTCACGAGTCACAACTCACAATAATCTTTGAATGAAAATGACCATAATTTATTAGTTACTAATAATTACTACATCCCACTATTTTTTCCTTTAATTTCTTTCTCCCTAAGTGGCTGAAAACAATACTCGTGAATAATGATGGCTTTTATGCGCATGCCTATAGTATTGTTAGAGCCAAACAAATCCACACTTAAAAAGTTTCCTTATATAAAAAATAATAATAAGTTAGACGAATTTTATATGTAAATAAATTGTTTTTTCTTTAAAAATGATAGCAATAATAATAATAGAGGAATCAAAATGATGATGTCTAAAGTTTGAAGCTTAATTTGTTTTGGATGAGTTTTCTATAAGTTGGTGGAGGAATATAGATTAATATATAGACTAAGACCTTCTTAGTTTCTTCCTACGATGGAGACTATTTTACAAATTATAAATTAAGTAAGTAGAGTGTTAGTTAAGTCACTCATTAATTATTTTCAAACTGGGTAATAGTATAGTGTAATATGATCTCTCCAAACAAAGATACTTCTTCAAAAGGGGGAACTATTTAAATGTGAGGATGCATATGTATATATTAATGATAATGATACACAATATGTATTTAATAAACTTAACTGTTCAAATCATACTCCTGTCTATTATCTCCATTTAAATCTTTAACTTAGCAAAAAATATACAAAATTAATATTGTATTGGATATATATATATATATATATATATATATATATATATATATATATTAGTGCTCCTAAAAAGTATGGTGAAAATTTTCTCAAAAGGAAAAAAACTTTGTAGAAAATGTGCACCAAATGGATATATATAATTGTGCTTTCAAACCTACTTCCGTCACTAGTAATTAATTTGATCCAAATAAAATATTACTACTTTAAATTTTGATTTTATATATACATTAAGCTATTGTTGATCACAGTATAAACATGCTCAAAAATAATAAAACAGCGTTAGTTAATCTACAATAATGTGGATCACAATGATAATATATAGGTTTTAAAATAACTCAATTATATTCGAAACAATAATTAATTAAAATGACTAATGAAAATATAATTACAAAATTAAATTATATATATGTTTCGTATATATTTTGGAGAATTTTTAATAACTCGATTCCCATTTTTATGTTAAGTAAATGAGAATTCATAAAGTAAATAATCAATTTGTCCATTATAAATTAGATTAACTTAGGATAATTATATTAAAATATACAATTAATGATATATTCACGGAGTTTTGGCAAGGGAATCAAATCATGGTCTTTCTAAATTTTGCAAATGTAAACATTCTCAAATCTTTTCACTATAGCCAATATTAATATAATTAATTTTCAAATCATAAACTTTTTAATAATTGCAATCAAAACATTTTGATTTGATCTTAAAAGGGTTGAAAATCACATGATAAAATGTGCAAGTGAAATAAATTCGTGATTTATTTTAATAAAATGGATTAAATATAAGAAAGTACCTTTTCTGCAACCCACTCCGGCACTGAAACCGTCGCCGACGAAGCCATCTATGCACCGGCACCGATGCGCCGCCGGACTCCCATGGAGCGGCGGCGAAACATCATCACAAGTTGCATGATCGGAGCAGGCGGCGGCGGTGGTGCAGTTCCCCAACAGCCACCAACCCAACCTCACAACCCTAACATCCAACGATATCGGCTTAGTGACGTCCAACGACGCCACCGATATCGCCGAGAAGAGCGAGCGGCAACCACTCCGCCGCAGGCTTCGGTAATCCAAGAACCGGGTCTTGTTGTTCTCCTCCGAGTAGCAGCTCATGTTGTCCTTTCCGCCGCTGCAGTCGAAGAGCTCGAAGTTGGCCCGCACATCCGTGGTGGGGATGAAGCACGGGCGGAGGTTGCCGCTGCAGTTCTGGAGGAGCACGGCGTTGAGGAAGCTCGGGGCGTAGTTTCTGGTGAAGAGCTGCCCCAGCTTCTCCACTGGGCGGCTGCACTCCGCCGAGAGAGTCATGAGGATGGTGTCGCCGGTGATCGAAAGCACCGGGAAATCCCCCGCCACAAGGGCGGTGCCATTGGAAGTGCAGTTCAGTTGGATGCCACACCCGCCGGAGAAGCCGAATGGGAAGGGGACCTTCCACGCGCCGCATTTTTGGTTGCACGCGCCGCCTGCTGCTGTTGCCGCCCAGAGAAGAAGAGAAGCAAGCAAGAATATTCGAGAAGGAGCTGAGGGTTTTATTTTCATTTTCGGAAAATCAAGAAAGTTAAATGTGTGTGTGTGTATATATATATTGGGTGTTTATATATGCTTAGCAAAATTAGAGGTTTGTTTTTGCTTTTATTTTTCTCTTTCGTTTATTTATTTACATTAGGTTTATGAAATTTAAGAGAAAATTGGAAGTCTCCAACATAAAAATATAGGGAAAAATTGAACTAGTTAGAGTAAGAAAGTCGTGATACGCTTTCATTATCATGTAATAATTAAATATTATTGTGTAACGATATTTTGTTAAATACGATAATACAAAATTGAAGACTCTAGTTTGATATTGTATAAGGAAAAAAGAAATAAGTTTTCGACTTTCTTGTGCTATTGAATATGGTGCCAATGCAGAGGCATGCCAAATAGTATTAGATTAAGACCAAAATATTGGAGATAAATTCCCCCTTCATTTATCTCTACTTGTCTTCTTTTCACACTAGCTTATAAAAAATATCAAATCAAACTATATACTATTATAAATTATATCAAATATATTCATCAACAATCTTTCGATGTGAAATATTTTCAAACTTTGAATTAATAGATATTTTACGTCACTTCAAACTCAACTTTTTATTTTATAATTTAAACATGTAACAAGAAATGTTTTGTTAAATTATGTAGATATTAATTAGTTAAATATAGGATGAGAAAAGATAAGAAAGATAAAAATTAAAATTGTGTATATCATCTAAGAGGAGAGGATGTTCCAAGTTATATATTGAGTTATGAAACTTTACCAAGTCGATGTGGGACAATTTAATGAGTAGCATTCTACAATATCACACAAAAAACCGAGACCTTTTTTGTTTGCAGATATTAAATTTTTTAAATACATTTAAGACCAAGTTTATAGTTTGATTTGTTAACTCCTATGTTCTTTCTGCCCGTAAAGGAAAAAAATGGTTGATACTTAACATGAATGTCCTAATCTATGAGAATTTAACACAAATTACTTAAAACTGAAAACTGGCCATCATTTCTCCTAATCTATATACATGGTAATAAACCAAGGGAAAAGAATAATAAGAAGCAAATCCAAATTTCAAAATCTGTGAATTGTATCGAGTCCCTGCAAGTGCCCGCTTCGACAACCGACTGAGTCCCTGCAACTAGCTGGGCTTCCTCCTTCAAGCATCTTAACTACCTAATATCAACATCACAAACAAAAATAAACAAGTCATGACTTATCAAAGACATGGCCTCTCTACCACCAATATGAACAGATAAATAAAAGGAAGACCTTTGACAGGGGTGGCCTTTGGTGAGGATCTTGCTGTAGACACAACGAGGCAGCATATCCCATTGCATGAAGCTCGTATGGTAATGGCTGGAGTTGGTATGAGACCAAGCGCGGGTCCAGCAATTGACTGTTGTAGCCTAGGATATGTGGTGGTGTTTCAGCCTCAGCCAAAGCACGTATGTCGTCTAGCAAATACTGATTCTCCAAGCAGTATTGCAAGTCATGGGCTCGTTGCCCGGTGATTAGCTCCAATAGTATCAGCCCAAATGCATATACGTCGACTTTCTCAGTCGTTTTTCCATTACTGACATATTCAGGTGCAAGATACCTGAATACACAAGAAATACAATGATCGGATGTGTGTAGTTTACCCATTTAGGTTGTCTAGGAAGTCAGGTTTACCATGAAGCTCCAACAATTTGGTTACTTTCAGAGGACTCCCACTCGTCGTGTAATCTTGCCAGTCCAAAATCAGCAACCTGGTACAGAAGGACATTTATATTGGTAAATAACAGAAGTTCTAGTTCAGACTTGGTAAACAACTAAAGTTCTGCTAAATCTGTAAGTTTTATCTCCATCTCTCACCAAGCAGCATTAACCTTAGTTTTTGTTTATTCAATTCAACGTTAGATGTTAAACTACATACTTAAGAAGACAGATAGTATACCAGAGGTTCGAAATCATGTGTTAAGAGGATTTTGCTTGGCCGCAAATTTCTGTGAATTATGCATCCAACCCTGCAATCCTCATGAAGATACCTTAGTCCTCTTGCAGTCCCGATAGCTATCTTCAAACGTGCTTGCCAATCAAGAACTTGATTTCCTTTTCCTGCAATGCAAGGCATGAAACAAATTTTAAGCGATTGCAAGGTGACATTGAATGTGATAAACATAAACCATGATGTGAAAAAGAATACCATGTAAATGAAAGTCCAATGAGCGATTGCAGATGTACTCATACACGAGTAATCTCTTCTTCCCCTCGATGCAAAAACCAATAAGCAACACAACATTTCGGTGCTGAGCACAACTCAGTACGCATACTTCCCTGCAGAAATCAGCATCTCTCTCAGGGCCTACAAACTTTAGCTGCTTGACTGCTATGATCAATCCATTCCTCAGAACGCCTCTGTGAACTAAACCAAACCGACCTTCTGCTAAAAAATTTATCTGTGAAAAACTATCTGTAGCTAACTCTAGCTCTTTATAATGAAACTGCTTTGGGGGTTCTCCAAATCTTGGAGCCTTGGATTTACAAATAATACATAAAGGAGGAGGAATTGGGGAAGTTGCTCTAAAAGAAACAGCTTCACGGATGCTAGAGTTATATGTATAATCTCCATCAGAATGTTGACCTTCTGCATGAGCATGATCACTATATTGTCCTGTTTCAGTTCTGGATAAGGTATAAGTACTCATAGAGACCTCGTCTGTGTTTCCAATATCCGAGCCATTTTCATCAACACTGTGATTCTGAGCAATCAAGAATCTCGATTTCTGGGAAATTTCTGATTCAGCATCGAATATGTTACGTCTATCAGGTGGATGGTTACCTTTACTTAATCCTTGATAAAGGGGATTATTTTCGCACATGACATAGACAGGAGACGCAGAGTCAGGAGTTGATAATGAATTCTTTATTGACATTCTCGAGGAGGAAGCATTTGGGTCCTCACGACTTCTAACACGAGTAATATGCTTCATATTTTGGCTCTGCAATTTCTTACTATCCCTGATGGGGAAAGAAGTGGAGGTATAGAAAGGTGTTTGAATATCATTTGGGGTTGTGAGATTGAGCCGAAGAACATTTGGTTGGGAATTCTTCATGACTACAATATTGCAACGCAGTTCATCCACACATTGCTTTATCTCTTGCTTCAACTGCCTGTCTTAAGGAAAAAAACAGCAAGAAAATGGTGCTATCAAATTCCAAACCACCATGGTTACCCAGTTGAAAATGGAGCAGGCAATATGGAACCGTAATACTATGTATTGTATGTTACACAGCATATATTTAAAGGGACTATATTACTACTTCCAAATAAGGTTCATGACATTACAAAGTATTCTTCATATTGAGTTCATCCTTGCTTAAGAACAGACACATCATAACATTGCATCCCTGTAACAACACTAGCAATTCATGACAGTTGGCTTAATCATCTACGTCTGTTATGAACCAAAATATTAGACCGGTCTGCTTTATACAATAATCTAATAACAGGATTAACTAACTAAAACTATCAATTTAAAATTATGGAATGAGTGTAGGGTGTAAATGATTGGGGATACAAATTTTTTGCCACTTTAGAATTTGGACATCACCCTATAAAATAAAAACAAATCATGAATGTTTACTTGTAGAATAATTTTGGATTTTCACTGATTAAATGATTAATTTGTCTATACGTATATCTTGATTGATACCACAGAGGATTCAATTATCCGGAAAAAGTGTTGCAGATTTGTGTTTACTTTACTTGTCCAATATGACCCAATTTGCTGCAATACTCTTTGCTTCAGCAGCCACAGCACCAGTGCACGTTGCTGATACAATCTTGATCTGCACCTTCACCTACAACCAAAAATGGCAAACAAATTTCTATATCAAAAATTAGACTATACTGCAATCTCACCTACAATTTGGAAAAAAACAATGCTACCAATTTTCACTACATTAAAAATTAGTTTAAACTGGTTTTTTCCTTAAAAAAAAAAAGAAGATTAAACTGCACCCTCACCTACAATTAGAAACCAAGTTCACTACATCAGATTAGGCGTTTAACAATTTTCCTTCATGTTAACACAGAAACCAATGCTAAGGAGATGCACTAATCTATAGTGTACCTTGACAGTTACCATTAATTGCAAAAAAAAGGGCAGGTTCTGAACAACAACATCATAATACAACTTGACTGAAAATCATACAGTTTGCATTATACTATTTCAGCACCTCTATTCCCCAGGCAAAAATAAAAGTAAACAAATTATAAATTAAAGCACCTCGATTATATCCCGAACTTGAAGAACCATTCGAGAACAGGACTCAGCAATCTGGCGCAGGCGATCAGGTTGGCATGTTCGATCGTTCCCTTTAAACCGAGGAATTCCCCAAAATCTCCGCCCCCCTGCTTTTCAAGCACTAAAGATCGTCAACATTTTCTAATGCGATTACAGGTAACAAAAAAAAAAGCAGTACCAGCAGCAGCAGCAGCAAAATTGTACGATCGATTATGAGTGGGAATGAAAGGGAAAAAAAAAAGAAATTCGGAACGTATTTGAACTCTGTGAGGATATTACCAGATTTGTTGTCGGAGAAAATGGCGAGAAGCGTGATGCAGTCGCCGGGGGCGGCAGCGTGGTCGACAGCCCAAGCGAAGGCGGTGCCGGATATGACCTTGTCTGCTTTAACGGCCACGATCACCTTCGCCGCAGCATCGCCGCCGCCTCCGCCGCCGACCAGAGAGTTTCGCGCTCCTGCTTTTGGCGGGAACATCAAGCGCCGGTTTGGCCGTGAAAGCTGGAGTGAATTAAGGGCGCGTTTGGAGACGTTCAAAAACAGTGTTCGCTCGGAATGGGAAAATCGATGTGGGGGATTGGAATTAGTGTTCCTTTATCGTAATCGTAGTGAAGTATATATAAATATAATGTAAATATGTAAATACCTTAATTTGCCTCCAAAATAAAAATAAAAAAACAACTCATTACCATCTTAAGAATTATAGTTTGTTACTCACGCAAACATAAAAGGATTATATTCCTTAAAATTGATAATTATTTAGTATATTCATTTGTCATAATAAAATGTACATTGGGTATCTTAATTATGTATGTATTTAGAGAATATGGATTTACTATATTTGAAATTGAAAAAATAATAAAATTTAGACCTATGGTAGTAAATATATTTTGTTGGGAAATTAGTAGGTTTCAAATTGAATCTAGTATAGCTCGTAAAAATTTGTGAACACTAGCAACTTTTAACGTGATTTTAAAAATAGCAAAAAAGTTTGTTATAAGATCATTGAGAGAATGTATTCAAGTTCATAATCTTATCTTTCCAAAAAAAAAAGTTCATAATCTTAAGCATTGCATTTGAATAAAACCTACTTTCTTAAAAGCTTCTCTTTAAGTTAAATACTCCTATTTTGAATACCCGCGATTTAAGTTTATTTATATTTTTCTGTCATAAATGAGATTTCATTTAACGTATGTACTGATAAAAAAGATGTTGCGTACCTATAAATTATATAATGAGTTAGGTGTTTTTATTTTAGTAGTAATAATTTTATAATACAAATTTATTATTAATAAAAATATTATATTATTTGTATAATATTGTATAATTATATTGGCACGACGGTGACCTGATCTGAATAACGAAATTATGAAGTATTTAATAAAATATGTTTTTATATAATTAAAATATGTAAAGAATAGTATATTAGATTATAATTTTTCTTTTGCCAAATCAGAACATTGTTACATTAACATGATTTTAGAATATTTAAATTTATATTTTTATCGAGTTTAAATTTTATTTTAAATGTAATGCCGTTAAGATTAAATATGTAAAGATGCAATGCATATGAAAGTAAATATAGGAAGAAAAGGGAAACTGTTCTTTATTGACTATTGTAATGGCATAGGCTGATTGGAGCTTTAATTTGCTTTGCCACTTTATTGTGGCGATACTTTTGATAAAACAATTCGAACTTCAATAAAAGGGTTTATTTACTTTTGTGGGACTAATTTATTTAATTTAAATCGTTCATTGAAGGTAATTTTTGGATCGCATGTGACTTCAAAATTCAAGAATCATAAAATTTCTATTTGGATTTTCTTGTTAAATGAGAAGTTTAAAATATTCCCAACAAAACTTAGTGTCAAGATGTTAGTTGAAAATAGTCGTTTTGTTACCTTTCAAATTGTGAACAACTCGGTTTTAAAATCAAATTGCAAGTTATTAGATGAATGATTGTAGGGTTGTATAAGGTTACTCATGACTTATTCGAAAAAAGGTTTGGAAAAAAATTATTCAAAGTTTGACTTGAGTTTGATTTCGACTTTTAGTTTATTTGTTCACGAGTATGTTATCAAACTTGCTTACGAGCCTTCCATCGAGCGACTGAGTTTCAAGCTAAAATAACTAATTTTATAAAAAAAAAATTATACGAGTTCGAACTCGAGCTCGAAAATTATTAATATAAATACTAAACGAACCAAGTTCGAACTTCCCACGAGGAAAACTCGAACTCGATAATTACATTTTAAACCGAACTCAAACAACAATCAAAAGCTCAAACACGAACATCCTAATATAAACGAGCCAAACCAAGCCGAGTAGTAGTATTCATATGGGCTCGACTTGTCAACACACTAATTACTTGTATTCAGAAGGAAAATTGTGATATAATTGACTATTAAATAAGATATGATCTATTATAATTATTACTATATTAAAATTATTTTAATCTCACCATTTTAATTAAATACTCATTCCATCCATTAAATTTTTTCCACTTTGATCCGAAATGGATTTTAACGTAGTTCTGTTTATTTTAATGATGATATATAGTGAGTGAAATTTAAGTTTTCACTTAATATACTATTTTAAATTGTACTATCTCCGTCCTACTAAGCTTGACACAATTGCTAAAATAATAATAGTTATCCCTTTAAAAAGTTGTGGACCCTACCACCTTGATCATTCTTACACTACTTTATACACTCTTCTTAATAATCGTGCCCAAAAATTTTCTATTATGCTTATGGAAACGGAATGAGTATTATTTAGGATTAATGTCTCTAAGGTCCACCTCGGTGAACTTGTAGGCAAAAAAAACCACCATTTTTTCTCATTGTCAAGTAGGTCCATTCTAATGCACTTTTGTTCAATTAAACCCAAAATATTGATGTGGTTTCACGTTTTTAACCTTAGTGTATGGAATATCAATAACGGTTGCAGAAAATCATCTGCGAATCAAATTTTGCATGATTCGCCGTCCATTATTCCTTTTTTTCAGAGATTTCTTCTTCTATATTTGATCGTTTGATGCTGGGTTGATTGTTACTACATTTTTCAGATTCAATTGCCTATTTTTTCTGTTCTAATTTTCGTTTTTTTGTTTCGACGGTTTCTCCGTTTTCATCGTCGGTTCTTCTTGTTCCGAATTTTTGTTTCCTAATGGATTGCAGTTTCTCATTGTTGATTAAGTATAGAGAGGAGACGTTGGTTGTCAACAATTCACAAGTTTCAAGTTTCAATGATCTGATTTCCGCTGTTTTATCGAATTGGTGTGATATCAACGTTGGTTTCTTTTGTATATGTTACTGGTTTACTTTTTACTCACTGATGGTTTAGTTATCTTCAGTTGATGGTTTTTTATTGATTTATGCAGTTTTGAACTTAACTTTATTATTCTATCCAGATTATGCAAAAACCAGAATAAACTAACAAGAGAACCATCAAGATAAATTTTTGAACCATATGCACATAATCTTAAAACCATTAGATTTGTTTTTCATACGAGATGGTTTATTTTTTATATGTTATTGGTTTACTTTGTACTCACTGATGGTTTAGTTATCTTCAGTTGATGGTTGCGTGTTTGAAATCCAAAACCATTACTGTTTTCATTCGGTTGTGAAATATAATCTCCAGCGAGAACTGTTTTCATGGATGTATATATATCTGCCCTTGCACAATCTCCTCCTCTCCTCGCTGCCGTCGACGGCGGAGGTGTTACTATCACTAGCAGAGGAAGATTGGATCCTGGCGACGGCGAGGGATGGCAGAGACGAGCGATCGGAAGCGTAGATAAGGAGATACCAGAAGACAAAAATAGTGCAAGAAGCGATCCAGAATTTTTTGAGTGATCTGGGAGTCTCCATGGCTCTTCTAGAGGGTGCGGCTGAGTGAGAGAGAGAGAGGGGGGAAGAAGGAGGGGACAATTGAAGTGGAGAGGCGCGATTTATATGGGTGGTTTTTTGGTCCATCTACTTGTAATTTGGGGCCGCATGATAATAAGTTTTTTTTGCCCAATATTTGGTCATAATGGACCGGCCCGTCTTTTTCCCTATTATTTATAGTTAATGAATTTATGTTATTTTAAATTGATTTGTGTATAAAAACTAAAAAGCGTGGTGTGTCGACTTCATAAGCTTAAGTACACCAAAGCATCAAAATTTGACTACTTTTTCTAAAAATAATTCCAACTCTTCTGGGAAAAACAATTAATCCCAACTAAATGGCAATGGACCATTTAAAAATGGTGTGATAAATTTGGGCCTCTAGGTTTAAGGAAGCCCAGCCCAATTCATTCAATAAATCATTTGGCCCAATAAAGAACTGTAATTAGTTAACTCTAAATCGGTTTTCTTCCATTGTCGATCAACAAAGAAAGAGACCGTCCCTGTTCTTGGAGATCTCTCTCTCTTTCTCTCTTTCTCTCTCTCAGTGTGGGAAATGACAATATTTCACTTCTTCAACTGTGCGATTCTCACTTTTGGCCCTCACGCAGTTTACTACTCTGCCACTCCCTTGTAAGCTTAAATCTATTTTTCCTTTTACTAATTGTGAGCTTGTTCATCAGATCTTTTGAATTAATGTTGCTCTTGTATTGGAAACTGCTGAAATTTTGCGAGTGGAAGTCCAGTTTATGCTTTTATTTATCCTGATTTTTGTTTATTGGTATTTATACTAGCTCGCAAGGATAGAGTTTGACATTATTTATCTTAAGCGGAAAGATTAGGATTGGTTAGATAGTTTCATTCCGAATTTGAATGCATTTGGAGTAAATCCAATTAGAGTTATAGTACTTGGAATTCTAGGAATGATTCTTTGGTGTTTGGGATCACGAATTTGCATGAAAATTGGGCGGAGTGGGAAAGGATACTGGACTACCAACAATCTTGGATATTTGATATACTTTACACTTACTGTTTTATTTAGTTGGGTTCTGGCAGCTGACAGAAAATAAAAAAATAAAAAAATAAAAAAAAAACGTAAGCAAGCTGAGACACTTCTGCTAGGTAATTTTATGGGCCGGCTCTTGCAAATGTTTCCCTATGGGAGATTTGTATGTACAAAGTCGTTGTATTGAATTGGGAGCTTGTCTATTTTCTTACAACTGTATTGGTGAAAGCAATTGGTCTGTTGTGTTGACTAGTTCTATCTTATAGATCCGAGTATGATACCATTGGTACTTCGATTAAAGCAGCTGTTGTTTATCTCGTGACTGCATTGGTGAAGGTCAGTCATTTAGATCATAATGATTTAATGGTTCTACATGGTTGCTTCTTCTTAGTGGTCGTGAACTCTTATCAATTGCATCTCTCTTGCAGCTTGTTTGTCTTGCAACTTTTCTTCAGGTGTCTGAGAGCGACAGTTTCGACCCTTATCAGGTATTTTCTTCTTTTAGGGTGTCTATGGAATATATCATGTCTTATATGTTCCCTGTACGTGTATGGTGTGTTCAGCTATTGGAGAAGATAGTATAGAATTAATATCTATTTATTGTGAATGGTTTCTGTATGGTTTTATTTAGCTGCAGATCCTTGGTGCACCCGTGAAAATTCTTTTTGGTTGTTAAATATGTCAATATTTAGATTGCATGGGGCTTTAAAATGATCATTTCAAATAATTGAGATCCGTCTGTTTCTATGACATTGACCGAAATGAGACAGGTGTGACTATTGAGGGATGCAGCAAGATCTATTTTCATGGGAAGTTTTGATAAAGGTTATTTGTAGATATATCTAGTTTGGTCGTTTGATTACTTCATTTTTCTTCTACTTTTGTTTTTACCTCTAGGGTTGAAGGAAGTCCACATCAGGGATTAATAGAACTTTCGTGCTCCAAGAGCATTTAGTTTTAGTTTGTTTTTTCTTGTCCTTTAAAGGGAAATCATAGATAATGACTGAAGATGTATTCTCTTTTATTTTTGAAGGATCACTAATTTGTCCCAATTTTTTTAACTCTTGCTGTTCACTGTCTTTCAGGAATTGTTGAAAGCTTTGATTGGATTCATAGATGTTGCTGGGCTTTACTTTGCCTTGACACAGTTGACACATAGGAATATTTCTCAAAATCACAAATTCCAAGCTGTTGGACTTGGTTAGTGCAGTTCTGGTTTCTTCACTTAGTCATTATTAACTGATTCACTGTTTTGCCTCCTGGATATTTTGTGATTTATTGCTTCGAAAATATCTTATCCCAGTGTGACTCATAAGTAAATCTATCTTATCAAAAACATCGTTGTTTTTGGAAGGAAAAACAAATAAGTGGATAGCAAATTTGTCATTTGGCTCGTGTTATTCCCTTCCTTTTGGCTTGTGGAATGAATTATACAGTTTTTAGATCCATAGATAACATAAAAACTACCATAGACTTTTTTTTCTCATCAACTATGTGCTTGGTTTATGAGAATTGAAATAATACACAGTGGTAGAAGTATGTTGCAGATTATGTAAAGGATGACATTGCCTTTGTTGATAAAATCATAAAAGGAAAAGAGTAGTTGTTGATTTCAGCTAAAATGCTTATTCTACTTTTCTTGATTTCTAGTTTGGCATTTAATGTTTAGGTTTATTTTTTTTGCAGGTTGGGCTTTTGCTGACTCTGTCCTTCATAGATTGGCACCTCTTTGGGTGGGTGCCAAAGGATTAGAATTCACATGGGATTACATTTTGCAGGGTCTGGAAGCAAATGCTAATTTGGTAATACAACTTAATCATGTGTTGATTATGTTCATTCTCATCTCATCTCATCCCATCCCACCAGGCATTTCCCCTATTAACCTTTAATATACAATATAAAGATCTATAATGGTCCCTATGTATCTGGGCGATTGTGTTTCAGGTGCTGAGTATATCACTAGCTGCATTAGGCTCTCTGATGTGGCTCAGGAAAAACAAGCCCAAGACATTGATTCCTATCATATATGCTTGTGCAGGAATTGTGGCGACAATGCCATCAATTACAAGGTGTGCAACTACTGACCTGAAGTTAACTTTTTCATTTTCACTGTTGCATAAAAAGGGATCTTTTGATCAACCCTCATGTGGTAATGTGTTATGTTGCAGCTATCTGAAACTGGGGTTGGGGTGGCATTTCCCAAAGGTGGTAGGTTTTGAGCTCTTCACTTCACTGGTGATGGCTTTCATTAGCTGGCAGTTGTTTTCTGCATGCCAGAGACCTTCTAATTGATATGTGCCTTGCTATTAAACTGTTTGACTTCATCAGTTTCAGGCTGCAGCTGCTGCTCTTAGAATTTGTTGTAAAACTCAATTTTTTAGCCTTTGTGAGAAATTTCATACACGAAAAGAATGCTAGTCGAATTTTGAATGGTGAGAAATTTTCTCTGATTTGTCTCTCTTCTATTACTTACTATGTTCCATTAAAGTAGATTTATTTGATTTTGAGACACAGACCAAGAAACATTTTAAGGGCGTGTTTGCTACTCAAGTCATATGATGTCTCACAGCAGCAAAATTCTAGTTACTTAATAATTATTAAAACTGAAGTTAACGAGGTACTATGTCATGGTTACATAAGTCTATCCATTGCGTATAGGCTTTAAGGGCATATTTGACCATATTTGACTAGATAGACATATTTGACCATGCAAAAAAGGAATCTTTTAACCATTAAGGACAAACAATAAAACAGCAGTGATATCATATTCTTTTCAAAAGATAAAAACTTTAAATATCATGTTTTACACCACGTTTAAAATTATATCAAACAGCTCTATATGATATCATGATTAGCATCTCTACATTATAAACAGTGCAAAGATTCTTGTCAAAAGGGAACAAAGAAGTTCAAAATGAATTGGATGTACCATCTTAGTAAATATTATCTCTCTCACACATACATATTAAATAAGACATGTTTCACATTAAATCTCTTACTCTTTAGTCTTTACATATATTTGAATATGTCTCGTTATTAACCGAGTATTAACGATAGAGTAAAAAGATATAAGTAAAGAGTGATAATATAAAATAGCCAAAAAAATTGTAAAAGACAAATAATAGCCACCAATATAATAATAGTTAAATTCTAGCCATTTATAAATTTTTTGTACTAAAATACCATTGTAATTATATTTTACATTTTTGAGTATGGATTGTATCGAATCGTACCATTCATATGTGATACTTAATTTTATTAAACTGTATGTACGTATGAATCGTATGAATTGTATCGAATCGTACGATTCATACGTGATACTTAATTTTATTAAACTGTATGTACGTATGAATGAATATTATCCATACCTTTCATATCAGTCGTACCATTCATACAATTAAATTTAAGTAGAAGGGTATTTATGATAATTCACATTCAAAATGGCTAGGATTTAAATAGTGTTATATTTGTGGCTATTATTTGTCTTTTATTATCTTTTTTGGCTAGTTTGTATAATTAACTCTAAAATAAATATGTCCCGCTACTTTTAATTCTTGATTTTTTTTTTGAATGGGACATACTTAACAAAAGAGTTATTTATTTTCCTTTTTAAAATGAGATATTCGATTAAATTTCAAAAAAGAGAATTAAACATATTGAGTTACTTTTAATTACTGATTTTTTTAATGAGACATATTTAACAAAATAGTTATTTATTTTCTTTTTTAAAATGAGATATTCAATTAAATTTAAAAAAAGAGAATTAAACATATCGAGTGAAATAGAAAGAGGATCTTTTTATTTCCCACTCAAACACATTCACTCCACATCATTTTTTCTCTAAAATACAATTCTCTTAATTTTGCTAAAAATAGTTACACCCTCCGTCCACGAAGTACTTGCGCATTTGGGTTCGACACGGATTTTAACGAATAATTTGAATGTGTTGTGGATGAAATAAGGGTCCACAATATTTATTAATTAAATATATATATGTGAGTGAAAGAAAAGTTAGTGAATAATTGATAAATAAATTAAATATGTTATATGTGGAACGAGGGTCCCACATTATTTATAATTAAATATATAATGTGAGAGATTAAAAAGTTAACGGTGGATCCAACATGATGAGTATAATTATTGAAAATATAAATGTGCAAGTTTTTCGTGGACGACATAAAGTGAATAAATGTGCAAGTCATTCATGGACGGAGGGAGTATAAAAGATTGAGCATTAATATTAAGAAAGTGAAAAAAATGAAAGTTAATCAGTTTAGATGTATTTTTTTTAGAGAGTATTTTTAATGAGATAAATAAAAAAGAAATCGTGATTGTTTATCCAAAATTTTATTAAAATTCAAGTTATATTTTTTGAAGGAGTATTTGTTTTTGTCCTTTTCCTTTATAGAATCATGAACTGATAAATGCTAAAAGAACAGGTGTCAGCGATCATAGTCGTTGCATTTTTGTCTCATCTGTTACAAGTTTGTGGAGTGCCCCTATCACTATAAAAGTAATGTGATTTTGTAAGAATCTTGCGAGACTAAAAGCCTTTTGGTTTTGGATAACACCTGGGTTCTTGAGTAGTGATGAAAATGGAGGAGATTTTCACTTTGAATGTTGAAGAAATTTCTTTTGAAACAGTAGCTGTGGTTGTTGCTGTTGGGTTCTTAACACTGTTGCTCATCAGTAGATATGTGATCCATGGCTCAAAGCAGACTTCTTCTGCCCTCCCTCCTCCACCTGGTTCTTTTCTACTTCTTCACTCTTTTCATTCAGCTTCTTCTCTCTCTCTGTGTGTTTGTGTGCGAGTGAGTGAGTGTGCTTTTAGTATATGAAGGTGCTGGGAATGTTTATGCGTTTAATATGTTTGTAGAATTTCCTGAACCATGTTTGGTTGAACGATGCTCTTTGGTGAAACAGTGTAACTTAGATAACCTTACCTTGTGATTTATTTGATAGCACATGTTGGTCTTGATTGAATAACTGTGTATGATTCGGTTCAAGTGGCGTAGAAGCTCATTAAGATGTATGTTTAGATATGTGTGTGTACTAAATCAAGGTGGATTAGAACAAAAATGGTGATGTTTTGATGGGATTATAATGCAGAGATAGCAGGGATACCATTTCTAGGAAACTTGCTGCAACTGAAAGAGAAGAAACCACACAGAACTTTCACAAAATGGGCTGAGAAATATGGTTCTATTTATTCAATTAAGACAGGATCCTTAAAGCTTGTTGTCCTTAACTCCAATGAAGTCGCCAAGGAGGTGGCTCTACTTTGCTTTCCTCTTATTACCATCTTTCTATCATAAGCTATGCATTTTGACTCTTGAGTTTTGAGTTCTGATTTGAGTAGGCTATGGTGACAAGATTCTCATCGATCTCAACAAGAAAGCTCTCCAATGCCATAAAGATCCTCACTTGTGATAAAAACATAGTTGCAATGACCGATTACGATGAATTCCACAAACTAGTTAAAAAACATATCCTCACTAGCACTTTGGGTCCCAATGCTCAGGTACATGCATTACATAATCTGAAGTTGATCAATGGCAATAGATTAGATTTGAATACACACGATTGAGTATTTGAAGGATTATATGATCATAGTTCATCAAAGTATGTAGTGGGTTAGTTTATATAGTTATATAATCTTTCTATCTATCTGAAGTTCTGAACTAGTTTGGTGTGCTGTGTTATTTCAGAGACGGCACCAAATTCACAGGGATATGCTGTTAGAGTCTGTTTTAGCAAAACTGGAGGCTTATCAGAAAGAAAAGCCTCTTGAAGCTATAGATTTCAGAAAAGTATTCCAGTCTGAGCTTTTCCGGTTGTCACTGAAAGAGGTATGCACTATTTGAGTTCCATCTGCAATCTTTGATCATTATATCTCTTGAGCCACTTTGTTTCTAGGTTCTTGGCAGTGATGTAGAGTCGGTATACGTTGAGGAGCTCGGAACCACTTTGTCGAAGGAGGAGATTTTCGAAATCTTGGTGGTGGACCCAATGAAAGGAGCCATTGAGGTTGATTGGAGAGACTTCTTCCCATATTTAAAGTGGATTCCTAACAAAAGCTTCGAGAAGGCTATTCAGCAAATGCATGAACGTAGGCAGGCTGTCATGACTGTCCTCATTAACCAACAGAAGAAACGGATTTCCAGCGGGAACGAGGTACATTCCATAGCGATATCCATCTCACAATACTCAACTAGGCGGCTAACATATGAAAGATCTATCTTTGCTTTCTTATCAGGAAACACACTGTTATTTAGGCTACTTGTTGAATGAAGGAAGCTCATTAACTGAACAACAGATTCTGATGCTGCTGTGGGAAGCCATAATCGAGTCATCGGACACTACTATGGTGACGACTGAATGGGCCATGTACGAACTGGCCAAAGATCCGAAGCGACAGGTCTACTACACATCTAATATATATCTCTTAAAAATCTTAATTGCAAACACAACCTCATCGTGAGATTGTGTTAGCCTTTGATTATCTTTCCTGGTTTAGTTTCGTCACTCGTGTATGAGTAGGTGCATTATTGAGTTGATGAATACACAGTAAATCACTCTCAAATATCAACTATGTTTTCGTACATCGTTTAACACGTATGCGATTAGGATCGTCTCTTTCTGGAAATCGAAACTATTTGTGGAAGTGAGAAGGTGACGGAGAAGAAGTTGAGCCAGCTTCCATATCTGATGGCTGTTTTCCATGAAACTTTGAGAAAGCATAGCCCTGCTCCTATACTTCCTCCGAGATACGTTCATGAAGATACACAAATAGGAGGATATCATATTCAAGCCGGAACCGAGGTAATCATACTCAAGTCTCCTATAATGAACTACACTACTCTTGATTAATGGAAACTAACTGCTTCATTCAGATTGCTATAAACATATACGGATGCAACATGGACAAAAACGTGTGGGAGAGTCCTCAAGAGTGGAGGCCGGAGAGATTTCTGAACGAGAAATACGAGGCGATGGATCTACACAAGACTATGGCCTTTGGAGCTGGGAAAAGGGTGTGTGCTGGTGCTCTTCAAGCAATGCTCATTTCTTGCACAGCCATTGCCAGATTGGTGCAGGAGTACCAATGGAGACTCAAGGATGGGGAAGAAGATAATGTCGATACTTTGGGCTTCACCACTCATAGGCTTCACCCCTTGCAGGCAGTGATCAACCCAAGAAACTGAGATTTGTGTGTGGTTAGGAATAATATTTTGTTGCTCGAAATATGTTGCATCCATTCCATTAAGGTAGGCTCGTTTATTTTCCAATAAGTCTACTTTAATGGAACGAAGGGAGTATATCGTTTTAAGATTTTGTAATATTTGTGTTAAAAGCATATGTACTGTTGGGGTAGTTGTAAAATAACTCAGGAACTTATTACTTTGGTAAATTAAAACATAAATTTTGCAATACTTGCAATCGTGACATCCCAAATGGTTATGGTTTGAAAAAGTGAGATTTAAATTGCAAATTGTGTATAAGTTGGTTGACTTATTTTACAATTCTCCCTTCTATTATATATATATATATATAAATAAATAAAAGTATGGGAGAGAGTTGGTTGAGGTAAAAACATGTTAGCAATTATTATATCTAAAAAAGATGATTTGGTATATATACTATTGAACAATATTAGAATAATTAAAAACAAGTTGGTTAACCTATGACGTAGCATGGGTTAATACACGTAAGCTCTTACGTCAATCTTGAATTGCTAAATCTAATGTTGTACTCACTCCGTCCACAAAAAAGTTTCATAATTTGCCATTTTCATCCGTGCACGAAACATCTTCCTAATTCAACTTTCCATTTATAGAAAGTGGACCCACCACACTCTCTACACACAACTCAATTTAATATAATACATTAAGTGGGACTCAACATCCACTAACTACACACAACACAATTTAAAACATTATATTAAGTGAGACCCAAACTCCACTAACTACATATCATCATTAAAATCAAAAGCACTACATAAAAACCCGCACCGGGTCAAACTAGGAAGCTTTTTCGTGGACGGAGGGAGTAGTAAACAATGTTTTGCTCAATATAAAGAGGTGAAGGAATTAAAGTCGTTGAACATGCATACATGTTTCTAATTTAGCTAACAATTATGGTCAAAGTTTTATCTCTTTAAGGAGGAGTCTTGAAAAAGTTCATAAACGAAATTTTAACTATATTTTAATAACTAAAAATTCAAACACTTATTTTTCGTAAATGAATTATATTTATGTAGAATTTATTTTATACGATGTTCATATTTCTCCTCATTTACATCTCTCGGTCTCTCTCAGTCTCTACACGTTAATGCTTTAGCTATTATTGAATATTTGTAATTTTACCATTTTCGTTAATATTGTTACAAAACGATAGTATTTTTAATATTATATATTTTAATATTTATATTTATAAAATTATTTTACGCATTTTTGAATTTCTAATTCTAAATCAATTACTGAACTCACTCAATACTAATTTGTTTGTAATCTCCGTCCAATTATTTATGTCTCAATTTTTTGATTAAGTAGGAGTACAACCATTCTTATATAATTATTGGTTTTTAATTTAATAAATAGTACTATTTGGATCTTATTATTTATGATTTTGTTTGATAAAATTATGAGTGTTTTATTAACTTTTTTTAATTATAAATAATGGAACATATAAAACACAGCTTCTCCTCATACCAATCTCATTTAATTAAAATTGTAAATACTTTATTAACTTTTAAAATAAATAATAGTGAAAGCGAGAATAATGACAAATAATTAGTTACATGTTATTAAATACTCTATTTGTTCCTTAAAAAAAATGCATTTTTTGACATTTCGTCCGTTCTTTAAAAACATGAATCTTCTATTTTTTGCACATAGTCTCACCTTTATTTCACTTAATAATACATTTATGGGGGTGCCAATATTCATTTTATACAATTAAAACATTTAACAATATTTTTTTTGGTCCTAACATTCACTATCTTTTAAATTAACAACATTTTTTAAAAATTCGTGCCGAATTAAATAGTGTATGTTTTTAAGAAACGAAGGTAGTATGAAATTTAAATTTAACCATAGTCTTAAATTTGCATATGAAAGTTTTTTGACTGCAAATTGCAAAACCAATATCTACATTGGATTTTGCAATAACAAATTGGGGATGGTTTGACTTGTTGTATACTATTTCCCACTAACCTTAACATAATTTTTTTATTGAGATGTTGATTAAATTTGACACATTTATAAAATAATAAAAATTATTCATTTAAAAAGGTATGAACCTTACCACCTTTATCAGTTTTACACTATTTTATATATTCTTCTTAATAATTGTGCTCAAAAATTTTGTATTATTCTTATTCGGACAGATGGATTAATAGGTACTCCCTCCGTCCCCAATTAAGTGTCCCACATCTTCAAAACTCACGTACCAATACAATAACTCAATTTTCACTTTTACCCATAATTATTTTATGGGGAACATAAAAAGTAAAAATTAATTCAATGATGGGAGGGGTAAAATTGGAACTTTGATATTATTTTTTCATTGATTTTTGAAATAGGACACTTTTTGAGGGACAAAACTTTTTTACTAAGGGGACACTTATCGGGGGACGTTAGGGAGTAATAGAGAGGGCTATTTAGGTAATTGCGCCACACATAATAAAAGTCTTTTGGAAGTGTGAAAGCAGTTAAAATGTAGGTGGTAGGAAGATGCGTGGAAGCTGTCTCCCGATTTCTTGGACCAGTCAAACACTCTGCGCATATAGTTCAAAGACAACAATGCCCATGCCTCCACTACGGATTTACAATTCTTAATTTCAGTATTTTTCCCATTTAATTTAGCCGAAAATGTTATAATTATAGAGCTAACAATCATTTCATTAAATATGAGTAGGGAATCACAATTAATTAATTTTATAATCTGAAATAGTTTAAGAATAGATTTAATCAAATTTATCTAACCAATTATAATTACTAGTGTTTTGAAATACCAGATTTTATTTTGTTTCCAAAAATCCCGACTCTCACACAATCATTTCTGATGAGATTCTTCAGATTCGTCATCACTTGGTGAAGTAGACATTAATTCCAAAAGAGTTTCTTTCACTACAGATCTGATTGCGCCGAGGCTACTTGGTGAATTAGACAATGATTCCAAATGCGTTTCTTCCACGACATATCGGATTACATCGAGACTGTATTTATCAATTTATGTCGATGATTCACTAATTTCCCATGGTTGGGGCTTGGGTTCGAACAAAATCTGTGATTTTGATAGCTTGGGAGATGAGCTAATATCATGGGGTGGAGATGATGATTCAATCATTTTTGAAGGATGGAAGAAATTAGGGGTGATGGTTAGGATTAAAGAGGAGTATCCAAAACTAGAAAAAAGAAATGAGGATGGTGACGATAAAAAAATCTAAATTGAATGTTATTGGGTTCTGTAAATATGTTTATCGTGTTAGGTAATTAATGGAATTAGTTGGGGAGATGATAAATTATTCTTTAAAATATGTTTTAGGTTAATAAACTCGCATAATAAATTTTGTTAATTTTGTAAATATTGAAATTTGATGTGATTTATGGTGTTTGGAAGACAGGTGAGACCCATGTACTAAAATGGAAAAAATGTAAATAATACACTCTCTGTGGACGGCCTAAACGGGTAATAATGATACACTTATCATGAACGGAAGGAGTATTCAAAATTAATATGCATTCATTTTATACATATAAATAAATAAGAAAATAAAGAAGGAACTGTTCCCTGTTTAAGTCACCATGGTATCTTCCGTATTAATTGAGCAATGAAAGGGCAATCATGGAACTATTTTAGCCGCTCATTTTTTTATTTTTTTTAATAGTATATAAAAACGGCATACATATTCCATTCAACGCTTTGAAAATTTCCTATCTTCATTTCTTAAGCCGCCTTGCTCCCCTCTCCTCCCCCGCCCTGTCGCAGCTGCAGCCGCACCCGCCGCCGTCGATAGGGTTCCCCAGTTCTCCCATTCCTTCACACTACACCACCACAAACTGATTTACCTCTTTTAGGTTTTCTTATTCAATTCCCCCTATTCACTTCCGATCAATCACTGATTTCCTCCTTCGCGATGGCGTTATTTGCTTGTTAGAGCTCTCAATCATCTCCTACTTCGTCAGAAAGCCAGAGATTTTCTTCCAGTTCTTCGTCCGTCTATTCCAATTTGTCGTTATGGCTCTCCGGTTCACCGTGGCCTACTCGGCCTCCATCGCCTCAAACCTCGCCGCCTCCTCCGCCGCGGCCCCTGGGAAATGCGCCTTCTCCCGATTCTTCCAAGACTGCGCTCCCCGATCCCGTGCCTTCCAGCACGCGACCTCGCAGAAACCCGATCGCAGTTACTCCGACATCCGCCGCCCTCCCGATCGCGCTGCCAGAACTTCGTCGTTTTGCTCCATGCTCTCCCGCGAAATCCTCGGTGAGGGCGCCCAGTCTCCGGTGGTTGCTGGGTTGATTTCTCTAATGAAGCAGTCAGTTGGGGCACCCTCCGACGTGGGAGTTTTGGGCGTTTCGATGCTCAAGTCGTCGGCGATCCTCCCCCTTTTGCCGGGATCTAAGTGGTTGCCATCTAACGAGGTCGGCGCATCGGAAGTCGATCGTGGAGGGAAGTACGTTACTAGCAGTAATTGCAACAGTGTTGAAAAAGAATCGTCCAGCAGTGATAGTGCTAGTGTCATAGAAAGTAAGTGCTCGGAAGCATTCGCGATGGGGAAGAGTGGTAGCGCGAGCAGCGTGAAGGTTATGCAGCACAGGAGCAGTTTTAGTAAGAACAGTAGCTGGGCTTTGAAATTGATGAATTTCTGCTTCAGCTCTGAGGATGCTAAGGCGGCTTTCACTGCTTTCAGTGTTAGCATTCTGTTCAAATCGACTTTGGCGGAGCCCAGGTCGATCCCTTCTATGTCCATGTATCCCACACTTGATGTGGGCGATAGGATTCTTGCTGAGAAGGTATGCTTTATTTGATGCTGGTTATTAGTTGTATTGATTGATTTTTTGATGTTTCTTGGCTTTTGTTAGATGTTGGATGCAGTCCACAAACTATTATTTATGCATTAAAATGTGCAATGAGATTGTATGTCTTAACTGAATTATTAAGTAGAGATTCTTTTAAATTGTCAGGCGTTTAATAATGATAATCTAAACCTTACTTTTTCAGAAATCAAGTCAACTTTTTCTGTGTATTTTCTCAAACTTTGTGGGGGAATTCATTTTAATGCGTTGGTAGAATTATCCCGATACTGTGTATCATCTGGAAGAAAAGATGCACCCTTTGAGTTATTCATTTTTATTTTGTTCTTTTGAGTTGTGGGATGAGGGAACTCTGGTTTCATACCCTTACAAAGGGTAGGATTACCACTAAAGTGTATAAGGCTACTCTGAATTCCTACACAATAGTTTTTCCCCTCTCCCTCTCTCCTCTGCCTGTGAGAGAAATCTTACTGTTTTGTGGTTTGAATGATAAATTTTGACGTTCTTGGTTCATTTTTGCTGTGCTTACAGGTTTCTTATATATTTAAAAAGCCGGATGTCTCAGAAATTGTGATTTTTAAGGCTCCATCATTTCTTCAGGTAATTTGAAGACATTTTTGTACCATTATAAGAGTAGTTGCTCCATTGTTGTCATTTTATATCACCGACCGCAGTCAGTTAAAGTTTTTTAATTTGCTTTGCAGGAATATGGTTTCAGTACGTCTGATGTGTTTATTAAAAGAATTGTAGCAAAAGCTGGGGACTGTGTGGAAGTAAGAAACGTTTACTGGTTCTTCATATTGCTTGTCTCAAAGTCCCATCCTTTATCTAAATATTTTCCTTGTGCAGGTTCGTGATGGAATATTGATGGTCAATGGTATTGCTCAAAATGAGGATTACATTTTGGAGCCAATTGAGTATGACTTGGAGGCAGTGGTAATAATTTGTTCTCATTGATTTCCAGTTCCAGCTTATCAATCATGCTTCCCTACACATTGTATAGTAATGAGAAATCTTACCCATTCATTTGTTCTTTTATAGTTTGTACCAGAAGGCTATGTGTTTGTCTTGGGAGACAACCGTAATAACAGCTTTGACTCGCATAACTGGTAATTAACTCGCCAATTTGTCTACATTCTTACTTTAGACCCGAAGCATATTAAATATTTTTTTATTAATGTTGAGAATGGAACTAGATTGAGAGAGCAGTCTATTTTACATGTTTGGATGCGTATGGAATCTGAGTTTGAATGTTTGTGCACTGCAGGGGTCCGCTGCCTATTGAGAACATCGTTGGTAGATCAGTCTTCCGCTATTGGCCTCCTTCAAAAGTGTCAGATACTCTGTACACCACATACCAGCAGAGGGCTCTTTCATTCTCGTGACACTTTTGCCTCCTGGCCTTTTTGACATCAATTCTTTCATGAATTCGATTTTTTCCCACCTCATCTGCAGCCCTTCTGGGCTTATTCGGCCAGCAACAGGAATGCTAATTTCCTTCAATGTGTTCATGTATTATCTAAAGACGGATAGTTGAATCCTCTGCCATGCCACCACTGCCTCCAGCAGCCTCATTTGGCTGGTTTTGGGTTCGTAGTATAATTTATTCAACTTTCACGTGGTGAAGAAATAGAATGTAAAGGATCAAACTCTGTGTATATGTTGAGGCACCAACATGCTACAATTGCTGTCATTCTTGCAACAATGACCTGCTCGAAGCACCAATCAACCGCTGCTTCTTCTGATGAAGATGAAATCCGTGATGGTATAGACAGTTTGCGTATGTGGATACTGATAATGTCGACTGAGCAGCCACGTATTTTGATGGATGGAGGTGAATCTCAGCTGCTGCTTATACACCAGATCTGTTATTGATTCAACTTATTATCTTTTTGTGCGAATTGCTTTGTTGAGTGTGTAGAATGGCACCATATCCATCCATGAATCATTATGAAAATTAAAAAGAAAAAAAAAAGCTTGGTATAATACTTCTGTGTTCTGTTTCCATTAATTCCTTCAATTTCTGCATTCTTTTCTTATTGCTTACCATGAAATGATAGAAACGCCATCTTTAACAATTTGAATAGAACATAATTACTTTGTTGTCATGTACGAGAGAAGTTTTTACTATTGAAAGAAAGGATTTATAAAAACTTTGGCCAAATTTTTATGGTTAATCGGCCAAACTCTCAACACAGTGTCAGTGACCCTTAGCTAGTGATTAAAATTCAATTTGATTGGGAACTGTAATACAATAAGCAAAAATATGTAAACAAGAAAGAGCAGAAGGTAATAATCAGTGTAGTCTACTATTCTACTCTGTTGGCTTAGAGGAATGTGACTTCTTTCTTCCAAGAAACATGAAGAATTTTGGGAAGAATGACTTCTTCTTCTTCTTAGGTTTGACCTCTTCTGTGCCTTTGCTGGTGTTGGCTCCTGACTTTGGTGACTTTGAATGGAAGAGACTCGAAACAACAGACTCGAGATGATTCTTCGATTCTTTACCTGACTTTTGTGATGGCATTTTCTTCAGCTCATGATCATCTCTCCACTTTTTCAATTCCTCCTCAATACTCAATTTCCTCTGTGCAGCTTCTTCTGCCTTCTGCACTGCAAGCTCGAGTGCTTCCTTCCGTCCCGACATATCCCGTGTCACTTCCTCGAGCCGGTTGAAGCTCTTGAGCTCCAACTCCTTGGCCTTCTCGATTTGATCCATCGCTTCAGCTACCCTCCCGTTTGCTTGCTCCTCCGCCTCGTGCGCCCTCTTGCTCAGCTCGTAATACTCTTCCAAAGACAGTGTGATCCCATTTGCCAAATCTGCCTCGTCGACGTTCCTCTCACCAGATTCACTCTCCTTCAATGCTCTTATAGCCGCCAGTGCCAGCCTCTCTGATGCCTTTGCAGCTTCGGTTTCTTTCTCAACTGCTCGTAGCTTGTTCTCCCTCTCACTCACCCCGGCCTTCGCCTCCTCTGCTTCGTTCTTCGCCTTCTTGAGTTCCTCACTAGCCGCCCGGGCAAGCGCCTTGGCCTCCTCTGCCTCTTGAGCTGCCTTCTGCAGTTGCATGGGGAGCTCCACCATATTATCCCTTTCCTCCTTTTCCTTCATCTGTATAGCGTTGATCTCGCCTTTGATTCTATTCAACTCCATCTCGAGAGACGCGGCTGCATTGGAGGCCGTTTCTTCCCTCTGTTGCATGGCCTCAAGCTCCCCACTCTCCTTTTCGAGCTGCGAATTCAACGAGGCGGAGGCCACCTTCAAGATGCTTACTTCCTTGTTTGCTTTCTCGATCTTAAGCTTCACATCCGAGAGCTCCCTCTTTGCTGCATTGATGGCAACCTCGATATCAGCACGAGTCTTCGTCTGAGGTTCCGCGAGCGGATCTTCTTGGTTTCCGGTCTCATCTGATGCCGGTTTCGACTCCATGTAAGCAGCCAGTTCAGCCTTGAGATCATGCAGCAATGCCGTGGCCTCAGCCAGCTTTGATTTCAATTCTTGAGTTGCTAGCATCTGCTCTTTTAGTGTCTCGAGTTCTTTCTCAGCTTGTTTGAGTTCCTCTTCCCAATTAAGACTGTCTTGCTCTTTAGCCATAACTGCTCCGATCCTGTGCTCCTCCGCCTCGAGATGCGCAGACTGTGCAGAATCGAGAGACTGTTTAAGCGTGATGAGTTCGATAGTCAAGCCCTCGACGGACTTGTCGAGCTGCTTCGAGGTGAAGAGAGCTTCCTGAGCTTTTTTCTCAGCAGCCTCTTTCTCAACAACCAACAAGTCGTAGTCTCCTCGGAGCTGTTGTAGTTCGTCCTTCACTGCTTTGAGCTCCGCGACGGCAGCCGCGTGTCGTGCCTTGGCGACCTCGAGCTGCGCCTTGGCAGCGAAGCTCGACTCGTTGGCAATGCCTTGCTCCATCTCCTCCACCCTCAGCTTCGCGAGCTCTGAATCCTGCTTCGCTTGCTGTTCTTCCGTCTGCGCTCTCTCGAGGTTGAGCTTTAGTTCCTCGATCAGTCGCTTGGTGCTTTCGAGCTGTTTGATCACTTGATTCTTGGCGTCGTTGGCAGCCCCGCATTGCTGCTTGTAGGAGGGCAGATCCTCCTGCGCTTTGTCGAGCTCTTGCTCTATGAACTTGCGCCTCTCGACGGTGTGGTGGCGGTGGGCCTTCCAGTCGACGATCCCCCCGAACATGGAGACGGCCGCCTTGACGGACTCGAAGGGCGCTGCAGTGTCGATTTGGCCTCGAGAAGGATCCGGGCTGGGCTTAGGACTTGGAATGCTGCTGCTGTTGCTATTGGGGGGGACTTTGGCACCAAGATCAACACTAACACAACGTCTGTGGCCGTGAAAGCTTGGGGAAGAAGCAGAGGGTAAGGAATCATCATCTGCTGCTGAGGGTCTTGCAATTATCTTGGCTTCTGTGGTTTTGTCTTTTTTAGTTAAAAATTTGACTTCCAATGCACTTGAGGACTTTGATTCCCCAAAAGAGGAAGGGTTGGTACTAATTCTTGGAGCGAAATGTTTTGGTTGATCTTTGGACATCTGTTGTGTTGTTTCAGCAGCAGCAGCAGCAGCAGCAGCAGAAGATGATGATGATACAATTGGAGCAGAATCTTGTGAGTTTGGCTGGAGTTCTGTTTTTGTGGTGGTGGTGTTGTTACTAGTACTACTATTAGTACTAATGGTACTTTTACTATCTTGAGGTGTTGAGGCTGATTTGTTGTCATCTTGTGAAGACATTAGAGGCAATGCAGGAGTAGGTCTATCCTCCTCCACTTGAGCAGCAACAACATCACTTGATTTCTTGTCATCTTCTAAAGCTTTGTGTTGAGAAACAGAAGCAGCAGCAGCAGCAGGTGATGTGTTGTCATCATGATCATGATCATCCTCTAAAGATCTGTCCTTTAGTGCCGTCGGTGCAGGAGAAGAAGCTCTCTCTTCGGAAATTGAAGCTGCAGCACCCGGTGCAGGTGCAGGTGCAGGTATAGGTGCTGTTGCTGCTGCACCCGGTGCAGCAACAGCAGGTGGAGGTGCCGGTGCAACATGTGCAGGTATAGGTGATGTTTCTGCAACCGGTGCAGCAACAGCAGGTGGAGGTTCAGGTGCAGGTGCAGCAACAACAGGTGGAGGTTCAGGTGCAGGTGCAGGTGCAGGTGCAGCAACATTAGGTGCAGGTATAGGTGTTGTTGCTGCACCCGGTGCAGCAACAACATGTGGAGGTTCAGGTGCAGGTGCAGCAACAACAGGTGCAGGTGTAGGTGAGGGTGCAGGGGATTTATCGTCCTCGTCGTCCTCGAAAGAGGATTCAGCGGCTGGGGAAGATTTACTGTCGGGCGACAAAGCAGCGGGGGATGAGAATGTGTCGTCATCGTCGTCTAACGACATGATCACCGGTGTCGGAGAAACAGTGATGCTAAGACAAGCCAAGAAACAAGAGAATTGTTGTTTAGAGTCTTCTATTAAGTACTTGTCATGAATTTATTTTATCATAATTAGAACTATATATGAAGTGCATCATCACATGCTGGAAAGGAATCATCAAATGAAACTAATTTTGTGGCTTTAATTATAACTTATAATAACCTCAATTCACAAATTTCCGATTCTTTACGTAATAACATCTCTAAATGCTTATGTTTAAAAAGTTGCTAATTTTTCCTAATTTTCCTAATGATGTTATATAATCTAGGTAAATGCATACTAAATTGTTTTCAAGAAAGATTCAAAACAGGGTAAATGATTATTCATAAATCATAATGCAACACAATTGCATCACCAAGGCTTCACTCGTCATATTCAAATAACCAATTCTGCAATTACATTAAAAGCAAAAAAGAAAAAGAAGAGACATACAAAGTGAAAAAAGAGACAACTTACCAAAGAAACTGAAAGAGGAAGAAAGTCAAATGAGAAGATGTCAAAATGAGCTCTCAAATCATAATTAGCCGATAAAGGCAACTTTTCAATAGTCCTCTTTTGGCTCCTGAAATAACTCAACCCCATAAATACTCTCTCCCCAGAAATAGTAAATATTTTAATAAATGCTACCATGTACCTGTTTATTGTACATTTGTACTCTATATTGTATTGTGTTATGGTGGATGCCAAAATAATAATGATGATGGTTTTGTGTAGGGACACCGGACACGTCCTTTGAAACAAAAATACACTCTAAAGAGATGGACAAATTCTTTATGTATTTATTGCTAGCTAAAAGAAATAGACCTATGCATTCTACTTTGTTTATCTTGCTTGTTCTCTTAAATATACTAATTTATTATCCTTCTTTATCCCTCCAAACTATTTGCCTATTTGAGTTTTTTTTTTAAATTTACTTCACACTTTTTTAGAAATAAATAAATAATGCTATCCTTGTCCGAGAATAAAGAAAAAGAGGAATATCGAATGCTTGATTCTTCATGACCTAATTTCACTTTGAAAAGATAACAATTGAACTCGTAATATTATAATCCTTTGGTTCCATTCAGTTTGTCCAAGTATATGTTGTGTTCTCTTTTAAGGGGTTATGTTGAATCAAAGGAAAAGACATGTCAGTCTTGAAAATAAATAGATCCAAAGAAGATAAACTTATGAGTCAACAAATTACACATTCCAAATGCAATTCAACTACACAATGAATAATCAGAAGATATAAAAGAAATTATATGTATCACTACTAACAAGTGTAAGTGTTGAGATGACCCCATACTTTCTCCTCAACCTCGTCCCACGACGTCGCTGACCTTAGCTCTCTCCACGTGCTGAAAATAGCTCCCAACACATTCTCCTCGTGCAGAATACAGTAACACCTGCGATCGTGATCGTGAATCGTAACTAAATACTTTGAAATAACTGTGATAAAGGGGAATCTTGGGAGAACATCAATTCTTCTTGCTCTAATTAAGTTGCCTCAAAAACCAGTGAAATTATGTTGATGACTGCAAAGGAGAGGAAAGAAGTGTCCACTTACATTGCTCGATAAGAGAGGTGATCGGATCTGTTGCTGTCTGCTACCTCCACTGGGGATTTTCTCCTTGCAAATGGAAGCTTATAACTGTTGAGGAACTCTTTCAGGAGACGGGGATCGCCACGGAAGACATCAAGGTATAATGGGATCACATCAAGTATGGGTTCGCCTTCACAAGGAAAGTGTCGATTAATTACATCCTGGCATAAAGCTTATATTATGGGATACACACGAATGCAATATCTACCATTCTTAGTCAAGACAAGTTTGAATGTAACTTCTTCAATATTGTAAGACTCGTCGATTCCTTCCAACTTAGGGATCCAAATAAACAGGAAAGGATGCAAAATCAAACAGACTACCATAACCCAGTCATTCGAATAGGACACCACTAATCATTTAACGTACAAGAAATTGATCTAGATCCTTCACATATCCATCAAGAGTACTATCACACACCTATAAGTTATCTTTGTAATTTTCGAAAAAATATTAGTTTCTTATTACTTTTTTTCGAAATTATTAATTTACATAAATGTCCCAACTCAGGACCGGAGAAAATTATAATCTTAGAGAGGTTATTAATTTATCAAGTATTAATTGAAGTAGGTTATATGTAATCCTATGTATTTCAATTGAAAAATGAGTTTTACAAGTCAATTTGTGAATTAACATTATCATGCCAAAAGTCCAAACAGGAATAATAAAATATAAACTGGTGAGAAAGTTCCTAAACATGAAAAAAAAACTTGACAACTACAGAATATACAGAATCAAGCACCATTCTGGCTTAATATTCTTACTAGAAAACAAATAAATGAAGAAAGAATGGCAAAATATGAACAAAAGGAAGTTTAAGAAATAAACAAAGTAGCCACTATAAGATTTAGGTTAAGAACTCACCTGCAGACAAATTACTGAAGTCAAGAATGTAGTTGGGAACCCAAGAAAGCTTATGTTTATTGCTGTCATTAGATCCTCTAATATTAGTCTTCTCTTCCGCACAAGTATCAGAAATCTTTTCCTCCACTATAGAATCTGAGTCACACGGCATCATGTAGATATTATCATCCATAACATCGGAGTGTATCCAGGTGTACGATCTGCATTCTGCCTCGTGCTACATAGAAAGAGAAGAAATGTAGGTACAAACAGCATTCCACAAATAGTTCTGAAAGGATAAATCCAGCTGTGAAGGATTGAAAATTTTGCTTTGAATATACATAAATGGAATCACCTCAAATTTATCAAATAATACACTCAAGTCATGAGGGATATATTCGTCAACTTTCTCTATCAGCTTACTAGGGATTGGATCACCCCTGCAAAAAAGAAACATAGCCTCAATAAACTAATCCTTCTTGCACCGAATCATCATCATTAAGAAAATTAAGAATTAAAGGAATTATTCTGCAGCCTTAATCTCATAGGGAAATAATGTAAAATAGTATCCTGAAAGGAATATGGAAAGCAGATTAGAGATGCATTTGAATTTCATAACGGACAGTTCACAGTCAATGAAGATGTTCATACCACATAGACAAACGGCTCTTGACACCCTTCCTTTTTTTGTTTAGGATGCTGATATATAACTCCAAATCAGCAGGATGGCCAGTCTTATCTGCAACATTTGATGAAAACCCACTATGATGAGATGGCTGAACACAATCTTCACTAACCATCGGAACTGGGTCATTACAAGACAGACGGGGAACGGGTAACAGGTGAAGATTACGCAACTGCTCGCCTAAAAAAGAAGCCAGATTGAGTTCATCTTCTGATGAGAGTGAATTTCTCCTGCAGATCAAACAATTAAAATTACATCTGCCGCCATAGAATAGCTTGTCTCGTAGCACCGACGAATTATACTAATGAGAATATATACTCACAGTTCAGCAAATATTTTCCCCCTGCACCTTCTTGTCACGATATAGGGCCACACTAGAGAGGCTTTAGCACAATTTCCTTCATGCAACATCTTTCCCGCATTTTGATATTCGAATTTCTTTTTGGCCAAAAGGCCAAATGGATAATCAACTTCTTCATGCTTTATTGATGTGACACTGCTGACTTCAGGTATGCCTCTACCATCCCAGGGCAATACTCTATATGACCCATTTTCAGAAAGAAGAATCCCACTTTCTAATACAGAAGGAATGTAATTCTTCAAAGAGGAGTCCAACTTATGTACTAAATTGTAGAACTCGAGCTGAAAAGTAAGAAAGCTTGAAGATTAGAGCAAGAAGCAGGAAGGGAGGGAAAAAAAAACCCAACCATATACACACACTAAAAGTAAGAGATAAAGTATGAAGAAAATGAAATCATACCTCAGTGCCTAAACAATAAAGAGAAGCTTCTAGCCCTCCTTCAACAAAAATTTTTATAACGTAGTCGTCAACAAGATACACCTAAGGGAAAATTACATCACTGCTTGTCAGCTAATCATGTTACTCAAAAAACTATCCTTCTCCAGTAAACCACAAGTGCAAGAAACATGATAATATATCAGAGTTGTAAGTCTGCACGGTGAGGAATATTACTTGTACTTTGAATTATTATTACGATTGAAAAACTAAGACATATACCATTATTTGTATATACATGTGTGTGTATATATATATATATAAAGCATTTTCATGATTTTCCTTTTTGATGTTTGGGAACTGGAAAGTCAGCTATTTATTATAGCCTACAGGAAATTCATGAGTAGGACTTACAGGATTACTGCCCGTGCCAACAGGAAGTTTCTCATCAAGTGAAGGTACTGGAAAATCATGAAGGTTGCAAATGGCTCCAACACATTCATACCATTTTCCAGCATTTAGTGCAAGACAGGCTCCCTGAGGCATGATATAAATAATTAGATGGCAAAGAGGATGCATTTCTAAACTAATAAAAACCATTAGTATCCTGTAAGGTTGAGAGTATCTGAATCTAATCTGATTTATCATGTTCCTAACAAAGATGGAGATACTACATGGTACTAACAAAGACAAATCCTAATTAGTAGGACACGTAACAGCTCCTACATTCTTTTATCGATGTTCCCGGAATATTGAATATATTTGGATGTAATCCTCATGATTAGATGCCAGTCTAAAGACTCTAAACTATAATAAGGTGCATCATTTAATTTTAACAAGGTGACCAAAAAACGGGCTCATCAAACAAATAATAGCTGACAAGATAAATGATACCTTCCATATCAGATCTCTAAGTCCTGGCCTACCAACCCAGAGCTTCCATAACCAATCTCGCATTTCTCGTGGCCCTATGCAGTTTCCAGAGCTCCACAGAGAACTATAGTGGTCTTTCTCATAATCCAGAAACTTAGTCAAGAAACTTATGTCATAAGAGTACTCCAAATCACCACCAAAACTATTGCTTATAGACATGCCATTTGTAAAATCATCAGAGCACCTATCCTCCATCCTTACCCTCTTCTCTTTCCTATTCAGGTCAGAGTAGCTCGAACCATTTTCAATACACGGGGAGTTCTTTTCAATATCCTCAAGGGTACTTTCATCAAGAGCAAGCAACCCTGCACGGCAGACGCCTTTATGACGGTAACCAGGAGCCATGTCCAAACACACAAATTCAAAGTTTTTGGAGTTAACAAAATTTTGTGTGACTGCAATAGTCGTCTCCAAATTTAGCACACAGTGCCACCAACCACTTGGGACATATATTGTTTCTCCAGGAAGTTGGGTGCACTCTATCGGCTTGTCAGTGTCAGAAAGCAAGGGATAGAACTCCAGCCACCACTAGAAGATTTACGTAGTTAAGAAGCCATTATTTAGTAAGTGCACCAAACATAGGAGGAAAAGGAAACAGAAAGATCCAGAATTTATATAGAGCTCACTACCTGCAAAGAAGATGGAGTATCGATACTGACATCCCCGTCATCCTCATTTACATGCATTGTAACTCCTAAAGGAACTCTTCCTGGGGGATACAATGCCCACCTGCAGATGTGATGGTATGTTTTAAACTTGACCCAAAGCTAAGGTTAGCCAAATAGATCACATCAAACAAAACTGTATGGTTTACTAAATCTACCAAAGACGATGAAAAGAACTCGGAGTGATTGTGCCTTCAAAGAAAACAATAACAGGTCCCAGTCAATGGCATATTTCTATAGACATAAAGAGTTATCCTGTTCGATACAAGTGATTGTCATGATCATTAGAAATATCTCAAAATAAATTTTATGTTGTAAGGGCTATTATCAACAACTTCGTATCTGAAATATAAGGTATCAATATTTCCAAAAATTAGGCCAGTTTAGGAACTCAAGGTGCAAAAGAGGTATTGGTTAGGAAAGGGGAATGAGCCAGTTAATTCTGCACAGGGTTCCAGTAACGAATAATCTGCATCATATATCCCAAAAAGACTCAGACTATAATCCATATTCTGAGTCCCTAAGTGAACCCAGTAGGTTTGTGGGACAAGTGTTGTTCAGTTTCAGTTTTGCGTATCATGTCAGAACAGTCTTTATTTGCCACTGGGATGTTTAACAGATCTGTTTATGGAATATGGTGGTGCAATGACACATACTGTATGTCAAATTAAAACAATATATTGCACAAAGTACTAGGTATTATGCATCCTTGTTCCATGATATTTGCATATACTTATAATACATACGCACAGACACATATTGTGCATATATACATATATATACACATATAAGAAATCTATGAATGATACTTCCACGATAAAATGTGAAACATGTAATATGTCATAAACATGAGTTCTAACCTTTTCCGGCCATAAAGAAGGGTATTCCATGCACTAGTCAGACCTGGATCAACATGCCAAGAGGCCCCAGATCTTTCAGGCCCAACTATATACCATCTGTAAGGTGGTCGTTGATCAGTATCCAGTACATCAAAGTAATCCTCTTGGAACATATGCGGCACACTATAATCCTTCAACATGTCAGGTTCGTCATCCCCAAACTGCAACAACTGTACCAGTTATACCAAGACCAAATCTAAAACTTCAAATTGACAAACACAAGCTCTAGAATTACCTTGTCATCAAATATATACAGAGGATCCTCATCGTGTTGGACTTGCATGTATGAAACATAATCCTTGAAGCTCATATTAATTTTCTTTGAACTTCTCTGTGATATTCTGAACTTCGTCTCTGGATACTTTGATAAAAGTCCTTCACATGTCCATGACTTTCTTGCTGGCCAATTATCAGCCAATCCATTTATCATAACCTGTCATGTAACTTATTTAAGCTTATACAAAAGGCTCTGTTTAGATAAAACCAATACTAGGCCAATAGATAACTCAATACATTGGTACAAGACAAGTTGGTTACTTATATTCTACCATGATAAATGAAATATTAAGATTTATTCCACTTCCAAACTTAGTAAGAGAATATTGAGCCGTCCATATGTTTATAGCTCCGAAATCCTAATTTTTTTCTTAAACATGTCATATCAAAGTGCCCTTATACAAAACTGTATGATCTTTTTCCTATAATACAGTTTCTTATATTTATAATTAAAAGCCACCAAAATCTAAGTAAGTTTCTTTGTTTTTGTAGACACCAAGACACTTAAAGCTTTCGAGTTTCAAATGAAAAAAGACCATAGTATGTCACAATATTTGGCATCTACATGCCTTCTCATTCTAGGCAAATTAGCACTCAACATCTAAAAAATCAATAATATCACTAGGCCCAAATTCTGGCATTGGAAAATCCATGTGGCTTGTTAGATGTAATGTGATGTAAAATGCAAGCATAGCAAAGAAAAAAATATAATTTTCACATGATGAATATTAATGAAGTTCATAGGAGTGAAGTGATTATAGTTATTCAGTTGGTATGCTATTCTGATATTATATGTTGCTGATGTACCGGCTTTTGACAATCATACTCCGCGTGAAACTCTTCTAAGGAGATGTTCTCCTTTCTCTCCACATTTCCATCATCAAAGGAGAAACCATTTAATGAAGTATGACATCTGTACAATCTTCTATAGAGAAACATTGAACTGAATCCTGTGTGAAGAGATACAAAATCCAAGTAAGAGAAGCAGAAAGTTATCCTTGAAAATCCGCCAAACTAAAAAAGAGATCCATGCAGAAACTGTATACCATCAAATTGCAAAGTCCGTCTTGAAGCTTCATTATATTTGTGTAGCAAATCTAGTCTAGAATCACCAGCAAACACGGAAATGGATGAACAAGTGTTTCTACAAAGATATACTAAAAAAAAAATCAGACACGGTTTATAGATAAAAGGAGGTATGACACATACTGATGCAAGGCTGTTTTCTTCCATGAGTCTTTGTACTCAAGCTGACGGTTGACAATGCCAAGGCATAGGCTCATCCAGAGAGGTTCCTCATTGCAGAGTATGTACATCACGCTACACAAAACAACTAAATAAAAAGGCGTGGACCAGACAAGGCAGGCAGTATGAAACTAACACAGCAGACTATCAGATATTTACAGTTAAAATTTAAATGAGACCATCACTAAATGTAAAAATAAGGCCAGCCAACTAATGAGCATTCAGTTGAAACTTGGCTCCCCGAATGACCTTAAAGCATTTATAGGCAAATCAGAAGCTTAAACATGTAGAAAAAGAGAACACATCACAAACACATAGCATCAGTGATATTTGCAATCTGAACCATGGCAGGAACATTTAACTGTTACATCAAATTTTACATGCTCGCATCCCTTTCATCCAAGACAACGCTACTAAATGCCGACTCTTGATTTGTATCGAATAATTAAGCCATAAAAACAGCACTCAGAATCGTCAATTCGCATCAACTATTCAATTATATAATAAGGCATGCTTGTATACGAATCCATAACAGATACCAAACTGCAGCAGAAATTTGGTCAATTTGCACTCTGGTGCATACTGAACAAAGAGGATAGATAACCCACTATTTCATTTCGCCAGAACATCTATCGCCGTCAAATCATAAGCCATGGATTCCACAATTTCAGATGGGGAAAAAGAATGAATTGTGGAAATACCTGCTAACGCAGGAGAGGCGAGCAACATCGTGCGGCGTGAGCCTAGACAGTATAGCGCATAAGATTTCATCGGGAAGAAAGCGCATGTCGCCGAGCGCATCCGTGCGGCGATCTTTGGCGGCAGCAACCGACACCGATTCTCCATTACTGTTACCCGAAGCCGAAGACTCCATTGACGCAGCTCCGATAAGAAATTGGATAGTATTTGGATCCGGATTTATGGATATGGAGCATCAAGCATGCTGCTTTATATTTCAATTTATCGCGGGGGCAAAGCAAAATCTCGGGAATTTCTTATTGCAGCACTTTCTTAGCTTTAGCATATTAACAACGCGTGGACGCGGCGCAACGCGTCAGCATCACGCATTCATATTACCTTCTTCTTCTTCTTCTTTGACCTTTTTTTTACAATAACAGGATACTGCACTCAGTTTTGCCACCAAAATTGCAGCAAAAGTACACTTCCTTCAAAACTCAAAAACATGTAAAGTTTTCATTTTTATACACTTTTACACAATATTTTTATTTCTCTCTTTTATTACTAAAAATTACTATATGGATTTTCTTAATTACTAAAAATTTCAAATTGGGTAATACTACTAAGGCTCTGATAATGAAGGTAGCCAGCCAGGTAGGTAGTGAGAAAGGACTAATTTCACCTTCCTCAGTCATCAACTCCAGTTCCTTGAATAAACCCCTTGCGCTTAAACCCTAAAACTGCAGGAGCTTTGGCCGGATGCCTCTCTCTCTCGTACAAGTCAATTCCCTTTTCGCTAGGGGGTTATTTCTGCGAGTCGTGAAGACGTGCCGGGATCGCCATCATCGTCGGCATTGAGCTCCAGATTGCCACCGTGTAGCCATTTATTGTTGCTGCAATTTTCAAGTTTTCAGATATTCATTTAAGCATCATTTCGGAGTATTCGAGGTTCAAAAATTGTTCCTTTAGTTTGTAGAGTTGACAGTAAAGTAAAATAAATAATAATAATCAAATTTTGCTTCATTGTCGTTGAATCACGTAGTTAATTGTTCTGCAGAAGTATAGGGCGAAATGAGACTAATTCGTAGTGTTTGTCGACCTGCAAATATTGGCGTGGCTCTTCGGTTTCGACGGTGTCAAGGTACCAAAAAGCGCTTGATGCGATTTACCAGCTTTTCTGTTGAGAAATTTGTTAATGTGCTTCTTATGTTGTTGTCGAAGAAATTGTGCGGGAATGCTTGTTTTCTGAAAAAATTTCATCATCATTTATTTGATTATAATCCAGTTCGTTTGTAAATAATTGTTTGATCAAGTGTAATTTGGTCCATTTCCATTTTCAGATTTTACTGACGCATGATATGTGTGAATGACAGTGTTAAACGAGATATCCAATCTTGTGAATGGGTCAAATATACTGGGGCGTGATCGATCTTATGCTGTTTTTGCTGCATCAAGTGCACAGGAAGACAGAAAGCCACAGAAAAGACTCTCAAAGAGTGAAAGAAGAACTATGGTGGAAGCCTATGTTAACCAGTATGTATGCTTCAACTTTTCTTTATTATGCTTGATAAGTTAAAAGCAGTCATTTTTAATAGCTGGCTGAACTATTTAAAGGAATATGATTGATGAGTGTTAATGATCTATTTCCTTCCTTCATCTGGTATCCCTAGATTGTGAGATGTTCTGTAAACTTGATGCTGTCCTGTTGTAGTTTCCTCTTAGTTAAAATATTTTCAATACCTCTAGGACGTAGTTATAGTTACCGACGGATGTGGAGTTGTGTGTGAGGTTTTCTGTTTATGGTTCTCACAGATGGCAAATTCAAATTTTCGAATTTACGATCTAGTCATCTGATAGAGTGAAGGTCATTTGGAGATGAAAAGTAATTCAAACCAAATTTTATATTTAAAAAGGAACAATGTTGTGAGAAGAAAAATAAGAACTTGATGGAAAATTGGCCCAAGAGCTCAATCAAAAACTCTTCCGGCTCAATTAGGATCACTGTTTCATTGGTCTGATACCTATGGATTAGTATTCTAGAACTAAAATAATTAAAGCAAGACTCTGAACTAGGGCATCAGTTTGATCTTGCTTGTAGTTGAATATCCTTGAAGGCTTGAATATCTTTTGTAGTGCATTTTGCTTGGGGACATGGAGTATCTTTTGTGAATGATTTTGTATAGTTTAGTCTTTTAACGAGAATGTTGATTTTCATTAATAATGAACAGTAAACTACTAATGCTATAACAGAAAAATAAGACCCTCATTGTTTACCCAATATCCAGAAGTTGGATTATGGTACCTGCGAACTGCGATTCATATGGATAAGCTTATAACCATACGTGTGAAAATTTGGAAAATCATGCTATGAACTGGTGAACAGGTACAGGATAACAAATGAAGGGAAGTTTCCTTCTGTTTCTGATACAATGAAAAATGTTGGTGGCGGTTACTATACAGTCAGGCAGATCGTACAAGCAATGATACACAGTTCCAAACAATCATCCGTTGATTCTAAGTACACTTCCTTGACAAAAAGTGCAACGAAAAAGAATGAGATGGCATACAATTTCAAGAAACCCACAGATATAAAAGATAGATACTTGGATATAAATGCAATGCAGAATCTCAAGATGTGCATCTCCGAAGAAAGGTCCGTGTATACTGAGGACACTTCCTTGGAGAAAAGCGCCATGAAAAAGGATTTTATATCCAATAAGTTTGAAGAGGTTCCTCAAACCAGGGAGCTTGATAAAGATACCAGAACTCTCTTGAAGGACACTGAGGGTTCAAGTTCCACTATCTTTCGATCAAAGCAAGACCAACGATCTTCTGTTTCAGTTGATGTAAGTGATGAAACCCCGCTGTTTTCACCACTACAATGTAGGTATATTTATTCTATGTGAATTCCTGGTTATTTTATAAGCATGATGCTCTAAGCTGTAAGATCGATTCTGCTGCAATTTCGGGCAAGTATGTCTTCTTCTGGTAGATTATAACCCTATCACTATGTTCTGCTCCTTAATCTATATATTTGTAGTACATCTCAGTGTAGCCTTCAATGTCCATTTTTTTGGGTGTTGAACCATAAATATCTTATTTATATTCCTATTTGCAAGACCGATGAACCAAAAGATGAGAGAGCTCAGTCTTATCACCCCATTGACGAACCTCAAAGTAGCCGGGACCTTGATTATGTGAAAAAACATGAAATAATTGAAGACAAGATAAAATCTGGTGCTTTAGAACAAAAGTCTGAGCCACTGGAGTCCACAGAAGTATCTGAGAGGTAACTTCCTTTCTTTCCTTATGTTGTTATCTTGATTTAACGTTGTTCAAGGATGTTTCATTCATACTCAAGTAAATCTCATGCTGGGAACTTGGGAGAATGACAACTTCAACCAATGAATGGAAAATTTAGAATACTTAGCAGTTTATAATTATTCAAACAAGGGTGTGGTATTTGGTAGCCTGATGAGTGATGACATACGCTCACCATAACGATTGCCTTGTTTTCTACATACTTACAAATCATTCTTCAACACCCTCCAGTCCATGACAGACTACATCCTACTTCTCCACTGCCCCTTCTTTATGAAACAATTTCATGGGTGGGTTCAGGACTTCAGCCCCATCAGGTTTCACATCCTACAACCTACCTAAACCTCTTGAAAACCAGCCTTTCTCTATGCAAGATTGCAAATAAAGCTACCACTCAATGCATAAGATGGTGATGACTGCAGTCCAACCCATAAACTCTCAAGACTATATTCACATATATACATGAATATTTGTATCTATTGCATATTTGTACATTTAACTGTTTATCATCATATCATCTGTATCTATCTGAAACCTCTAATATAGTGCTCATCAATCTAGGGAAGTGAAAGAAGTGCCTCTTGCAGAACCTCAACAGACATCCTCAATGTGGAACAATCTGAAGTCTTTTGCAAATGGCATTATGAGCATATGGAAGAGATCTTAGTTTATAGTTAGTTAATTCCATTGAACAAGAAATTGTAACCGTAACCAAAGTTGAGGCCAATAATATAACTTCAAACTATTTATGAATATAATATTCTAAAATGAGATAATTGCCAATAATATATATATACACACACACTAGTAATTGAAATTGAGATAAAGGGCATTGACACGGTTACAGAAAAAGTGAGAGGATAAGGCACGTTTATGATATGTTATGTACAATTTGACAATATAACAAATATGTAGGAATTAAAATGTGTGTGCCGACACAAAAGAAAAGAATAATAAATAGCGCGTAACATTCATTCCCTATTAATATCACGTGTTTTTTATTTCCCACCTGATAATTAAAGACAAGCTGCAGACATCAATGTATGGAGGAAACAACTTTATTTTCTTGCATGCTTCAAACTACTTCAAAAAAAAGAAACAAAAAAAAAAGTTGAAATTTGATGAGATGAATGTAAACAAACATTATTAGGATTTTACCTTTTGTTTAAATTTGTAGTATGGCCAAATACAACTATATTCGTTCAAGATGTATTCACACTTTTATTAGATATAATAATTGGGGGTAAATGCTAAAATACCCATTTTGATAAGTAAAAAATAAAAAATACCCACTTAAAAATAAAAGATAAAAAATACCCACTTTTTACAATAGCATGATGAAATTGATCATATGTTCATATTATTCAAATTTAAAATAATTTGAATAATATGATCACATGATGAAATTCATCATGTTATTGTAAAAAGTGGGTATTTTTTATCTTTTATTTTTAAGTGGGTATTTTTTATTTTTATTTTATAAAAGTGGGTAATTTTATCTATTACCCCTAATTTATAATATATTTCTGGATTTTATTTTATGAAATAGAAATAGTTAACCATGTTGCTGGAGAATCTATTAAGTTCATTATTTATATTGTATCAACATTTCTTATTTCGATTTTGGATTTGGAATGTTACAATCTCTTATATAGTACTACCCCTAAGACCCATTGGGTCGCTTTACCGTAATGGGCTCTCATCATGTGGGTCCGGGGAGTTACATGATTATTATGGTTAATATTTTGTTAGATTTTATTTTATAATAAATTGTAATGAAAAACTATGTTACAATAAGTGATGCACCAAATTAAATAGATAGGGTACTACATGCATAGACCGTATGAATGTGTAAGAGGCTAAATAAGATGATGACCTATATATATATATATAGGGTTGGGTTCAGGTAGAAAGTAGTATTTTGGAAAGATTTTTAAAATAAGAAAGTGGCGAAAATTAAGGACAAAATACCCAAAAATCGAAAATCATTCCTCCAAAAAAAAGATTCGATCTTCTCCTTTGTTGGCAGACGACGGCCGACATCAGACGAAGAAGACGACGATTTCGAGATTCCACTCACTCCTAGCAGTCGTGCGGTTCAAATTGTGAATAAATGAAGTTCAATAATCATTCTACCCATAAAAAAATGTATTACGTATACTGTTAATTGAGTTGAATTGTAGTATTTGTGTTTATGCGTTGTATTAGAATATAAAATGAATTGTTATTGTCATCAATTTGTATAAAATAGTAAAATGAATTGCTATATTCATCGTAGTATACACACGAGTTCTATTACAAGCAATGCAATTAGTGTAGATTAATAACTCAAAACAAAGTTATATGCTAATTCAATTCTAAATAACATAACTGTTCAACTATAATCCGAACCTTCACTCCCCTTCTCCATCGTTTACACGACCTGCAACTCTGCAACTTCGAGATAATGGCGATCTCCTCCCCCACCACTTCCGCCGCCGCACTCTGCCTTTTCTTCCACGACTGCTTCGTCGGCGGCTGCGACGCCTCCGTCCTCGTCTCCTCTCACTCCCCGGCGACGGATTCGACGTCGTCGTCCGCGCCAAGACAGCGCTGGATCTCACCTGCCCCGGGGTCGTCTCCTGCGCCGACATCCTCGCCCTCACGGAGGTTTACTTCCTCGACCTTCCCAGCATTAATCTCTCCAACGCGATCGGAGATATGGAATTGGATTTGCCGGACATCGAGATACGAGAGAGAAAGAAATGGCGACGGCGAGGTTGAGAATGGCTGAGATCTACGTTCCATCTATACAAAACATTTTCTCTCTCATCACATACAATATAACCGCATATCAGTTCCTTAATTAGTGGAATTGATTTATTTTCTCTCTCATGTTATTTTTACATAAATGTCCCTTGTTGAACTGTCAAACAACAACTCAACACGCACTGTGTGTGAATGTGTGCGAAAATCCTAGATTTAAAATCAACCGTCCGATTTGGGTTAATCAAGGGTGTAGATCATTTCCTATTTTATACAGAAAAATCATGATCTACATCATATATATATATATATATATATATATATATCAATTATGAAAATATATTTGAAGTACATACATCATAATAATATCTGAGAGTGACAAATACCTGATTTTAATAATTTATGCACTATACTAAATTACTATACTCTCTGCCAAAATGCTTAAAACATCTAAACTTTCTATGCTCAGTACAATCACTCGTGCTTTACATTTAGGGTGTCTTGAAAACTGAAATTAACCAAATTCAATTCCAACTTGTGGCTTACAATTTATCAATTTATACACCACATTAAATATTGATATTAATTAATATATAATTAGGTTATTATAAAAAAAGAAATTATAGTGAAATAAAAAAGCTTTTTTTATTTTTATTTATTTTACTTAATAGTTAAGATTAATTATATTTAATTAAATAAATTTATATTATTATTAATTAGTTTTGAAATTTAATTTAGATGATTAATATTTTTCTTATATTTTATATAAATATATTTTTTATATGATCCAAATGCTATGTAGATTTATCGCAGTTTGCATTTACATTGTAAATATTAAAAGTTGCCAAAAGAGCTCTAGCAATGATTCAGTTTAAGCATTCCCAAATTACTCAAATAATTAATTGAGAATTTAAAGATGTAACAAAATTAAAAAATTAACTTAAGAAACATCGTTAATTAATTAATTTCACAAAGCAGGAAAACCAGAGGAAGAAGCGTCTTCATGAAACGACGTCGTAACGTAGTCCCTCACTTCCTTCGCTATCACACTCCTCATCGCGTCCCAGAACCCCACCGGCATATTCTCCGACCGCCTCTCCGCCGCCGCCACCCCAGGCGGCGCCAGCGACAATGCCGTCATCGGATCATCATCACATTCATGATCTGACCCACCACCACCCACCGTATTATTCTCACAGCCGCGATTTTGCTCCGGCGAAGAGGAGCGATCTGTTGCGATTCTCCGGCGCTGCTGATGGCGGCGCTTGAGGGTGGAGTTCCAGTGGTTCTTGACAGCGTTGTCGGTGCGGCCAGGGAGGAGGCGGGCGATGGTAGCCCAGCGGTTGCCGTAGCGGCGGTGGGCCTCAAGAATGGCGTCGTCCTCGGCCGCGGAGAAGGGGCGGTGCTCCACAGCCGGGCTGAGCTGGTTGCACCAGCGGAGGCGGCACGACTTGCCGGAGCGACCCTTGATATACTTACTGATGAGGGACCAGTTGCGGGGGCCATAGCGGTCAACGAGCCTGGTCAAGATCTTGTCCTCTTCTGCGCTCCAAGGCCCTTTAATCCTCTCGCACCTCTCCGACGAAGACTCCGACGAAGAAGAGCTCACCGACGAACATCTGTTGTTCGACAAGTACTCCATGCCACGTCACCACTTTAATCACTACACTTAGCTTTCAAATTTCAATTCAAATTGGAATTCAAGAAATTAATGCTGTTGGAGAAACACAGAGAGGTGATGAGGAGGAAGTGGGTTGAGTATGAGTGAAAATGTCTGTGTTCTCTTCAATATATATACTTAATAAAGTGTAGTGTGTGTATATATAAAAAAATATAAATATAGATAAAGAGAGATGGATAGAGAGGTGCATGCATTTTAGGACAAGGGTTGGTTCTTGGAAGTTGCTATGTGTAAAGTTGGTGGGGGTTTTAGTTAATTAATTAGTTATAGCTGTACGGCTAGTTGGTATAATTAACTTAGTTAGTGTGCTAAATGTGCACCCATTTGCTAGCAAACTTGGATATTGTGTTCCTGTGTGCAGATTTGGCAACCTCTTTTATTTATTTATTTAAATTAGATAGTAGGTATATGATATAATTAATGTAATAAATGTGAGTAGTACTGGTTCAGTACTGTCTGATGCCAACTTTTTTGTGAACATGAATAAAAACTTTATATAAATTAAGATCTTATGTATATATGCGGCCATTATTGGCACCAACTTCGTTGCTACTAGGTAGCTCATGACGCGTACCTAAAAGTTTTTATATAATCATTCTTGTCTTATACTCCATTCCCATTATTTTTTACATGAAAATTAAAGCCATAAATTATTTTTTATTCAAAAAGGAAATTAATATTCATTATTACGAGTGTGGTTTAGTTTGGTCATTTATTGATATTTGATCTATTCGCAATTGTGAAAATTGAATAATTTCGGTATTTTGACAAAGGAATTCAATCAAGAGCAGAAAAATATACTATTAAAATTATCCTAAAATTACGCGAAAGAGAAGATAAGATATTTTGTGAAATGCCATAGTTTTTTTTTTTACCGTGTGAATCATGATCTAGCTATATTAATATATATTCAAGTTCGAAAGATTCCAAATAAACCCAACTGTAAGGCCATCTCCAATACTCCACACCATTTTCTACACCATTTTGCAGTAACAGTCACATCAAACAGTAAATCATCTCCAACCATAAACCCAAACTCAAACCCAAAAAGAATATTCTTCATATATTCTTCTCATATCATTTTATATAATTTTGCAAAACAAACCTTTATAGTTTTCAATATTACATATTACATCCATTCAAATTTTTAATTCAAATTTTCAATTAAAATTTTAATTTATAATTTAATTATTATGTAAATAAAGACAACTAAAAAAATAATTTACTCAACAAATAAAATTACATAATTCATAAAATAAATTACATTAAAATATAGACTATAACATAAATTTTAAACAATAAAAAAGATATTATAATTCTTAATCTTCGGAATTGGTATATTCCTCCCACAAATGAGCAACTAACGCATTTCGAAGTTCATAATGAGCACGATCATCTCTTATCTCTTTGTATTTGGCTAAGAAATCAACAAATGTTTCTTGTTCTTCAACCGTTAGTGGAGCTCTTGGTTGTGGAGTTTCTATTGAAACTTCAACTGGAGCACTGAGATCACGTTCATCCTCGATTATCATGTTATGCAAAATTATACATGCAGTCATAATATCATGTAATACTTCTTTCCTCCAATAACGTGCTGGTCGTGATACAATTGCAAATTGTTGTCGGAGAACTCCAAATGCACGCTCTACATCTTTTCTGCATGATTCTTGTTTCATTGCAAAATACCTTTTAGGCGGAGTACTAGGATCTTTGATCGTTTGAACAATGGTCTTCCATTTAGGATATATGCCATCAGCTAAGTAATAGCCCATATCATATTCTTTTCCTTGAAGTACATAGCGAGCTGGAGGAGCAATACCTTGAGTCAAATTTTGAAAAAGATGTGAAGATTCTAATACATTAATATCGTTATTGGTGCCTGGCAAACCAAAATAAGCATGCCATATCCAAAGATCGTGATCTGCTACAGCTTCGAGAATAACTGTTGGAGATCCACTGCGACCTGAATATTGTCCGCCCCACGCGGTAGGACAATTTTGCCATTTCCAATGCATACAATCTAAACTGCCTAGCATTCCAGGAAATCCACGCTTTTTAGCAATGTAGAGAAGTCTAGCAATATCATTAGGTGTTGGTGTTCTCAAATATTGACATGAAAATATCTCTATTATTGCTTGACAAAATCTTTTCATGCTCTCAATAGCAGTAGACTCACCAATTTTAATATACTCATCTGTGGCATCTGCAGCAGAACCATACGCCAGTATACGAAATGCTGCTGTTATCTTTTGTAGGGGCGATAATCCGAGTCTTCCTCGACCATCTGCTCTTTGTTGGAAGTACGGATCATGTTCTTTGACTCTGTCAACAATACGAACGAACAATGAGCGAGACATTCGAAATCTCCTACGAAACATAGTTTCATTGTACATCGGATTACTAGCAAAGTAATCATTGTACATCCTACGATCAGCAGCCTCTCGATCACGGTTGATGACTATGTGACCAGGAATTGAACCACCGTGTGTTGATTGTTGATTTTGCTGATTAAGAAGATGTTCGATTATCATGTTGTTATTATTGACAATACGATACATTGCTTCTTGATTATTCAAATGGTTAGCTATGATTGCTTCATCATCCGATGAAGAAGATGATGATGAAGAACCCAAATTGAAATTCATTTTGAGAGATAGTGGGATAGAGATAGTGGGATAGAGATAGTGGATAGACAAGTATGTGAAATTGTGGTGTATGTTTTGTTAACAAATTCAACTATATAAAGATAGTGGGATATTGGTGTTAGGATAGAGATAGTGGGATATTGGTGTTAAGATAAAGATAGTGGGATATTGGTGTTAGGATAAAGATAGTGGGATATTGGTGTTAGGATAGAGATAGTGGGATATTGGTGTTAGGATAGAGATAGTGGGATATTGGTGTGTAGTAATGTCGATTTGAAAAAGATGTGTAGTCATTTCAGTGCAGTGTGTAGTGGGTGAAATAGGGAAGAGATAGTGTGTAGTCAAGATGCTATTT